>JACEHZ010000364.1:0-447500 GCA_017893485.1 Hemerocallis citrina
AAGCACAAATGAATTCTAGAAAACATTTCATATTCGTCCATCATCTCAAAGACTCCCAATAGTAAATTGCCATTACCAAACAATTTCATATAAAAATTTAAAACATTAAACAGAAAGAAAATTGCAAACTTGCAAGCATAAAAACTTCAAAATTTTAATTTAAAAACCCCTACGAGTTAAAATGAATTCTACAGACACGCAACCAACGAGCTGAATATCAGAGCACCAGATCCATTTCCAACTACCTCCACAAATCTCCACAAAAAAACATACCACAACACTTAAATAAACCCTAATTATTCCCCGTCTTCAACAAAAACACAGTCAAAGCAATCATAAAACCCCAATTTCTACACAAACCCACTTCTAGATTCCGATCCAAAACACTAACTTCAAAAATCAAAAATCCCCAAATCACTCCCCCAGTCAATCCAATCGCCAATCTCCCAATTTTCAATCGAAACCAACCAAATCAACAATTCTTTCCAATGTCCAACAACCCGAACCCTAAAAAACCTAAGATTCAACAAAACCCCTAAAACCTCATAGATTCGCATCAAACAACAACAACTAATTCGAATTAGACGGAAAAGGGCGAGAATTCAATACCTCGGATGAGATCGTCGACCAGATCAAGGTTTCCTTCGGCCATTGAAAATCGGGTCGAGAAAGGAAAAGAAGGAGAGATCAGAATCGGGATAGGGATCGGAATCGGATTAGGGTTTCGGATCTGATAGAGAAGAGAGGCGGTAGGGTTAGGGTTTTCAGATTCGGAGGAGAGAGACGAGAGTTTTGGGTGATGAGAGAGAATTGGGGCAGAAAGTGAGATCGGAAAAGGATAATTTGTTTCGTTTATATAGGAGAGGAAATTTGGAACAATAATTTGCAGAATGATATCGGAAAACTGTGAAAGTTCTTCCTTTATGTGGGACCCATTTTTTCACTCTTTTTAAATTTTTAAATGCTCTAAAGTTCATAGATGATTAAAGGGGTGTTTGGTACCTTGGTCACTTGGGATTTTTTTCCCAAACCGACCTACTTTTTGATAGTTTTTTCCAAACCGCCCTACTTTTTTGAAAGACCGGGTTTAGTATAAACTAGCGCGGTTTTTCAAAGACCGAGTCTTGCTCTTAAAGTGCACTTTAAGAGTTTTAATTGCGCAGATCTTCTTTCTTCTTCTTCTCAACTTTATTTACTTTTCATATTTTTTTCTTCTTCTCTCTATCCCTCAACGAATTTGGATTTGGTAGGTGTTTTAATATTTTTAGTTAGCTTGATTTTGTAGTTTTTTAATGTTCTGTCTCGAGTTTAGAATAGTATGTTGTTAATGTCTCTAGTTTTTTCAATGTTCTGTTGGGCATATGTTGAGATGATATTGTGGAGATGTTATTGAAATTGTTGATGTGGTTGTGGATATGATATTAACAATATTATGGAGATGTTATTGAAATTGTGAAGATGTTAATGAGATTGTTGATGTGGTTGTGAAGATTTTGGAGATAATGTGGTTGTGGAGATGTTAATGAGATTTTTGATATTGTGGAGATGTTGGACATATGGAGATGTTAATGAGTTTGTTGATATTGTGGAGATGTTAATGAGTTTGTTGATATTGTGGAGATGTTAATGAGTTTCTGGAATTGTGGAGATGTTGTGGAGATATTGTGGAATTGATTGAACTCAAGACTCGGTCTTTCAAAGACCGTTCTAAATATAACTAGACTCGAGTCTTACGTCTGTAAGTGATATTTTACAATCAACATCAAGACTCGGTCTTGTTAAAATGACAACGGTCTTTGAAAGATCGAGCCTTGAAGCTGATTGAATTTTTTTGCGAAAAACTTCAAGACATTTTGATTCGAATATATTTGAAACTTATTGATTCCAAAATACTCTCTTTGGCCAATATTTAAACCTCAATCAATCATACATTTTCGAAAATTAAACACATCCAAACTTACTAGCTTCACGGCGATTATCAATCAAATCATGTACACTTTTGGCAAAAATCTTCCCTTCACATAAAAGCTTACTAGCTTCCTGTCGACGAGTAGTAAAGTAAGAGTTGAGACGTAAGAAGATCATCTCAACAATCGCAGTTACTGGTAACTACGGACTCCTTTCAAGACTGAATTGAAGCATTCTGACAGGTTCGTAGTCATTATTCCATATCTTCGACCTTCATCTGCATAAAGTGCCCATTTCTCAACCGTCATACTTGCATGAGTTGATTATACCAAGTAATTCTATGAATCTGAGTTTATAGAATTTCTTTGGTTTTTCTATCGGAGGTGGAGTGCTATTTGGTTTTTCCATATCTTCGATCCTCATACTTATATGAGTTGATTATACCAAGTAATTCTATGAACCTGAGTTTATAGAATTTCTTTGGTTTTTCTATCATCTCAGCAAAATACTTGTATGAGTCAATCTTCTGAAATGGATCTTTCTTCCCGATGACGTGGACATGCTACCTCCGATGAGTTGGAGAAATAGAATAGAGTAAAGTAGAGAGAGAGAAGAAGAAGAAAGGAGATCTGCGCAGTTAAAACCCCTAAAGTGCAAGACTCGGTTTTTGTAAGACCGAGTATAGTATAAACTAGTGCGGTCTTTCAAAGACCGAGTCTTGCTCTTCGAAAATCGAAGAGCAAGACTCGGTCTTTGAAAGACCGCGCTAGTTTATACTAGACTCGGTCTTTGACAAAGACCGAGTGGGTCGCTTTGGAAATAAAAAAAAAGTAGGTCGGTTTGGGAAAAACTTTCCAAAAGTAGGTCGGTTTGGGAAAAAATTCGGTTACTTGGTGTCTAAGAGAATCTCTTTCTCCAAATTTTTTTTCCTCGTTTGTTAGTACAATTCAATTCCAACAAACAAGCCAACCTTCATTCATCACCTTTAAATCAAACATATATACCTCCAATACCACCGAAAAATTATCATACAAGTGTAACACCAGAGAGGCCATAAAATGGGTCTCCATTGGCAAAGCAATTACAATATGCCCCACCTCATGCAACGTAAAAGAGCTCAACTGCTCTTTCTTCATATTGACCTTAGGAACAAGCCCCTTCGAATCAGTATTGGTAATTTTTGTCACCACTTCTTCAACATCTCTCTCTAAGATCACCTGAATATTATTGTTGTACATTTGAGTTGCGATCAGAGCAACATTGTAGGCCACAATTTTCAGCTTCAAAAGCTAATTAAACCAACCCATCGTGGTTTGGCCACCAGCTCATAAAAGCTTCCTTACATCCTTAGCGGGTTGCCTGGTTTAATAAGAGACATGCATAGTTTCAAAATGAATATTGAATTGTCATGGAATTGAAAGTCCTTCGTTGGAAAGAGTTTCACATTTTCTCCTGAGAATCATGATATTTGTGCATGACCCCATAAAAAAGAATAGAGTAAATAACTAAATAAATAAACATAACAATGGAGGATTGTCGGGATTGTAATGTATTATACCAAAAACAGTAATGCAACATTGTTTTGAGGATCTTGATTCCTCCATCACCTTCCGGGATCCTCTCATTCATAGAAACCCTCTAATCAACGTGCCAAACACACCCCTATAGAACTATTATGGACTTTTGTCAAAACAATTTAAGATCAAATTCACTACAAGATTTTTAGTATACCCCGGCGAATCTACCCCCGCGTTTGAGTAGTCGCGCTGGGAAATCGAAGGACTGAGAATGAATTAAAAAATTATGGTAATCTACGCCGGCGTTTGTGAAAAATGCTGGTGTAGGGTATGCGTACTTCAGCATCGCATCTATTAGTTGAAATTCCCCCAAATCCTAACCCTGTTTCACTCCCCAAATTCTTTTACTCCATTTCCTGTTTCCCTCTCTCTCTCTCTCTTGCGATCTCCCGCCACTCGTCGACGCCGGTTCATGGCCGCCGTCGCTGTGCCCACGTCGCCGTCCACGCGCTCTCTATCCCGCTCAATCATTTCTCCCTCTCTCCTCCAGAAATCCCCACCGCTGATCCCACCTTCGCCATTGCCGTCCCCGCTCCCTCTCTATCCCGGTCACTTCTGTCGCCCCCCGTGGTCCAGCGCCAACCCCGACCGTCGACGACACAAGGGTAAGTCTTTAGAGGTATGAAAACCAATTCTTGAGTGGATTTTAGGGTTGTAATAATAGATTATTGATTTTAGGGTTGTATGAATGGAGTTAATTTTGTTGTAATTTATTTGTTTGAGTAAATTTTGTTGAGAATTAATTGGTATCTACTTCCGGTGGGAGATTGGGTTCAGTGGAAGTTGAATGAAAGTTGAATGAATAGGAGTTATCTAAACTCCATCCCAGCATAATTTATCACCCAACTTTTTGTTCCCTCTCTCTTTATATCTTGTTGTACTCACTTAAAAGATAAACTTATACAAATGAAAGTAGTGTTATGTTCTGACAGAAGTGATCTTTCATCCACCTCCCTGATATTTCAGCATCTTGTTGTAGGGATTTCAGAATAATGGATGAGATGCAAGCTACAAGAAATCCCATTCTAAATCTGTGATATAACGTACGTGTGACTCAGTTGTTGATTGAGGATGGCTATGAGCATATTTTTAACTTCCAATGCTTAGTGAGCCCATGATGTACTTTTGTTGGTGTTCTCGGGTTTCTGCAGCATATAAGTATGGTAATGACGGGATAATACAGTCTTTTTTTTAAAGGTCGAAGTTGGAGTAGAAGCTTAGAGAGTTCTTGATATAGAGGGAAATGGAGGGTTTTCTTGCCTGAAGGGGCATACTGGTCTCCCTACAGCTTCATGGAAGTTGTGGGGATTTTAGAATAATGTATCTTGTGCCGAGTTTATTTAAAAATGCAGTGAACTCAAAGTCATATTCTCCGGTACAATATAGTTATTGCTACAGGACATGGGTAATTACTGAGCATTCAATTTTCCTTCAATGTTTTTCTTGTGTATATGAGGTCCTGTACATCAGGTTTGAATGCATATTGCTTCTTTATATTCTTAGGAAGCAAAAGTTTTACATGTCCACTTAGCAATTCCCAGTATTTCTAATTATTGTTGTAGGACATAGGCAATTACTGAACATTCAATGTTTTCTTCTTTGTTGTTCTGGTGTATATGAGATCCACTACATCTATTTATATGCATATTGCTTCTTTAGATTCAAAAGCATAAGGTTTTACATCTCACAGAACATTAACTATTTAATTGGGGATGCATGAAAGTCTCATATATATATAAGCCTGAGGTAATTGGATAAAGAGTGACTATTACTTGGAAAAAAATTGACTTGGGCTATGTTGCTATCTGTCTTGTGTAAACCTATATCTGTAGTTTTTTTTTTGTTAAAAAGTACATCGGATATTCTTCAGTTTCGACTCAAATTGACAGATTCATACACATACATCTTGGCAAATAAAAGATACATCATATGACTAGCCATACGATATAAGAATGTTATGAGGCAGTCATATCATGTTTTGTTGCTTCACCATCTAGTCGGGTATGTGGTGTCACTAATGAATTTGGAAGCACATGAACGCTCCATGGAAGTTGGATGATAATTGTTATAGTTTTGGTGAAACCCTACACAAAGTGCCCTGCTCATTCAGAACACATGCATTGTCCGGTATGAGAATTTGACCACACCGACGTTCCAAGAATGTGTTAGGATTTTGAAAAGTCAGTTTCGTGTGAACACTGATGAGGAACTTAGGTGCAGCTTCATAGTGAATCTTCAAAGACTAATACGTTTCTCTTAAGATTGTCTGCTAACAAGTTGCCTCAATTAACTTGTTTTTATAGTGAATGTTGGAGTTGTTTAAATTGTCTGCTAACAAGTTAACTAAGTTATTGTTTTCTGAATTTGTGTTGTCGAAATATTTTATGTAGTTTTGCTGTAGTGTTCCTTGCTCATTTCACTGAATTATGCTGTCAGCTACAATGATAAATTTCTGCAAGGTCCGTTAAATATGCTGGATGAAGTATTAAGTGTTAACGACTTTTAAGCCATACTTTCCATTTCTAGAAGGAGTGTAATGTACTACCAAGTAAAGCAAGTTAATTGAATTTGCAATTGTTCCTTCATACAAAATATGATGTGCATAATATCGCTTTAGAGACATTATTCCTCGAGTGTAGGGTGTTTATTTGTAAAATATGGATCTTTATTTGGTTTTTTCTGATTGTAATTGTGTCCTGGCATTATTTTCTTCACCGCAGCACTTGAAGCACTTGATTTTCACAAAGTTCAAATCATGTTTGCCCTCCTGCTGCTCGACACTTGTCTTTATGGTTAATTGTGAGATTGGTTATGATTTGAAACTCTTGTTTCAGGTTGGTTCAGCTTCATGAGTTGCTTTTTTGTCTGAATTTGGAGATGAGATGGATCATGTATCTGAAGTTGCACACTATGATTTTTTTAGGAGTGACTAGTGATGGAAATTTTTTTATCTAAACAATTATATCACAATGTCTAAATGAGTATCAGTTTCTAAGATAATGTTCATGCTTGTTGCTAGGGTTTGAAAATGAGATTGTTCTTTCTCATTGGTTTTAAGTGATGATGAGATGGATTATGTAACTGAAGTTGCATACTATGATTTACAGAGGAGTGACTAGTGATGAAATAATCCTGTTTGAACTTATGTTGTGGTTTCAATTGAAAGTTATCTCATGAGTATTATTAAAGTATAAGTTTCATCTCAGTTAGTATCTTGTTTGCCTGAATTTGAGAGTGAAAATATTCTTTTTCACTCTTTGTAACTCAATATTTTGAACTCCATATTTTGGTTATGAATGTGATGAGATCACATTATTATGTTTCATTATGAGATTACAATTTGATGATATTATACTATTATGCTTCATTCATATTTTAGGGATTGAAGATTTTCAGAATCTGTGCAATGATGAACTTAATTTGAGTCCCTTTTAGTTTTGCAATTGGTTTTGGTTGTAAGAGTGTTGAAGTTTGTTTGTTTGTTTGTTTGTTTTTGTTTTTTTTTAAATTTTTTTTTAAATAAATTAATATATATATATATATATATATATATATATATATATATATATATATATATATATATACCCCGGCGTTTTTACAAGTGCCGGGGTAGCTTTGAGCATTTTCCAAAAGCCTATACCGGCGTTTTAAAAATGCCGGTGTAGGTGATGGCTGAAAAACTGGATCCAAAACGAAAACACACTTTCGGGGGCGTTT
The DNA here is from genome assembly GCA_017893485.1 of Hemerocallis citrina. Lineage (NCBI taxonomy): Eukaryota > Viridiplantae > Streptophyta > Magnoliopsida > Asparagales > Asphodelaceae > Hemerocallis > Hemerocallis citrina. Next base: position 7,203 of record JACEHZ010000364.1, read on the forward strand.
TTCAAGCCCCGGTGTAGCTTTAACCTATACCGGCGTTCGTAAAAAATGCCAGTGAATGTCCCTAAGATACAGCGACACTCAATTCAGCGACACTTGCACCGACGTTTTATAAAACGCCGGTGGTATCTACTGCGGGGTTTAAAAATGCCGGTGAATGTGAAAAAAAACACCGGTAAAGACTATTAGTCTTGTAGTGATTATGTGAATTGCACTAACAACCAAGATATATACTATTCTTTTGGCACATATAGTGTTTTCCTTTATAGTATATAGTTATTTAGCTTGTGATATACACATCATAGGCTACAAGAGTTTTAGGGTTGTGTTTTTTCCATAATCACCCGACTTATGATTCTCAACCGCGCATTTTATGTTTCAAACTATCATAACCATCCACTTCGATTTAATCAACTTTATAAAATCTCGACCATACATTTAAGACTATAAAACATATCTCGGCCATCCAATCAAGATTAACTTAACAAAAGTGAGAAAAAAAATTATGCATTGTAGGTAATGAGAAGTGAGAACCCTATTTTTTGACACATTTGTGTGGGTGCATTCACGCCTTATGTAGAATGATCATATATTTGGTGAGACACCATTGCTAATTTACAAATTTTTTTTAAAAATTCCAAATTGATAAAAGCCAAATTAAGGCCTTCCTAGTTTGATGATCATTCAAGAATATGAGGGCTTAAAAAAGAATCATTTGGGATTTAATACACTTTAGAGTGTGCAAACACATATCATTAATGTGTTATGTTTTAAAATTTATAGAAAATACTAGGTTTGCCCGTGGGCACGTGCCTACGGCACGTTTTCGGAACGATATAGCATATAAAAAGTCTTGTAAACAGTAAAACAACAATTATGTAGCTCAAGTTTTAATAGTATGACAATAATTAGTTGTAAATAAAAGTCCATGTTTTAATTAGTATATGTTGAAAAATAATTATAAATGAGGGTATAAAATCCAAATTCTTAGAACTTTGTACAACAATTATGTAGCTCAAGTTTGAATAGTACGACAATAATTAGTTGTAAATAAAAGTCCATGTTTTAATTAGTATATGTAGAAAAATAATTATAAATGAGGGTATAAAATCCAACTTCTTAAAACTTTGAGGGTGGAAAATGATGAAATTTAACTATTGAAGAGATACTTATTATTTTCAATGTAACATGAGTAATAAAAAAACATAAAAAATTTGAAAATTTATAAACCTGAAATCTGAAAATCTAAATTTCTGATTAATAGAGAGAGAATGAAAGAGAGAGAGAGAGAAAAAAAATAATTAAATAAATAAATGAGTTGATTTGGGGGGGAGGGGGATTTGAGTTTGAGTTTTGGAGTTTAAAATTTTGGAAGGAAAAATGTGTTTTGTGAGGTTAGATTTGGGCCTTTAATTTTAGGGGGGTTGAAGGAGAGACACTTGATAGCTTTCTTTGTATTTTATTATATAGATATGTTTAGACAAAAAAGTAAGAATGTCTTGTTAAGGTTGTGTACATGAGTTATACACTCCTACCTCTTTTATAAAAACCAATAATTCAAGGTTTACTTTGCAGTAATCATAACCTTCGAGTGAAAGTTGTAATCAAAGTTATCACTAGCTATGTACCATAGAGTCAAAAAATTAAAGTCACTCGCTTTGCGAACAAAATTAGTTGTTTTGTTTAGGTGTTGCCCCCAAATTATATCTATATATTATACTAATAGAAGAGCGAGTGTCTATCCTCTCTCTCCTTTCTTTATTTTAAAATAAAGCAAGGAGATGAAAAGTATGAGTTCACACGTGTAAACTGCACATTTTAATATTAAAAAAAAAACATAAAAACCTCGGCCACGATCTCTTCATCTTCCAATTTATCTAAATCCTACCAGACCCTCTGTTGCCTCCCCGTCAATGCACGTCGCCCACTGCCCACCGTCGTTGCCTCCCTGTACCCCCCTATCACCACCCGATGCCCACCGCCATCGCCTCCCTGTCGTCGCCTGCCACCCCATATTTTAAAAGTCAAGAAGAAGAAGAAGAAGAATATTAAATCTCATCCGAACCCTCGAATTTCTTCGAAATTATTCATTTACTTAATTTAATTATTTTGTTAAAAATTATAATCGAATCAAAAAAAAAATTCAATTTATTTAATTTTTATTTTTCTAATTCATGCAATTGGCACAGATTAAGTTTCTTCTGATTAGTAGTCATTTGCAATGAAAAATTATTAACTGCACTATAATCTGCATGATTTATTACTATTATTACTATAATTGCTTAGTAAATGGTTATCACCCAATGCCCATCGTCGTTGCCTCCATGTCACCGCCCGCCACCCTATGTTTTACAAGACAATAAGATGCACTAAGAAATAAACAACTTCTATTCATCTTTAACATACATCACTCAAATTTAGTTCAATTGAAATTGAAGCCAGAAAATCAGTTTTTAACTCTCAACATAAATGAAGGTAACAAATTAATTCATATGCATACTTCATTTACAGTCAAATGTTCCATACATGAAAGTCTTTCTAATTTATAAAAATAAGTTCCACTTTAATGCAGTTTACAAAATTTGAAATCATACTCTTTGATACAACAAATAGTTGAACTTTGGTGTAGATTACGAAATGAGAACCCCCAAATCTCGCAGTGTTAATGAGAACCCCCAAAACTCACAACAACACTGCTAAGCTCAACATAAGTGAATGTCATCCAAATGTCGTGCAATCTCCATTACTAATATGAATTTATGCACCGGATTTTGAAGAGATGCCTCTCAATTCTCTCACACTTTTTTGTGAGTTTTATATAATTTTATAAGTCCCACAAAATTATTTTTTAATATGTGCAATTTGTACAGGATAACATTAGTGGTGGTATTACCGTATTGAGGCGTTCTGTCTTAAGGACGGCATCTCAGCCTTCTCTGTCTCTGTGCAATACCACGATTCTTCTCCCGCTCCGATGACTTCCAAGCCAGTGTTTTCCCCCGATCCCACCTCTGGTTTTCACCCGGGATCGTCTTCGATGGCTAAGGTGGAGGTAGTGGTTGGTAAAGCATCCCTTAAAATGCCGTTGAGGCGGGAGGTCCCACTGCCTCGCAAACCTTTCGCCAAGCCTAGTATTCCCAAAATCTCTCCATCCAAAGCGCCTAATCTGGTATGGATTAATCCGGAGCGAACGGCGCCTCCTCCCTCGAAGGGAGTTTCGTCCTCCCATTCTTCTATTGCTCTTCCGTCCAATGCTCCGATCTCCTCTTCTGCTCCGTCTCATGGCATCACCCCTCAGGCAGCGCCTCCGGTTGCTCCTTCGACCAGTGACTGGCCTGAGTGGGAGGTTAATCCTTCCTTCGCTTCGGACTGGGAGATGTTTCAAAAGTCTGCTCATTTCCCTGCCGCTAGCAAGCCACTCTCCTCTCCTTTCTCCAAGGCTGCTAAGCACACCTCTCCCTCAAAAGCTCAGGGTTGGGTGGACCAGGATGATCTGTTACCGGAAGATGAAGCGGAGTTAGAGAGCTCGCGAGCTTCCAAACAAGTATGTTTTACTAGTTTGAATGCTAATTCCAGTTTCTCTTTCTTTGTTACTGTCGATTTTTGTTTACTATTGGTATCGGCTAGCGCCGCGCTGCCTTTGTTCACTGTTGTGCCGCAGGCGCCTGGCAAGGCCCTGCGGCCCCTGTCCCCCTCCCATTCTGCCTTTTTTTGGCTTTCGATCGATTTGTTTGATCGATTTCAATGCTGGCGGACGGCTCAGTCCGACGCAGCTTTCCCTGTCATCGCATCGCAGTGCGCCCAGGGTATACCCATTGTTGACGCTCCCTATCCCTCCCCTTTGACTCCTGTTTCTCCGCATTGTGAGCATGGCGTGCACCCGATATGTTCTTCTTCGTCTTACTGACTGCCTAATCGTTTGATTAAATGCAGCGCTCGTTTGCGGGCTAAGCATACTTCGTCCTTTTCCTCATCTACCATGGGCAAAGGCCCTTCTACATCATCCCATCCCGTTCCCCAACCTGAGCAGTTAGGGTCTTTATATCACTCCCAATTTGAATCTATGTCAGATAGCGAACTTTTGTCCATTTCTACCTCTCTGGGATTTAGGATCGACCCGTCGGATTCTAAGCCTCTCCGCATCATCCGACTCAATGAACGTTTAAGAGTCAGTGAGCATCTAGTTCCTTATGATTAGTATCTCCTAGAATATCCGGGGCCTCAATTGCCCCGTTAAACAGAGGGCGATCTATGACTTGATTGTTTCCTCCATGTGTGACCTCATTTCGATTCAAGAGTCGAAGGTTGAATTTCCCTCCCCTCGCCTTTATCGTTCTCTTGGAGGCTCTGTCATTTCCAACTGGATTTTCCTTGACGCTTCGGGTGCTAGGGGTGGCATCCTGCTAGGTTACAAGGAGTCGGTTTTCTCCCTTCTAGCGGTTCACCGCCTCAAATTTTTCTTAATTGTCCAGCTTCACTGGAAGGCTCTCAATAGTGTTATAACTGTCATTTCAGTTTACGGCCCGGCATCTTCTCAGCTCAGGCCTCAGTTTTGGAGCAAATTTCGGTCCTTACACCAGTTTGTCAATGGCCTCTGCTTCATCAGCGGAGATTTCAACGTGACCAGGTTCGCTGCCGAAAGGTCGAACGCTGTTGTCTCCTTTTCCCAATCCTGCTCGTTTAACGACTGCATAAGGGATCTTTAGTTAACTGATATTCCTATCAATGGTAGATCCTTTACCTGGTCGAACCAGCGGTCTCCACCTACCCTGGCCAAACTTGACCGTTTTCTCGTTTCTCATTCTTGGATCTCCCAGTTCCACTCCTCCTTTGCTAAGGCTTTGCCCAACCCCTCCTCCGACCACGTTCCCATTGCTCTTTTCTCTAACTTTCACTTTCCCCATCACCATCAATTTCGCTTCGAAAAATTGTGGCTGCAAGACCAGCTTTTTGTTAACCTGGTTGAGGAATGTCTTGGTGCTATCTCTGGCTCGTCAGGTCTTGCCTCTCTCCTCCTTAAGCTTCATGCCATTAAACATGGTTGCAAGATCTGGCATAGAGAAAGACAGTCTAACACCAATTTCCTCAAAAGTTTCCTTCTTTCTTCCATCGAAGCTATCGATGTTTTGGAGGAACACGGGCCCCTTTCGGACCATGCTCGTGTTGAGCATCAAGATTGCAAGCGCGAATTTGCCAACATCCTCCTGCAAGACCACGCAAAATGGGCGCAAAGAGCCAAAGTTAAATGGCTTAAGGAGGGTGATGGTAACATCGCATTTTTTTCACAATTTTGCGTCTCACAGACAGCGCAACAATCATATTTCCTTGATCCATGACCAAGGGGTCGACCTCCACTCTGAACCTGACATTCACCGAGCTTTTCTCTCGTTCTATAAATAGCTCATTGGTGTTCCTAAATCACGTTTGATTTCTCTTGATTGGAACCAACTTTATGCCCCCCCCCCCCCCCCCCCCCGCTGTTGACCTTTCCTCACTCGAGGAGCCTTTTTCCTTGGAGGAGATCAAATCTGCGGTTTTCGCACTAAAGAGCGATCTGGCGCCGGGTCCGGACGGATTCCCGGCCCTCTTCTTTCAAAAGTTTTGGAACTGGCTTAAAGTTGACCTTTTCAACATCTTTAAGGAGTTACATAACGGTTCCTTTTCTTTTGATCGCATCAACTACGTGCACATTGTGCTCATCCCCAAAAAGGCGGGAGCACATGTGTTAGCGGACTTTAGGCCCATCAGTTTAATTAACACAACCTTCAAAATCATCATGAAAGTCCTTGCGGCTAGGTTAAGTGCGATTATATCGCCCCTCATCGACCCGGCCCAATCCGGTTTTATCAAGGATCGCTTCATCCTTGATAGTGTGGCGTCGGCTCAAGAGGTTATCTCCCTCTGCCATCATTCCAAATCTGAGGGCATCCTCCTCAAATTGGATTTTCAAAAGGCTTACGATAACGTGAGCTGGGACTTTCTTCTCGATATCCTCCATCATCGAGGTTTTGGTCCTAAATGGATATCTTGGATTAAATCCAGCCTTATAGCCGGCACCTCTTCCATCATTATCAACGGCTCAGAAGGCCACAAGTTTAAGGTTAAATGCGGTCTTCGTCAGGGAGATCCAATTTCCTCTCTCCTCTTCTCCCTGGTTGCTGATGTTTTCAGTAGGTTGCTGCGCAACGCGCGTGAAGCTCAAGTCATTGAGGGCCTCGGTCGCTCCCAATGCTTTGATGGTATCCTTAACCTACAATACGCTGACGATACTATTATTTTCATTAAACCTAATCAGTCGTCTCTGCGCAACCTTAAACTTCTTCTCTATTGTTTCAAGTTGGCCTCCGGCCTCTCCATCAACTTTCAAAAGTCCTCCGTGACATGGCTGGGTGGTGATTCCGCCCGTCAAACGGAGGTCTCTCAGTTTTTTAATTGTCCTATTGCCTCTTTTCCCATTACCTATTTGGGTATTCCCCTTAGATGGGGCAAGTTACTTAGATCGGATTGGTTCCCTATCATTGACAAAATTGAAGCCAGACTTAACGTCTGGATGGGGAAGTTACTCTCCCACGGGGGTAGATTGACCTTGCTCAATTCAGTCCTCTCTGCTATTCCCCTATATATGATGTCCTTCTATTATTTTCCCTCTTGGGTCATCAAGAGAGTAGACCAAATCAGAAGCAATTTCTTCTGGTCCGGATCTGCCAGTTTTAAAACGGGATCTCACCTTTGTAACTGGAATCTTATCTGTTCCTCTAAGGCTAGCGGGGGCTTGGGAGTGCTAAACATTCGGCATCAGAACATCGCCCTATTAGGGAAGTGGCTCTGGAGATTTCATCATCTTGAGTATCTTCCGTGGGTCCAGTGTATTAAAGATCATTATTACTCTTCCACCCCTTGGTGGTCCTTCCATTCTACCACTCACCGCTTAGCGTCCCCTTTCTGGAAAGGTGTTTGGAAGGCTGCGTCGGCATTCCAGTGTGGCATCTACCGTAGATGCTCTAACGGGTCTAGAACTAAATTCTGGTCCGATCTATGGATGGGCAACATTAAACTTACCTCGGCCTATCCTCACCTCTTTCGCCTGGCTTCTCTCCCGGACGCGTCTGTGGCCGATTCTTTCTACATATTTAACTCCAACAAGATATGGCTCATCCCCTTCGAGATTGAACTTCCCCCTTTCTTAATCACCGAACTTTACGAGCTCATTTCTTCTCTTAATCTCTACGAATGACATCCTGATGAGGTGATCGCTTGGCGCTGGAACTCATCCGGGATTTTCTCAGTTAAATCCTTTTATAACTTTCTTAATTTTTGCGGTACTAAACCCCCCTTCGCTTCCTTCATCTGGAGCTCCTGTGCTCCCCTAAAGGTTAAGGTTAATACTTGGCTAGCTCTTCACAATAAATTACTAACGGTCGAAATTCTTAATAAGTGGAATCTAGCGTAGGGGCAACTCTGTCCGCTGTGTTCAGAGGCCTCAGAGGATGTTAATCATCTCTTCGTGGGATGCTCCTTCATCTCTCCGCTCTGGAAGTTAGTATCGCTAGCTTGGGAAAATCCATCCTTGCCCATCAACCTTGTCTCTTGCTGGATGTCCCCCTTGTCGCATCCTAGATTTTGCACAAGTTGGAACCTTTCGGTCCACATTATAATTTGGATTGTTTGGTTGGAAAGAAACCGTAGATTATTCTCCCATCGCTCCTCCACGATTGCTCATTTGATTGATGAATTCCTTTTTCTTTTTAATTTTTGGTCAACGCATGCTTCTAGCATTGACAGAGAATTCTTTTATGGGTGTCGTTTACATGACTCTTATCGTGTACTTTACTGTCTCAATGCTTTATGATTCTTCTTCTTGCATATTTGCTTATAGAATCTTCTCTCGCAGGTTGGTTGAGGGGTCTGGCCTTCCATCGCACTGGTACTGATGGTTTCTTTTGTACCCAGGCCTTTTGTTTTTGCTCTGGTGGTGCTCGATGGAGCACTCTAGAGTAGCCTTTTGTTTTGATGTTGCTTGGGCTTTTGATTGGCTCTGGTGGAACTGTTGTTCTTTGCTCGACCGGCTGCATTTTGGTTCTGGGCTTATATTTTTGAGGGCTTAGTTCCCTATGTTTTGATTGCTCGGCCGGCTGTTTTATTTTCTCTGCCTGATGTAATTTTACTTTCCTAGTCTGTGCTGATTGTATAGTATTTCACTCTACTTTGCCTTATTGTCTTTGTGGCTGATGCTTGCGCCTCGCTCTGTGGTCCCTGCGAGCTGCTGTTATGTTGAGCTTTCCTTGTTTGTGATTGTGAGTTGCATGCCTCGTTTTGTTGTTGTATTCGAGTGTGGTTTTTGGCGGCGGTCTGGTGCGACCCTGCTTATTGTTTGTGGCTAAATCATATTGACGTTTTCTCTACTGTTTTGTTTTATTATCTGTGAACCCTACCCCCCCCCCCCCCCCCCCCCCCCCCCCCCCCCCCCCTTCTTTTGTTGCTTTGATTGGCCTGGAGGTGCTAGGTGGGCTTGCCTCCTTTCGAGCCATCTTTCGACTGGTTGGCGTCCCTGGCTTGGGGCGGAGCGTACGCCTTCATTTTGGGGGTGGCCAGCTTAAGTGCTCCGAGTTGTCCTTGTTGCGGATCGCATTTCCGCTTGCTGCGGCCTCTGGAGGCTGTTTGTGCATTTCCGCTCCCACAGTTGCCATAGTTTGTTGGCCGGCTGATTGTCAAGGTTGGAGTATCGAGCTGTTCTGGGTGCCGACGCCTGGTAGTTCTCAAGCTGCGTGCTCCCGCCGTTTGTTTCTTCTGTTCGTTACTCAGCGCCTTAGTCACTTCTTTAGTTCCATTATTGCGACTGTTGGAGCTGTTGAGTTTTTTGTCTTTATTAATTCTTTGCTTTGTATGGTTTAGGACTGCCTTTTATTTTGTTTTACAGCTTGTAAAACCCTGTAATGTACGCTTCCTTTTATTAATATATTTTTGCTGTGGCTGGAGTCTTTAGACTCTATCCGATTACATCAAAAAACATTAGTGACTGTAAAAAAGGAAATCGGAAAACTGTAAAAAGTTTCTAACTAATGTGGGGCCCACCTTTTTCCACTATTTTCTTCATCCTTTAAATGCTTTAAACTTGATAGATGATTATCACGTGCAAAATATAGACGTACAGACCTCCAACCCTACGGAAAAATTATCATACAAGTGTAACTCCTTATCTAAGTCCCAACACTAGAAAGGCCAAAAATGCTACAACTCCCCCCTCGCCCAACCCACCCACCCACCCACCCACATTGGCAAAGCGATTGACATGCTCCACCTCATGCAACGTAAAAAGAACTCAACTTTCCGAATTATAGTATTGGTAGTTGTTGTCGCCACCTATTTAGCATCTCCATTGAGCAGTGTTGTAAAAAGTGGACCAGGTTCGACCAGAACCGGAACAGATATGGTTTCACATGAAACCGGAACTTCTCTGAAAACCAGATAAACCAGACTAAATCGGTCGGTTTCATGGTGAACGGGCGAATTAGGTTCAAATTGAACCAGCTGGTTCACCAAACTTATTCATATTTTTTCAAAACATAAAATTAGATAGCAAAGTTGTGAACTCTGATTAGCTGAACATCACTTTGGACTCACTAACCACTGCGTCAATTTGTAATTATCTCTACTACTATAATGGGAGAAGGCCTTAGTCCTTAACCCGACCCGTGCAACGCACGTGTTGGTAAATTTTTTTTTTTTGCCATTTTCATTCCCCCGCACCAAAAAAAAATTCCCCACGTGCAAATCACGTAATTTTTTTTCCTTTTCATTTCCCCCTCAAAAAAAAAATTTTCCCTCCAAAAAAAATTTCTCACGTGCAAAGCACGTGTATAATACTAGTTCTTTGTAAACATAAATTATCTATATGATCCAAATTTGCAGTTGCAATAGTCCTTCTCAAACTGATCCCAGTTTGAATAGCATTGAACCCAATCGAACCGTCAGAAAATCGAACTGACCATCTTGCCAGTTCGATTACGGGTTCGGTTTTTCACAACATTGTCTTCGAGGATCACCTGAATATTACTGTTTTACCTTTGCGTTGTGGCCTGAGCAAACATTGCAGACCACAAGTTCAACTTCTAAGGCTAAAACAATCACTACGGGTCGATCTCCAGCTCATAAAAGCTTGCCTACATTCTCAGTGAATTGCTTGGTTTAATAAGACTGATGTTCTTAAGCAGGGTGATAATTTTGTTTTAGTGGAAGTTCATTAAGAGTTAGAGTATGAGAGCTTCTACTTAGGGTAACTAGATGTGCACGGCAATTGTTCAATACCCTCTTTTCATTCTAACTATAAGCAGCCTTAAACTCATCCATAGCTTACCCAATATTATGACCCTCACTCAAACTTTACTGTACATGGTATTTTTACTAACCTTTATATATAGACTAGCAAGGTACCATGCGCTCGCGTGGGGGCGAACGTAGGAGCAACAACTTGAATGATTTTGCAACTATTGTTATAGTATCTTTTCTGAGGTTTGATTTGAATGTTGCATGAACTAGAAGAATGAATTGGTGTACCTAGAGATAATGAGTTGTTGTTAAGAAAGATGGGTTAAACCCGAGTGCACCAAATGAACCTTCTGAGAATGACTCTGGAGTTGATCTGCAACAGAAAGAAAATGAAAAGTGGCTCGAGGCGTGAGTTGCACTTTCTTTGAGAAGCTATTTGCCCGATTCTGGAGATGAATCGTAGAGCACCAAACACTTCTCCCGGGATACAACGAGCTTCTGTCTACTGTGCTGCCAATGCTCCAATAGCAGCACGTACCAACTTGCACCACCAAAACCAAGACAAAAACCGCTCAAAAATCGATTTGGAGAAGAGAATGATTGATTGTTTTTCTGTCTCATTTTTCCAAAAATTGATTCCTTTTTATAGCCAATAACCATGTAGGAATAAAACTGTATATGCATTTAATCAAAACACGGCTATATCAATATATAACAAAGATCCTATAATTCTTGTAACAGCTATAACATAAAGCTCCCTTAATTCTTGAAACCGATATATTATTGATTAAAAAAACGTTTTTGATCTGTTTGAAATTTAAAAATTTAAAAACAGAATTTGTGTGTGGGTGTGTGGCATGTTGGAATTGAACCCCCAAACTCATGTGAACTCAAAACTTTAACCGTGAGGCCAAGACATTGTTGTCAACAAAAGAAGTGTTTTGAATGTATACTCAATTCCAATAGTTGTTAAGACTAAAGAAGAAGACAAAAAATAGTGAAATAGATAGGTAAACATCTTCTTACATTGTTCAAAAGTTAAACTCAGCTATATTGAAATACTACAAAATATTTGCAGAACTTGGACGAAAATCTTTGTTGCTTTTTTGCACTATGTGATTTGATGTACCTGAATGGGGAATATATAACATGGGAAAAAAGTCACATGCAAACGTTAATCGTTTATTTGTATATGCTTGATAAAAAGAAAATGAAATAAGAAACTTGTAAGTATGTTTTCTTATATGCAATAGTAATTAGACTTAATGTATCAACAAACTGTCGCCGCATGATATATCCATTATTGGGCAACGAAAAACGATTATGAGGGTCAAGCTTGAACTCTATCGACTGAACGATAATGCTTTAAGTAAAAATTGGCAGTGTTGACTCCGTCTAAGAAGGATATGATATATAAAAGACTAATCTGAAAGCATATAATGTACATAGAGAAGAATTTACTAAGTTGTCCTTTAAAATGAACTTATTCAAGAACATGTTAGCTATAACAAAAGTATAGAGTTCTGGACACAAAAATGCACACTGTAGAATGACAGTTGGTGTGTGAATGTCATATCCCTTTCATTAATGATGAAGATGAAAGGGAAATTTTCTTTAGAATGGTGTGTGAATATTATAAGTGAATGTCAGTACAAAAGAAGAGTAGCCAGCGTTGAAAAATGTGTGACAAAGCAAAATTGAGGCTCAAATTTTTCTTAATATACAGCCACAAATATATAAAATATATAGATATTCTATGAATTTCAAGTAAAATAACTCAATTTTTGAAGAGGATAAAGATCATCATCTAAACCTATATGTAATAACTGCACAGAGCAGATGAAGAGGAATAAGTTGAAGTAACTCACCTAGCAATCAGAAGCTGCCTTAACTAAGAAGTATACATGTTAAGAAAGGAGAACTAAAGTGTATTGATAAGAAAGGAGAACTAAAAGCAGAAAGCAATTGTTTTGGCTTACAGGTGAATTAAAGGGTAATTAATACACATAAATATAAAAGAAAAGATTCCATAAGGGTTACTAGTATAATGCACGTGCGGTGCACGTGTACAAAAAATATATTCACATAACTTGAAATTTTGAAGTATAAAAAATAACAATCATATTTTGTGACATGATAAAAAATATATTTACATGACTTGAAGACTTCAGCAATAAACCAAACATGACTTGAAGCATAAAAAATAACAATCAATTATAGAATATGCTGAATTTTGACTTAGTATTGTCAAATTACAAACTAAAGAACTCTTTTATAGAATATGTTGAAATTTGACAACAATATTGCCCAAGCATTCTTTACCAATGATATCATTGTGATGAATTTTTTTTTCCCGCACATATTTATGCAAAAGGTGGGATTAATAGTTCAACTTCATAATTTATAAAGAACTCAATAGTATCACAACATCAGAATGAAAACTCAACATAAAAATTGCACTCGAGTACATATTATCACCAATCAGAAAAATTGAGATTTGGATAATGTCTTAGTACTGCAGTTGCCACCACTTCCACCACTAAACTCCCCAACACCCCCATTTTATTGAATCAAGACTTCCATTATTCAATAATTTTTACTCCTAGCATTGTTTTGACAGTACAAATCTCTCTTTCTGAGAACTGTCTAATATCCAAAGCATCAGACTCTGAAATGAAAATAAGACATGAAAGAGAAATCAGACATTGACAACCCCATTCATCATTAAATTCAGTGGAAAATTCAAATATTTCAAAGTAGTAGTAATTTAAAGAACATAAATGAATGTGCCATACTGTCCAAATGGAAAAGAAATAATCTAAAGAAGATCGCCTCTCTCACTTCCTAATCAAACAGAAGTAACATCGCCAGTTCGGTTTACATCATTGGTTGCATTTTGCTCTTGAATCCAATTCCAAAACCTTATTATGCACTCACTACAGAAGTACAAACATGAATCAAATTAAGGATGAATCACAATTGTCTCAAAAGCAACAAAAAAGAGAATAAAAATAAAGGATGCAGGTTAGAAAAATATTTCATTAATATTCCTACTGTAATATTAAACCTGATCACCAAACAGCGAGCCTATTTTGCGTAATCAACTTCCAGCTGAACGGATCTTACATCAGGAATTTACCACATTGATAGCTTCTACCACATCTTTAAAAAATATTAAGTAAAATTATATTGTATAAAACCCAAACACAGATTACTGAAGATAAAACATGCAACTTTTAAGTAGGGAATAGGGATTTGAATGATAGAAAGAGAACATACCTGAAGCCGTGTCTTTATTGTATCTATTGGTGTGGTTATAACAGACGAACAAGCACCAGCTACTGTTCCTGCTGTAGCTTGAACACTAACAAGCTCCAACAGGGATGGTTTCTAACTCTAATCACCATATCTAATATGCTAAAATATTAATGTCTCCATATACACTAATAATATGGAGTTAGAAACCAAGTTAGAAACTCCATATTATTATCGGTACAATATTTTATCACCAACAGGGATGGTTTCTAACTCTAATTGTCGATAATATTCATGAATTAAAATATTATCGGTACAAAATATTATTAATGCCTCCATTTCCCTCCAACAGGGATGGTTTCTAACTGTAATCACCATCTCGACTGTTCCTGCTGTAGCTTGAACTCATTATATATGCTCTAAATATAAAAGAGGAAATTTTGGGCCTTGAAGGAAAACGTTTGGGTGACTTGTTATATATAATATCTATATCCTTATTGTGGCCTAACCCTTGGGTTCTCAAAGAAATGTTTCGGAAACCCAAGCTTAATAATAGTTATTGCTTGGTACCAATAACAGAACAGTCATTAATAATATATTGTGGCCTAACCCTTGGGTTCTCAAAGAAATGTTTCGGAAACCCAAGCTTAATAATAGTTATTGCTTGGTACCGATAACAGAACAGGCATTAACAATATTTTGTACCGATAATATTTTAATTCATGAATGAATCATACCGATTGCTATTAATCATACCGAATTCCTTATTGTGGTCCAAAATATTAATGCCTGTTCTGTTTTCGGTACAAAATATTAATGTTCTGTTCATGAATGAATCATACCGATTGCTATTAATAATAGTATAGATGGTTCTATATTTTTTTCATGCAAATTACTTTTTTACCCCTGTATATTTTTTTAGTCTGTTATGTTTGTGAGGACATAATAGTAAAAAGCCAGCAAAATAGAGCTTTGCTTAATAATAGTATAGATTATTATATTAGAGGAAAAGTAAACCATTGAATTCTCTACTATGCACATTAAATGATGTGCAAAATTGACTACCACTCTATGACAACTCCGCTATCTCTAAATCGACAGAAAATACCAAATTCTGCTTACTAGGATTGGGCCTAATTGGGCCAATAGTAATATATTGATATTTGATACGTACTTAAACTCCAATATATGCATGAGTATACTGAGGCAGTATACATGTTTTTCCCATATGCAATAGCAATTCAATTCAAGTGTGAACAATAAATTCAAGTAAGGTCCTAAGGCCCGGCCCGATCATATATATATATGTGTGTGTGTGCAATGTAGGAATTGAACCCCATCCTCATGTGAACTCAAAACTTTAACCGTTGGGCCATAAGATATTGTTGTCAACAAGAGAAATATTTTGAATGTATACTCAATTCCAACAATCCCCCACTTATATATTTAAAACGCTGATTTGAAAAGAGACGGTTTTTCAAAAGTATAGAACCCTGAATAAGTAAGGTGTCCGATGACTTGAACCTTACATAGTGGGCAATCCCCAAAATGCAAGAATAATGAGTAATCTTAAGTCTTGAACCCATTACCCATTTTTACATAGTGAAGGAAAACCACACGTGATTCTACCAGGTGCAAGTTCTAAATGCCAACACATTCCAGCCTTTTGCTTATCCCAATATAGGTGAATGTTTTAGAGAATCAACCCCATTCTCATAGAAGTGGCCACACTTCACAATCACCCTGGTGAGTCTATCAAGAGTGCTCTTGTAGCTAGGCACTCCTCTCATTCAGAGATATAGAGCTCATTAAAAGCCATGCTCATCCTTACTAACGCTACAAGACATCATGTACATACACATCAGGATAGACTTAGGAGTGGTAAACTCCTAGGTTGCATGATTCCAATAACAGTATGGCTTGTTTTTCCCATTGAACCTATGTCTTGGGATCTCCAGTTGTATAGGTTGGGTTCCCACCAATTGTGATCCTAAATGGGCTTCAATCCCATCCTTATCGATGTGTTCCAAACTTTATCTCGAGACAATCGTTTCGTCAAAGGATCTACAAGGTTACTATCTGATCTCACAAAATCCACAATGACAGCACCAGACGTGAGGAGCTCGCTCACCGTACTGTGCTTGCAACGAATCGCTAATCTCTTACCGTTATAGTAAACATTTTGTACTTTAGCTATGGCAGCAGTACTATCTGAGTGGATTAAGATCGGAGGTATAGACCTACTCCATGAAGGAATGTAAGACAAGAGGTTTCTCAACTAGCTTGCCTTCTCACTAGCCGCAGCTAGAGCAACTAACTCAAACTCCATAGTAGAGTAAATTAAAATAGTCTATTTCTTGGACCTCCACGAAACAGCACCACCAGCGATACTAAAAATGTATCCACCTGTGACCTTGGAATCATCTGAAAATGAATTCCAATTTGCATCGCTGAATATCTCAAGGACAGCGGGAAACCTCTCATAATGTAGTCCTAAGTTCATGGTGTTTTTCAAGTACTTCATGACTCTGTGAATAGCATTCCAATGCTCAGAACTAGGACAACTCGTAAATCTACATAACACCCCTACAACATATGCAATGTCAGGTCTAGTGCAGTCAGTAGCGTAGCGAAGGCTACCAATAATACTAGCATATTATGTTTGTCTAACTGCAGCACCAGAATTTTTTAAAAGTTTAACATGAGGATCACTGGGTGTACATGCAGGTCTATGGTCAAAGTAATTGTATTTCTTCAAGATCTTCTCAATATAATGAGATTGATGAAGAGTAATACTAGTCTCAGTACGTGTGATTTTCATGCCTAAAATAACATTAGTCTCACCTAGATCCTTCATATCAAAATTTTGACTAAGCATAGTTTTAGTCTCTGAAATTAATTCAAGCGAAGAACCACAAATGAGTAAATCATCTACATATAGACAAAGCATAATGCAACTATCACTGGATGCTTTATAATTAAAGCATTTATCAACATTATTAATTAGAAAAACCATTTGAGAGTAATAATCGATCAATTCTGTCGTGCCACTGTGTAGGAGCTTGCTTAAGACCATATAAAGTCTTATTCAGCATGCAGACTTTGTGTTCCTGTCCTGGAATCACAAAACCTTCAGGCTGATCCATATAAAGTTCCTCTTCAAGTTCTCCATTAAGGAAAGCTGTTTTAACATCCATCTGATGAATCAACAAATTATGCACAGCAGAAATAGCTAATAAAACTATAATGGTAGTCACACGAGTCACAGGAGAGTAAGTGTCAAAGAAATCTATATTTTGCTTTTGTACATATCCTTTAGCTACTAGTCTAGCTTTAAATTTTTCAATAGTACCATCTGGTCTTAGCTTTCTTTTAAGAATCTATTTGCATCCTATAGTACGACTACCGCGAGGCAAGTCCACTAACTCCCAAGTACCATTAGAGGTTAGTGAATTCATCTCGTCATTTATGGCTTCTTGCCACAAATCGGCATCGGGTGAGGTTAAGGCCTCATTGATAGAACTAGGGTCAGATTCTAAAGCATATACAATATAGTCGTCACCAAAATCTTTAGCAGTTCCAGCACGTTTACTTCTACGAGGCTCAGAATCTAAATCAACATTAAAATGTGTACTAGTTTGAGGTACGCTAGAGGAAGTAAAGGGTTGTAAACCCCCACTACTACCCCCATTGTTTCTCAATAAGTAGGGAAATTTATCATCATAAAAATCAGCATCTAAAGATTCAATAATCACATTTTTATGCAAGTCTAAAAATCTAGAAGCCTTACTGTTATCTGCATAACCAATAAAAATACATTCATATACTCTACTTGCAAGTTTGATTCTTTTAGAGTCAGGTTTTTTGACATATGCTAAATAATCCCAAACTCTAAAATAATCAATATTAGACTTTCTACTTCTCCATAATTCGTATGGTGAAGTATCAGAAAATAGATGCAGAATTCTATTTAAAACATGACATATAGATAAAAGAGCTTCACTCCATAGAGATTTGGGTGCACCTGAACTAATAAGCGAAGCAACTACCAATTCAGTAAGAGTTCTATTCTTTCTTTCAGTTTTCTATTAGATTCCGGTGAATAAGGTGCAGTAGTCTCGTGAATAATTCCAAATGATGCATATAATTGTTTAAATTCATTGGAATCATATTCTGTACCTCTATCATTACAAAATATCCTAAGATTTCTTTCAAATTAGTTTTGCATTTCAGTTATATAAGTTCTAAACATGTCAATTGCTTCATTCTTATGTGCCACAAGATAAACATGAGTATAATTTGCATGATAATCAATGAACGTAATGAAATATCTTTTACCATTTTTAGTTAAAAGTTCCATCCATCTCACATATATTAGAATGTATCAAGTCTAGAATTTTTGTTTCTTTTGTTACACTTTTATGTGAAGTTTTAATTATCCTAGCTTGACTACAAGAGGTGCATTTCTCAAATTCATTTAAGTTAACTTTTGTTATCATGCCAAGTTTGCTCATATTATTTACCAATTTCTTGTTAACATGAGATAGTCTAGAATGCCATAAATTAAAAGAAGACATGAAGTAAACAGAAGCATTATTCGTATTCATTTCAATACTGAGTTTAAACATCCCATTATAAGCAAATCACTTTCCCACAAAAATCCCATTTTAGTTATAACATACTGGTCGGATCTGATGCTCTGATGAAACCCAGCCTTGTTGAGAAGGTATATCCAGAAATCAAGTTCTTCCTCATATCAGGAGTGTGCAAGACATCCTTGAGGGTTACAATCCTGCCAGAGGTAAACTCCAAGTCCACATCTCTAGTGCCCATCACAATGATACAGTGTAAATCACCAAGTTGCACTTTCTAACCTTCAGTCTCCTTATAAGTTTTGAACCAGTTGCGCTCATAGCAAACATGCCTAGTAGCGCCCGTATCAGCCCACCATCCGTCGGTTACACCAACCATGTTGATCTCAGTGATTATAGCCACTAAAGGCCCTTCGATAGCATTTTCCTGTGGTGCAGGCGTACGCGATCGGCAGTTCCTAGCAATATATCCGAAGCGATGACACTTCCAACACTCGATAGGATCTGTTCCATTGTTGTTGCTATGGGCTTGCTAGTTATTTCCCTTATTCGGATTCGACGTCCATTCTGACCATTCTGACGAAAGTTCGAATTGAACTTCCGACTAGCATTCTTCTTTAAAGGCTTGTTCTTTGATTTCAAATGGACATTCACTTTGTTCTATTGAACAAGCAGGACTTCTTCTTTCTGGTCTAGTTTTCTGGATTCCTCCTTAACTCTAAGCCTAGTTATCAAATTCTCTATGGTTAGTTCCTTGGATTTGTGTCGCAGGATATTCTTGTAGTCTTTCCAACCAGGTGGTAACTTGTCAATTATCATAGCTACTTAAAATTACTCATCAAGGGGTATTCCCTCTGAAATGATCTAATGAGCAATGTGCTGTAACTCATGTGATTGAATAGTTACCAACTTGTCGTCGACCATGGTGTATATGAGATAACGACTGACTGCGAATTTCTTCGAGCCAGCCTCTTCGGTGTCATATTTCTTTTGCAGGGCTTCCCAAACAGATCTAGCCGTATTGAAATGTAAGTAATAGTCATACAGTTCATCGGATAGCCTATTCAAGATAAAGTTTCTACATTTATAATCGACATCCTTCCATTCTGCTATGTCATCTAAGATTTGTTCATTTTCATGGACATCAACAGATTCTGGATTAGGCATTACAGGACAGTCTTAGGTAAGAACATGGGCAACTTCCTTCAGCGACAGAAAGAAAAACACCTTGTTCTTCCATCGCTCGAAGTTCAGGCTAATAAATTTCTCGGGTTTGTTGGTTTCATACTTGCAGTCAGATACAAGAGCCATTACAGATTACAGAAAATAGCTTCTTAAAATTGTTAAGAAAGATGGGTTAAACCTGAGTGTACCAAATGAACCTTCTGAGAATGGCTCTGGAGTTGATCTACAACAGGAAGAAAATGAAAAGTGGCTCGAGGCGTGGGTTGCACTTTCTTTAAGAAGATATTTGGCAGATTATGGAGATGAATCGTTGAGCACCAAAAACTTCTCCCGGGATACAACGAGCTTCTGTCTACAGTGCTGCCAATGCTCCAATAACAGCACGTACAAATTTGCACCACCAAAACCAAAGCAAAAACCGCTCAAAAATAGATTTGGAGAAGAGAATGATTGATTTTTTTCTGTCACATTTTTCCAAAAAATTGAATCCTTTTTATAGCCAGTAACCAGGAAGGAATAAACTATATATGCATTTAATCAAAAAAACGGCTACATCAATATATCATAAAGATCCTTTAATTCTTGTAACAGATATAACATAAAGCTCCTTTAATTCTTGAAACCGATATATTATTGATTGAGAAAATGTTTTTGATCCGTTTGAAATTTCAAAAATTAAAAACAGAATTTTTTTTCTTCAACCGGCCTGGTCATATATATATATATATATATATATATATATATATATATATATATATATATATATATATGGGCTTTGCTAAGTTGAAATCGGGTTTGCTTTCAACGGGTTGGAAAACAACGATTTGAGCCTTTGGTTCGCTCTTGATCGTGATCAATGGCTCAGATCGCTGCCTTCAGATCTGAGTGGAGCTCCTAATAAGAGCGGAGGGGCATTTTGGGAAGTTCACGCCAAAAATGCTTCAGACTTAGCGTTATTTGGTGTGAACTTTTTTTGTCGAAAAAAACACTTAGGCGGTTGTTTTTTTTATAAAAAAAATCAACCTAGGCCGTTGTTGGGAACAACGACCTAGGTATGTACAAGTATTTTTCCAAACACTTGTACATACTCAGATCTCCATCTCCCGCACTTCTTTGACAACTCTCTCTGTCTCTCTTTCTCTCTCTGGAGCTCGCGATACTCATTCCCCAAACCCTAGCTCTATTCTGACCTCCTTTTCTTGATCTCCACCTCTTCTCTAAGTCTCTCTATCTCTCCCTTTCCCAAATACCCCAAACCCTAACCCAACCCGAATTCCCAAATCACCCGAACCGTAGCACAAATTCTTTGAAATCCTAAAGTCTACAACTTCTTCGTCTACGACAGCGGCTCCTCACATCTTCGACAACTCCCTCTCTCTCTGGACTAGGTATTCACTTTTTCATAATTTAGTAGAATGAACTATGTTAATTTATTGAATTTTTTAAAAATTTTCGAGTTTGAATTTTGTATTATGCGTAGTAGTCTATAATTTAAATAGTACTATTTTTGTACCATGTGTGTTGTATATATTTTGTTGACATTTTTGTAGATATAGTGTTAGTTGTCGTTGTAGAATATAGGAAAAGCAAACAAACGAGATCCAAAAATTTCCAAATTTTACGAGTAGGTCGGACTCACCACGCACAAGGCACCACAACTTGTAGAGGCGATTTTTGACTCATGGTTTGCAAGATACGTCCGTTTATCACTTTTATTCAATAAAATGGAAATAAAGTGATACACAGTCGTATATTACAAATCGAGAGTCGAAACTTACCTCTGCAAGTTGCGTTGGCCTGTGTTTGGTGTGGTAAACGTAACGGCCAAATTTTGAAATTTTTGCATCTCGTTTGTGTTGTTTTCTCTCGTATATGAAAGAACTTCTATATACGTCGGAACGTTTTTAGTACGGTCTCACTAGAAAACCGCTCAAACGAAGTCCAAAAAATACGAAACTGTGCAAGTAGGTCGGGCTAACCAATCACAACCCAACGCAACTTGTAGTTGCGAGTTCGGACCCATAGTTTGCGAGATACGTCAATGTATCACTTTCCACTCTTTTTTAAGAGTGAAAGCGATACACAGTCATATCTTCAAACCGTGGGTCTGAACTCGCTTCTACAAGTTGTGTTGGCTTGTGCGCAGAAAGCCCGCCCCAATCATGAAGTTTATGTATTTTTTTGGAGGTCATTTGTGTGGTTTTCTCACATATTTTGTTATGTTTTTAGCGAGTTTTCAATAGAGTACCCTCTCATAAATTACGAAGTTTTGCGAGTAGGGTCGGTTTTGCCACTCACAAGCCAAAGCAACTTGTAGTTGTGAGTTCTCACCCACGGTTTTCTATATGCGTCTGTGGATCGCATTCCGCTCTTTTTTCAAGAGTGAAAGCGATACACGGCCGTATCTTAAAGACCGTGAGTCCAAACTCGATTTACAATTTGCGTTGGCTTGTGTGCGGCAAATTAGACCCAATCGCAAAATTTGGTATTTTTTGAAAGTCATTTATGCAGTTTTCTCACGTATTTTGTTTCGTATTTATATATATGGAAATTTTTTGTTAACAAATTATTTTATATATGTAAACTTTCTTACAGAGAAATGGTTAGAATGAGGGGAACCGGAAGGCCATCTGTTAGTGGTCGGGGCGAACATTCTACAAAAGTAAGAGAACTACTACTTTTCAATGTGAATTTTGTATATAGTGGTATTGTTACTATACTAATAATAATTTATTGTGTTGGTATAGGCTGGTGCATCCTCTTCGGCAGCAAAACTGTAACACCCCGAATTTCAAATAAGGATAAATTCGAGATTTCACAGGATCTTTACTTCACTTCGTACAATTTTATAAGGAAAATTTAAAATTTTTTATTCACAATACATCAGAGTTCAATTACAACTTGGTTTTACATAGCGGAAGACTGAAATTTACAATAAAACATTTACAACATCTTTAAAATAAAACAGCATCAGCATATCCACTTTATAGCTCCATGAATGGTCCTTTACCTGCATGTTAATCTGTGGGCTCGTCAGTTACTTGCAACTGACGAAATGTTATACACGGCTATCCTCTCTATGCCGGGTGTTGCCGCTAAATTTGGTGTGGGGGCAAACAGATGAATTTGTGGATTCTTAGGGAAACTGAATAGTAAAACCTGGATACCTGTTCCTTCGGGCTTCGGTCGTCGATCCCGCCGTACACCTGCAAAAAGTACGAGACACCGGGGTTGTTCCCGGCGACGCACCCTCCGACGCTCAAGTCAGTAATCTCGGGAGACTATGAATGAGCGCAAAAACTGGTGAAAGATTGATTACCTCTTAATGGAGATGGACGGGGGGTATTTATAGGCGTCCCAGGGAACAGATTGGGAATGTAATCCTGGTGATTTGATAAGGAATATTCCCCATAATCAGATGAGGAATGTAATCTGATGAGGTATATTCCCCGTAATCAGATAAGGAATTTTATCCCCAAATTCCGGTGAAAAGATAGATGTATATCTGGGCCGTTGATCAAGATTAATCAGGGACCCTGATTTTATCTCGCTGGATTGGGTGTGCAGCAGGTTAAGACCCGCACCCTCTTGTTGGTGGGTCCGTTCGTAGGTTACTGGGTTCTTGGGGGGAAGACCCAACACCTATTTCGGGCCCTCTTGTAGGCGAAATCACCATTTTACCCCCACGTCTCAAGATTCGTACTCAATTTGGACGGTTCCGATTTAACCCCATTTTTAGCCATATCACGAGCCCCCCACTCCTAAAGACTGAGCTTGATCAGCCTTTGAGGAGTAGTTTGACTGTTTAATGGCTGGCGGAGTTATATCGGAGTTCAAATGGAGAGTTGTGAGTCCGGAGGAGGCAGTGAGGTGATTTGCCAAGTGGATTGAGCTCCGAGTTGCTCATGAGCTCTGACGGTCGTGTGGCATTTTTGCAGGGATATCCTCTTGACCCTAGCGAAGCGTCAATTCGTCGTTCGGAGGTCTCATACGTTTGTATCGCGCCTTAGACTCTCCCCAGGGCTCGCCGACTAGGAGGCCGAGGTCCATATGCAGTTCGGCAAGCTTTTTCGGAGAGAAAAGCGAGTTCGGCATAGCTGTGAGCGCTAGGAGTGGGTCTGGCGACCTGCCGAACTTGTTCTTTACCCCGTAACGAGGTCGGTGTCACGAACGCTCGGCAGTGAGTGACGAGCTTGATTTTTTACCCCGTAACAGGGTCGGTGTCACGAACGCTCGGCAGTGAGTGCCAAACTTGATCTTTACCCTGTAACAGGGTCGGTGTCACGAACGCTCGGCAGTGAGTGCCGAACTTGATTTTTCCCCCATAACAGGGTCAGTGTCACGAACGCTCGGCAGTGAGTGCCGAACTTGATGTTTACCCCGTAACAGGGTCGGTGTCACGAACGCTCGGCAGTGAGTGCCGAACTTGATTTTTACCCCATAACAGGGTCGGTGTCACGAACGCTCGGCAGTGAGTGCCGAACTTGATTTTTCCCCCATAACGGGGTCGGTGTCACGAACGCTCGGCAGTGAGTGCCGAACTTGATCTTTTCCCCCATAACAGGGTCGGTGTCACGAACGCTCGGCAGTGAGTGCCGAACTTGATTTTTACCCCGTAACAGGGTCGGTGTCACGAACGCTCGGCAATGAGTGCCGAACTTGATTTTTCCCCCATAACAGGGTCGGTGTCACGAACGCTCGGCAGTGAGTGCCGAACTTGGTTTTTATCCCGTAACAGGGTCGGTGTCACGAACGCTCGGCAGTGAGTGCCGAACTTGGTTTTTATCCCGTAACAGGGTCGGTGTCACGAACGCTCGGCAGTGAGTGCCGAACTTGATGTTTATCCCGTAACAGGGTCGGTGTCACGAACGCTCGGCAGTGAGTGCCGAACTTGATTTTTCCCCCATAACAGGGTCGGTGTCACGAACGCTCGGCAGTGAGTGCCGAACTTGTTCTTTACCCCGTAACAGGGTCGGTGTCACGAACGCTCGGCAGTGAGTGCCGAACTTGATTTTTACCCCGTAACAGGGTCGGTGTCACGAACGCTCGGCAGTGAGTGCCGAACTTGATGTTTACCCCGTAACAGGGTCGGTGTCACGAACGCTCGGCAGTGAGTGCCGAACTTGATCTTTACCCCGCAACAGGGTCGGTGTCACGAACGCTCGGCAGTGAGTGCCGATCTTCCAGACTTGTCGTTTTT
Source organism: Hemerocallis citrina (assembly GCA_017893485.1). Taxonomy (NCBI): domain Eukaryota; kingdom Viridiplantae; phylum Streptophyta; class Magnoliopsida; order Asparagales; family Asphodelaceae; genus Hemerocallis; species Hemerocallis citrina. The sequence continues at coordinate 31,698 of JACEHZ010000364.1, forward strand.
GGGAGTTTGTCTTTTCTGTGTGCCATTTGAACCTCTGACAACTCTGACAACTCTGACAACCCTGACAGATGGGACGTTCATTAATTGCAGTGACCTCTGGGGTTCTATCAGATGGGATGCGCATTAAATTCAGCTCATGATTCGTTGCAGTTAGCGAGGTGACGATTGGGATCGCTCCGCCGCTTGGTTTAGATGGGCCGGTCGTACGAGCCCATTAGCCTCGTGGGGAGTGCCCCCCTTCTATAAATCCTCACCCCCCCTCTCATTTCTCATTTCTCCTCTCGTTTGCTCAGGCGTTTTCTTGTGTTTCAGGCGAGTTTTTCCGGTGACCGGCGTTTGACTCAGGCGAAGTTTTTCGGCAGCTCTCTCCTTCAAGGTAATTTATAAATTATGTCTGTAGCTTCTGTCTCAGATGAAGTCTCTTGGTCCGAGCCCTCCCTTGAAGGCGCCGAGGCCTCGACTCCGACTCCAACCAAGGGCAAGGTGTTCGGCAAGGATTCAATTGTCGAGGATCCGAAGAGGATGGGGGAGTTCGGACAGCTGCCAGGTCCGCTGACGGGGCTACACAGGGTCAGGGAGCTCCCGAAGGACCAGGCCGAGCGAATCATCCATGGGAGGGAGAGGTCCTTCGAGGAGAACGAAGTGAGGGAGACGACGGAGGCGGACGACGCGGCATCGATCCTGCGCGAGGAGGAATTGGCTGCGATCCGGGACTCTTTTTTCATCCCGGAGGAGTACGAAATCATGCTGCCGGGCCCCGGGGTTAGGGCTAATTCGCCGCTGCCAGTGACCATGTGTTGCTGGCCGGTCGATGCCTTTATCGCTGGTGCTCGGCTACCTCTCCACGCGTTCGCTGTTACCGTGGTGAGCTGGTACGGGGTCTGCCCCATTCAGCTCATGCTGAACGCGTGGCGAGTGATTAATGGCTTCGTTCTCCACTGCCAGGCCGCAGGGATCGAGCCGCAGCTGAACGTGCTTCGGACGATATACCGGCTCCACCAAGGGAACAAGTCGGAGTACCGGTATTATCTGACTCCGAGGCACGGCGGCAGGCTCGTCGTCTGCCCCGACTCTATCAAGCACTGGCGAGAGAAGTGGGTCGTCGTGCGGAGTCGAGAGGCCTGGCCGATCCCCACTAATTGGGCAGAAGGGGTGCCCAAGAGGGCGACGGCGCTGCCGAGGCTTACAGTAGAAGAAGAAGAGGCGGTCCGGACCCTCCTTGACCGGCCGAAGTATGATTGGAAGGATTTGACAGAGGACGTTCTCTACAGGGGAGGGCTCTGCCGCGTAGATCCTAGTACGCGGCTCTCGTCAAGTTCTTTTTTCCGTACTTGCTGCCTTGTTGTTTTTTGTGCTAATCATTTTTTGCTTTCGATGCAGAATCCATGGACTACGAGGCGGTGTCGGCGCTCTGGGCGGGGCTCGCCAGTAAGGCGCCGAAGAAGCGCAAGAGGGTTGCGTCGAAGCTGCCCTCAACCTCGAAGGTGCCGAGGATCGCGGCCCCCGTCCAGGCGGTGGAGATTGTCGACGACCCGGTCGTCGCCATGGCGGGGACTTCGGCTCCTGCACCTGTGGGGGAGTTCCCCATTGCCGCCGCCCTCGCCATGCCGACCTCGCCGCTGACCGTGGCAGGCGAGGAGCTCCTGACGGAGGAGCACAAGCGGATCCATATCCTGGACTGGCAAGTCCGGAGGCACGATGGGTTCCTCGGGAACTCGTTGGCGAGCATGCAGGCCGTCAAGCATCTCGCCACCCCGAAGGACCGCGCCGCCATGGACGCGGGGAGGGAAGGCGACGACGTGATCGAGATCGCTCGTTCGGCGGTATCGGTAAGTTCTGAGTCCCCTTCGTTCGTTTCATCCCTTTGAATCACAAAATTTTTTCTAACTCTCTCAGTTCTTCTTCTTTTTTTTTTTTTTTTTTGTAGATCGTCGTCCATTTCGGCCACCTCACCGAGAGGCTGACCGCCCTGGAGAAGGAGCTGAAGCAGGAGTCCGACCAGGCTCGGAACGAGAAGGCTCAGATGTCGAACCAGCTCGACAAGCTCCGAGTCGAGCATGAGGGTCGGTCGGCGAGGATCCAGCATCTCGAGGCCGAAGTGAAGAGGCTGGAGGACGAGCTGCTTCGGGAGAAGGAGGGGTCGGCCAACCAATTGGTCGAGGCCGAGGCGAAGCAGGCGGCGGTCGTGAAGGCGGCGGAGGACGCAACCCTGGAGAAGGCCCAGGGGTACCTCGCGCAGAACATGGCGAAGGCCTTCGCCACCGCCCTCGACCGGGTGCGAGAAGCATACCCCGGGATGGACGTCTCGGGATGGCGGCTCTTCCCCGGACACGTCGAGGGCTTCGACCCCGAGTCCGAAGGGGAAGAGGAAGAGGAGGAGGGCGACGCTGATGCCGACGCCGGGGTTACTGGCGAAGTCCCCAGCACCACAACCACTCCGCTGGCGGCGGCATCTCCTTCGGCAAAGTCAACGCCTACTCCGCCTCGTCGCCCGGGGAAAGAGGTCGGGCCCTGAATCCGCCTTTCGCTTTGTTGTTTTTGATTTTTTTGTTTTTGCTTTTTTGTTTTTCCTTTCGAACTTTGTAATGCCTAATAGCGGACTGGCCACCGCTTCTTTTGACGTTAATGAAAAAAAAAATTTTGCAAGTGTTGATGTTCGGAAGTTTTTGTCTTATGCCCCCTCTTTTGCCGAACTGTCCCCTCTTGTTTTTAGAGATGAAAATTTTTCCAAGTGCGGTGCTTCGGCCATGTTCGACATTTTTGCTGATTACTCCGATCTCTTTGCAGCTTATGGTGATCGCCCAAGACGTCGAGCTTTCTCGCCCGGACGAGGAAGTTCCAGTCGAGGCCGGCCTAGGGGCGACGAGGCTGTGTCTGTCTAGGTGTAGAGAGAGACTTTATGAGGTCGAGCTCGGATTGCGCCGAGCTGAAAGCGAGAGGAAGCATCTCCAGCTCGTCCTTGGCCGGCGAGATATCGAGATTCGTCATTTGGAAAGCAGAATCGCCGAGCTTATACCCGAAGGTGAACATTTGCCAACTGATTTCAGTAACGAGATTCGAGTTCAGTGCATTCGTCATAACTTGTCCAAAATAACAGCGGAGAAGGACGAGTTGCTTTCCGAGATACAGCATCTGCAGTCCGTAGAGGCGAAGCTTCGGAGTGAGGGCGAGGGGCTGACGGCCGAGATGGCCAAGTTGACGACCGAACGAGTCGAGTTGACTGCCGAAGTCGAAGCGCTGAAGAGAGCGACGGTGGATAAAAGCATCGAGGTCACCCACCTTCGGCGCCTCATCGCTAGCCGATCTGGAGTGCCGGACTCCGCGATACCCCCACGTTTCGAAGTCGACGTCAAAGACGACTCGTTGCGGGACAGGATCTCGGAGTTAGAGGCGGAAGTGGCCCGTCTTAAGCCGCAATCAGGGCCGATCAACGTTCGAAGCACGTCATGCACTCGCGCTGAGAGTGAGCGGGGCATTACCTTCTATGAGATGGCGACCCGTCAGCGGATCGGCCAACCTAGCCCGGGGGACGCGCAGAGCTCGGTGGCAATCTCCTCGAGCGGGGCATCCGTCGGAGTAGCTACTAGGAGCGGTGCCGAGGATACGTCCCAATTTGCCGGCTTAGGGTCGCGCTCCGGGGACAAGCGTCGTCACTCTCGAGTGTCCTTGAAGCGGAACGCTCCGGCTCCAAAGAAGCGCTGAAGTGGTCGACTCCGCGAGTTTTTTGCTTATTTTTTGTTTTTCACTAAGTGTAATAAGTCGGCATTGTAACTTTCCTTTGATGAGTTTTGCTCCTGCTGTGTTTGCCTTTGTACCACATCTGTTTCATCAATAAACGCATTATTGCCGAACTTGTGTGTTTTATTCTTGTGACTGTTGTCTGCCGTGCCGTAACTTCTAAAGCATCGGACTCCGAATGGCGAGCTTCTTTTAGTTCGTTCATGAGTGAAATCGCGAAGTAGCATCGAGCCAAGTTTTAGACTTCGGGGTCCTTGGTTGATTAGGTTAGGGTCGTCGGAGCGTTTTAGAATGGCGAACTACCCCTAGCTCGCTTAGGAGCGATCTCGCTAAGTAGAATCGAGCCAAGTGTTGGACTCCGAACCATTCAACGGCTGCGGGAGCAGTTTCGAATGGCGAGCTACTTCTAGCTCGCTTAGGAGCGAACTCGTGAAGTAGAATCGAGCCAAGTGTTGGACTCCGGAACCATTGTTAATTTAAGGGGTGTGGGAGCAATTTCGAATGGCGAACTACCCCTAACTCACTTAGGAGCGAGCTTGCGGAGTAGAGTCGAACCAAGTGTTGGACTCCGAACCATTCAACGGCTGTGGGAGCATTTTCGAATGGCGAGCTACTTCTAGCTCGCTTAGGAGCGAACTCGCGAAGTAGGATCGAGCCAAGTGTTGGACTCCGGAACCATTGTCAATTTAAGGGGTGTGGGAGCAATTTCGAATGGCGAACTACCCCTAGCTCGCTTAGGAGCGAGCTTGCGGAGTAGAGTCGAACCAAGTGTTGGACTCCGAACCATTCAACGGCTGTGGGAGCAGTTTCGAATGGCGAGCTACTTCTAGCTCGCTTAGGAGCGAACTCGCGAAGTAGAATCGAGCCAAGTGTTGGACTCCGGAACCATTGTCAATTTAAGGGGTGTGGGAGCAATTTCGAATGGCGAACTACCCCTAGCTCGCTTAGGAGCGAGCTTGCGGAGTAGAGTCGAACCAAGTGTTGGACTCCGAACCATTCAACGGCTGTGGGAGCAGTTTCGAATGGCGAGCTACTTCTAGCTCGCTTAGGAGCGAACTCGCGAAGTAGAATCGAGCCAAGTGTTGGACTCCGGAACCATTGTCAATTTAAGGAGTTAAAAGTAGAGAGGTAATAGTAGTGAAAACATGAAGAAACTTCATTTATTAATATCTAATGATCTGCTGCTTCTAAAGTTGCTAGCCGTTATTACAATGAAAAAACAAAAGGAAAAATCACTACTAGTAAAAGGAAGGGAACGGTTCGACATCTCGAGTTACTTAGAGAGACGTGGTTGCCTTCTCTTGGTATTTCAAAAGATGGTCGGCGTTCCAAGTCCTGGAAATTTCTCTGCCTTCGAGATCTTCCAGCTTGTACGTACCGGGGCGGATCACTTTCAAGATCTTGTACGGTCCCTCCCAGTTCGGGGCCAGCTTGCTTTTCTGTCCGGGGAACGAGATGGCCAATTTCCGGAGGACTAAATCCCCTTCTTTGAGGTCCGTTCGGCGGGCTCTTTTGTTGTATGCTAGCTCGATCCTTCTTCGGTAAGCTTGCTGGCGTATGGCAGCTCTCTCTCGGATTTCGTCTATCAGATCTAGGCTTGCTCTGAGCTCTCTAGCATTCTGCTCTTCTTCATAAGCGATCAGGCGAGGAGAGGGTATCCCGACTTCTAGGGGGATGATGGCCTCGGCCCCATAGGTGAGATTAAATGGGCTCTCGCCTGTTGGGGTCCGCTTGGTGGTGCGGTGATTCCAGAGCACGTTCGGCAGCTGATCGACCCATAGTCCTTTGGAACACTTGTCTAATCTCTTCTTGATGCCTGAAAGAATCTGTCGGTTGGCATTCTCAGCCTGGCCATTCGACTGAGGATGGGAGACGGAGGAGAATCGGTATTGTATGGAGAGGTCCTCACACAAAGCTCGGAAGGCGGCTCCAGTGAACTGTGTCCCGTTATCCGTGACTATGACTCGGGGAACGCCGAACCGGCAAATCACATTTTTCCAGAAGAATTGAACGACTCTATGCTCGGTGATTGTAGCCAGGGGCTCGGCTTCTATCCATTTAGAGAAGTAGTCGACTACCACGACTAGGAACTTTAGCTGTCCGGGAGCTGGTGGAAACGGTCCTAGTAAATCCATCCCCCACATGGCGAAGGGGATCGGACTTGATAGGGAGGTGAGCGGTGCTTGTGGAAGGCGTCGGATGTCTGCATACTTTTGACAGGAGCTGCATTGCCGAACGTGTCGTTCGGCGTCCCGTAAGAGAGTGGGCCAGTAATACCCGTAGTTCAATACTTTACGCGCTAGAGCTCTGGACCCCGAGTGAGCTCCGCCGATGCCCTCGTGGAGCTCTTGCAGGGCGTAGTCGGCCTGCCTGGGGGAAAGGCACCTCAGGTAAGGCCGACCGTCCACCTGGGTGAAGGAGCGTTTATATAAGATGCCTTCGATTAAAGTAAAATGCTCGGCTCGGGTCCTGATTCTTCTTGCTTCCCTCGGATCTTCAGGGAGGAGTCCGTCCTTTAAGAATTCGACGATGGGTTTCATCCAGTTGTTTTCAAGGAGGACAGGCAATGTTTCGACGGAGTCTGGTGCTTCGTTCTCTATGCTTGGCTTCAAGAGGACTTCTATCAATACGGTCTGTTCAAGACCTTGAAGGGAAGAGGAGGCTAATTTCGACAGGGCGTCGGCCTGAGCATTTTCTTCTCGAGGGATCCTTCGGATGAGGGCCTCCTCGAACAGCGCCATGAGGCTCTTGACTTTAGCCAGATATTTAACCATTCTGTCATCGCGGGCTTCATACTCTCCGAGGACCTGGTTGACAACCAACTGAGAGTCGCTGAAGATCTGTAGCCGCTGTGCCCCTGCATTTCGAGCCATTCTGAGACCGGCTAATAACGCCTCGTATTCGGCCTCGTTGTTCGAGGCTTTGAAATTTATACGGAGGGAGTACTGGAGGATGAAGTCATCTGGGCCTGCCAGGATGACTCCTGCCCCGCTTCCCTCATTGCAAGAAGATCCGTCAACATAAATCGACCAAACCGGTGGCCCCTTTGCTGTTTGGCAGGGCTCAGGGATTGTACTCTCAACTATGAATTCGGCCAGCGCCTGAGCCTTGATGGCGGTCCGAGGCTGATAAGTTATATCATGTTGGCTCAGCTCGATCGACCACTTCATGAGGCGGCCGGAAGTCTCAGGCTTGTGAAGGACCTGTTTCAGCGGCTGGTCGGTAAGGACGACCACCGAGTGGGACTGAAAGTAGGGTCGAAGCTTTCTCGCGGCCATTACCAGGGCATAGGCCATTTTCTCAATCTTCGGGTACCGGAGCTCGGCGTCCCAGAGCACTTTGCTGACGTAGTAAATGGGCTTCTGAGCCCTTTCTTCTTCTCTGACTAAGACCGCGCTAAGCGTCTGTTCGGAAGCTGCCAGGTAAAGATAGAGTGATTCGCCAGGTATCGGCTTGCTGAGCAGAGGTGGATTGACGAGGTAGGCTTTAGCTGGTCGAAGGAGTCTTGTTGCTGCTGTCCCCACTCGAATCCTTTAGCCCCCCTGAGGGCTCTGAAGAACGGGAGACACTTCTCCCCGGACTTCGACAGAAAGCGCCCTATGGCAGCTAGGCGACCGGTCAATCTCTGAACTTCTTTGACATTTCTGGGAGGGGCCATGTCTAATATGGCCTTGATCTTTTCCGGATTTGCTTCAATCCCTCGTTGGCTAACCATGAAGCCGAGGAACTTCCCTGATGAGACGCCGAACGCACACTTGTTCGGGTTGAGTCTCATACTGTGCTTTCTTAGGACGTCGAAGGCTTCCTGAAGGTCGGCCACATGATCAATACCTCGGATGCTCTTTACGAGCATATCATCGATGTACACTTCCATGTTTTGGCCGATCTGGGCCTGGAAGACCTTGTTGACTAGGCGTTGGTATGTTGCACCGGCGTTCTTGAGACCGAACGGCATGACCCTGTAACAATAAAGGCCCTGGTCGGTAACAAACGATGTCTTCGGGATGTCTGGAGGGAACATCCTTATCTGATTGTAACCTGAGAAGGCATCCATGAAGCTGAGGAGCTCGTGTCCCGAGGTTGCGTCAATCAGAGTGTCGATGCTCGGCAGAGGGAAGGGATCTTTGGGGCAAGCCTTGTTGAGGTCGGTGAAATCAATACAAATTCTCCACGTCCCATTGGACTTCTTCACCATTACTACGTTAGACAACCACTCCGAGTAGTTTACCTCCTGTATGAATCGGGCTTTCAACAGCTTATCTACCTCCTCTTTGATAGCGAGCTGACGCTCGGGGGCAAACTTGCGCCTCTTCTGCTAAACCGGTTTGGACCCCGGATCAACGCTTAAGCGGTGGACTAGGAGTTCTTCGGAGATACCGGGCATGTCTGCTGCGGACCATGCGAAGAGGTCTTGATTGGCTCGGATGCATTTCACAATATCTGAGTATAGGGCAGACGGGAGGGTCTTGCTTACGAAGAACTTGCGGGTCGGCTCTTGTTCAGAGAAGAGCACCTCCTCCAGTTCGTCCACTGGCTCGGAGGTCGGTCTTGCAGAATCTTGGGGAATCTCCAGGGTCTTTAAGGAGAGGACGGGCCCAAGGGTTGAGGTCATGTAGCACTTCCGGGCCTGCTCCTGATTTCCCCTTACTTCCCCGACCCCGGATCGGGTGGGAAACTTCATCTTCAGATGGTATGCTGAGGGAACTGCTTCCAGAGCTGCGAGGCCAGGCCGGCCCAAAATGACGTTGTAGGCAGCGGGAACATCCACCACCATGAAGTCCATTGGCTCTGTCCTGGTGGTAGGAGTTTGGCCGGCAGTTACATCGAGGGTGATCACCCCTTCAATAGTTACCGGAACCCCTGTGAACCCATGGAGAGTGTAACCGGCGGGCTTGAGTCTGTCTCTGGAGAGCTTTAGGCCTTTAAAAGCGGAGAGGAAGAGGATGTTGACGGAGCTGCCATTGTCTACTAAGATCCTCTCCACTTTGAAATTCGCCATGTGGAGGCTAATGACGAGGGCGTCACAATGTGGGATACGAACTCCCTCGAGATCTTCGTCGGAGAAGGTGACTGGCACTCCGAGGCCTTTGGGAGGAGGTATGGCTCGGACTGAATTGACCTCTCTGATAAACGCTTTCCGAGAGGAGTTCGAGGAGCCTCCCATTGGACCCCCATGGATGAGGTGGAGGACTCGCTCTTCCTCGAAGTCTGGCGTCTCTTCCCTTTTCGGACGCTTGTTAGCCCCCCAAGGCGGGGGAGGAAGCTCGGCTCGGTCCTTTCTTACAAACTTCGTTAGTTGTCCCCTCTGGATAAGGGCTTCGATCTCGTTCCTCAGAGCACGGCAGTCGTTGGTGTCATGCCCATGGTCCCGGTGATAGCGGCACCATTTCTCTCTATCTCTTCTCTTGGCGGGGGTGTTCATCTTGGGAGCCGGAGGCAAGACCCCGTCTTTTTCGACCTCCATGAAGATGGCTGAGAGGTTAGCGTTGAGGGGAGTGAACTTCTCAAATCTAGGGGGAGGTTGGCGCTGGCCGGCATTATCCTTCTGGAGCTTCTTGGCTCCTTCTTCTTCCGTCCCCTTCCTTTTAAACCCGGAGGCAGGCACCTCCCAGTTGGGTTGTTGCTCAGCCTCTTCGGCCCGAATGTACTTTTCTGTGCGAAGGAGGAGATCAGAAAAGTCCTGTGGTGGCTTCTTGGTGAGGGAGGAGCGGAGGTTGGAGTTGAGAATATTGGATTGGAACGCTGCGGTAGCAACCGACTGGTCGAGGGAGGCAATGGTTCTGGCTTCAGCTGTGAACCTCTTCACGTAGTCTCTCAGTTTCTCCCCCTTCTGCTGACGAAGGTGCAATAGTGAGATGCTGGTCTTCTCAGTCCTTCGGCTGCTGACAAAGTGGGTGATGAAGAGGGTTTCGAACTGCTCGAAGGAGAATATCGACGCTGGGGCAAGGCGAGAGTACCATTCTCGAGCCGGGCCTTTGAGAGTCGCGGGGAATGTTTTGCAGAGGAGGGCATCGGAAGCTTGGTGGAGGAGCATCAAAGTCTTAAAGCTTTCGATGTGATCAACTGGATCGGTCTCCCCGGTGTAATTCTCGAACTGGGGAGGTTTGAAACCGAACGGCACAGGGGCATCCACTATGGTCCGGGAGAATGGGGGCCGGCTAGGACGTAGGGTCCTCCCCCTGAGCTCCTCTTCTCGGTTTATCTGACCCAGGAGCTTTTCCACCTCGTTAAGGCGGCGGTTCATGGTGTCAACCCTCCGACGGTAATCCGCCGGGCCACGGGACTCGTCTTCGTATGAGGGGGAGCAAGGGCTGCGCCGATGGTAGCTTCGAGAACGGCGAGGACTTGGAGTATGCCGGGAGTTGGTAGGAGCGGGTCGAGGAGAGGGAGACCGTCGGCGAGGGCTTCGGACCGGAGGAGGGGATGCGAGCTTCGGCCCAATAGGATTCTGACGGAGGTCGAGGGCCTGCAGGACGGTCGCTTGGAACTGTTGGAACTCGGCACGGGTGATTGGTGCCTCATTGTTCCTGGGCTGTTGCCGTCCTGCGGGAGAGTGCCTCCTTCGGTGATGATCGGGGGAGTCCTTCCTCCCTCTTCGGATGGGGGACCTCCTGTACTCTCGGCGACGAGGGGATCGCTCTTGCTGGCGGGAGACTTCCTCCCGAGCCCGCTTTTCATCCAGATGACGACGGAGGTCATCATCCTCCGGGCGTTTGGGGGGGACATTGTGGCGACCAGAGGCTCGGGGATGATGGGAGGCCATAGAAGCACTGGAGGCGTTGTGGATGGAGAGGTTCTCTTGGTGAAGAGGCTGTTTCTGAGGGTTAGGACCTTTTGGATCGGGAGGTGGAAGGTTCCGTTGGAGCGGCTCTTCCATGGTAGGAGGAAGTTGCCCTTGTTGCTGAGCGGGATCAGGAAGGACTTCTTGCTGGTCAGGGTTGGGTACTCGATTAGACCCTCTTGACCTAACTTTGCGAGGCGGCATGGCTGGAGGAGACCTGTTCACCGGGAAGAGGAGAGGTCTCTATTCGTTGGTTTCCCACAGACGGCGCCAATCTGTTGCCGCTAAATTTGGTGTGGGGGCAAACAGATGAATTTGTGGATTCTTAGGGAAACTGAATAGTAAAACCTGGATACCTGTTCCTTCGGGCTTCGGTCGTCGATCCCGCCGTACACCTGCAAAAAGTGCGAGACACCGGGGTTGTTCCCGGCGACGCACCCTCCGACGCTCAAGTCAGTAATCTCGGGAGACTATGAATGAGCGCAAAAACTGGTGAAAGATTGATTACCTCTTAATGGAAATGGACGGGGGGTATTTATAGGCGTTCCAGGGAACAGATTGGGAATGTAATCCTGGTGATTTGATAAGGAATATTCCCCATAATCAGATGAGGAATGTAATCTGATGAGGTATATTCCCCGTAATCAGATAAGGAATTTTATCCCCAAATCCCGGTGAAAAGATAGATGTATATCTGGGCCGTTGATCAAGATTAATCAGGGACCCTGATTTTATCTCGCTGGATTGGGTGTGCAGCAGGTTAAGACCCGCACCCTCTTGTTGGTGGGTCCGTTCGTAGGTTACTGGGTTCTTGGGGGGAAGACCCAACACCTATTTCGGGCCCTCTTGTAGGCGAAATCACCATTTTACCCCCACGTCTCAAGATTCGTACTCAATTTGGACGGTTCCGATTTAACCCCATTTTTAGCCATATCACCGGGAATAGTATAACGATCTCATACTTTAACAAATCACAAAAAAGGATTGAATGAACAAGTAAAGTGTCAAAGGTGATTATTCTAAACATAAGTGTATGTCATGCCTTAATGCCTAATGCACACAATTCTACACTAGGATGACACTAATGCACACTTGTTCAGATTCTATGCATCCCATACTACATAGGTCTGAGGGCAAGCGCCTACGTACTCCACATTAAAGGGTTCGATCCCTCGCCATGAGACTACCCAGTAATAAAACAAGTTTTAGAGTTATTTCACAGATACGGATCTTAGCCTCCCTGGCTAGCCTCCCTGGCTTATATTAACAGATCCCAGCCTCCCTGGCTATTATATCGTGATGATAATCCCGTAAATGCCCTTCTAGCCCCAGTATATACATATTCTTTGGAGTATGGTAAACATCCGTCGACTACCCTAAGTCCCGGATAAAATACAGTCCATCTCCTATGGGGCAACCACAGTCCACCAACTGGGTCTATAGCCACGGAGATCCACCGTCGACTATATAGAAGCACTCATTTACGTTTGCACAAGTTTATCACATCTTCACTTAAGTGCCTAATTATTTTTAGTTCAAGACATGAATATGTTATCACCCTAGATCAGTTTTACCTCATACCGGATTTATTCACAAAATACGAGATCGCCCGACGGCATTATCTCAAAATCATATCAATTCTTTCTTTCAAAATTACCGGTAACCGAAGTCTTACTAATTCTTAATCATAATCTTTAATGTACGAGAAACATGGGTACACATACCCTTTTGTAATCATGTCTTAAACTTATATAATTTCATCTTTCAATTCACTTCACAAAAATAATCAAATCTTGTCTTAACACTTATCCACAAAGTAATCATTTCATAGTCTTGCCACTATTCATGATCTAGTTATTCATAATAAATAATAATTCATTCATAATTTCAAATTCATACGATGTCTCATTTTAACACGATTCAATGTCTCATCTTTAGCACTAAACATGATTTACTCATTCACAACAAAATCTTTCATGATCTCAAAAGTCACATAACTCAACCATATTGCATTTCTTGAAATAAAGAGATTTCAATTCACCCTAAATCATTATTTTGTAAATTAAAAGTCACGCTCTTTACTAATACTTTTGTAGTCATTTATTTTTCTTCCTATCTCAAATCCTCGTTAAAACTTATCAATTACACAAAAACAATCTTTAAGAATAAATTCTTCATTTATGTTTTATGAATACTAAAATTTACCCAAATGAAACACTTTTGAAAGTCGAGCTGACCCACTTTCGAAACTATTTACCAAATTGACCTACTCATTATCAAAATTGCAGTGAAACGGAACTTTTGAAAGTTTTTACCAAACTGACCCACTTTCGAAACTATTTACCAAATTGACCTACTCATTGTCTGCTCTTAAGTTTATTTAAAAGAGAAAAAAAAATGTTTTGGGCTTCGTAAGAATCGAACCAAAGTCTGCTGGCCACTCACAACGGAGCCCAAAGTCCAATAGGCTAGCCACTAAGTCCATTGAGGACTTGTGTCATGAATTGGGTAGAAATTACTTTATACCAATAGTACCGATTTCAGATTTTTATTGGGTAAAGCAAAATAGAAGTTAACTATCAAGATTCGAACCCAGGACCTCTTATAAAATAGTATTCACTGGCTAACCAATAAGTCCAATTATAATTTCTGTCTAAGAGTTGCATTTGTATGTTTTTGTTCACACTTTTCTGAAATTGTTTCTCTTTATCAAAATTCGTTTATCCAAAGATCCAACACTTTAGGATATTGAAATAAACTTCCTCTTGACTAAGATAAATTTTAAAAATAGTAGCAAAACTCATTTCAAACTCATTTTAAAAAAAATATATTTCTATTTTTTTTTTAAATACTTTCCCTTCTCATTCTAGATATAGATTTTGCATTTTTCTCAAAAACTTGATTTCTATGAGTTTTATTCATGAAGACTAATTTATGTACTTCATCCAACTAATTAAATTTTGGTAATAAAGATAAACATGTCTCTTAATCATCAAGGATAATTCTTTTATGAAGAATTATATTTTTACATAACAACATGCAATAGTTGACATATTTTGTGGTAATAATCTAATTTATCTTTCTTTCTTTCTTCATTTGACTCATCATGGTATCAAGCATAAATTAGTAATTTCTTCAAAAAATATTCTTTAATAATTGCTCATACTTGTCACAAGAATTTGCAAACATTCTAACATGGTCCATATGATTATTTCTCTACTTCTTAATTAGCATGGTAACAATTTGTTCACTAACTTTCAACAAGATTATTGTATATTGTGCTAGCATGGATTCTACATATATCTACATATATCACACTCAATTCATACTAGTCATATAAAATAATTAGCATGCAATTTCTACAATTAGAAAGTAGGAGACACCCACCTTATTGAAGCTTGAACAAAAGGGAAAGATGAGACACTTCTTCTAGCTCCAAGACAAACTCCTAGCAATGGCTCCTCCTCCTAGCAAAGCTCCCTCTCCCTAGCAAAGGCTTCCTTTCTCTAGCAATTCCCCCAAACAAAAGGACTCTCACTCTCTTTCTTTTTCTTACACGTATTTCTTTCTTTCTATAATGTTTTTGGTGCAAGAGAAATGTAGGAAATGTGACTCTATTTATAGGATTTTGGAAGGGTCTAAAGTGCAAAAATCTCACCCTAATAACTCTTCAAATGTATTTTACAACTCTCCACTTTTCTAACTCCTAAAACCTCCATCTCTTCATCTCCCCACTCTCTACTAACTCAACCTACCAACTCTTCTCCTCCCCTTGCCCAAAAAATGGTCCAAATACATTTGTGTATGCATGCACACATGCATAAACAAATATGAACACATTTCTATAACTCTAAATGTGTACTAATATGTGTAACTTGTCATGTATTAGTACATGTTTAACTAAAAATGTGATTTTAATAGTGGGCTTGCTACATGGGCTCATTACTAATTAATTTATTTAATTATCTAGTGGGCTTGCTACATGGGCTCATTACTAATTAATTTATTTAATTATCTAGTGGGCTCCTCTCCTAATGGGCTACATTTTAGTTTATAGGTCTATGGATCAAAAGAAAGGCTAAATAAAACTAATGCATGCTAAAAATAGTAAAATGAGAGTAGCAAAATGAGAATAAAAATTTGCACGTGCACCATACGTGCAGAAAAAATTGAAAAATGCATTTTAATAAAAAACAAGGGGAAAATAAATTTTCGTTTTATAAAATAGATTTAAATACATAAAAATAAATAATTTAAACATATAGAAAATATTATACGTAGTGGTGGAAACGTGCATCAAAACACGTAAAAAGCACGTAAATCCCAGGGATTGAAATATTATATTTTAGTTGACTGAAATCAATACGGAAAATGTATAAATAGTACGAATCCAAAATATGTAGTGAAATGCATTACAAAATATACGTGCGTAACACACGAGGGCAAAATTGTATTTCCAATTTTGCGGGGTGTTACACTCTCCCCCCCTTAGAGTAGTTCCGTCCCCGGAACTCGCTAGGGTAAAGATTGTATTTTGTACAAGCCAAAGAAAATATCATTATTGTATTTAGAAAACTACAACTTTAAGAAAAATAAAGGTAGTATACGCAACAAACAAAAAAAACTCTTTATAAGAAAACTATGAATATTAAGATGTTACAAGACGGAACAAGAAAATTAGGAAAATGGCATAAGAACTGAAATGTGACAGAAGACAGAATAGTTTGAGAGAAACTTTTGTACAAAAATAATATTAGGTAAGCTATTGGATAAAAGGGAAAAGTCAATTAAGTCGTTAATTTTGAAATAGTTCGGAAAACAATGTGGCGAAGGAAACACAGTCAATAGGTAATTTAGAAAAATTTATCAATGTAATAAACGGTAGAAAATTCGCAAGATTTGCAATTTAAAACATGACCATTGAATAAGATTTTGGAAAAATAAATGGGAATAAGACTTTGTTGAAAACATAAAATGACTTTGTATATCAAAAAATAGTTTGTAAGGGAACTATAATAAGTATACACACAATTTGAAAAAAATAGAAAGCATACGTTGAAATACTTTGTGAATGTACAAAATTCTGTAGTGATGAAAATATTTTATAACATTAAGACAAAATAGTGTAAAGCACATTCACGAGATGGAAACACAATTGAAAACAATAATTATATAGTGTAGCAAATTAGGACAATAGACATAAACAAGTATATGCAAAAATATTAATGTAGTAATTAGATGAGGGTAAAATGATATGTATAATAAGAATATTGAAATATATATAGAGATCATTGGAAGAATATAAGTAATAACTAAGAGTGTAAAGACAGTTAAAATTTGAGAAAAGATAATGTATAAATAGTGAGTATATACAGTGCAAAACTATAAAAGTAATGAGTAGCGATTAATAGTAAAAATGAATATATCAAAACAAATATGCAATAATAGTACCGAATGTAAACAAATAAAACAAATAGTAGGTCACATTTATATAGGTAGAAAATTTCAATCTTGTTAAGAACATATAAGATAAGATAATATAGTATCATAGAAATCAAATCATGAGTGCACATAAGAAAATTCCAAAATAATAAATGAAGAAAATAGTGGTTGCAATATTAATTTAATGAACGACAATTTAAAATTTGACAAAATATGTGAAGTAATAGTTGATATAAACGGGTAAACAAAAGTGAAAAAAATTTTAAGTTTGAAAAACAAGTTTAAAATATCAAGACTAAGGAAGATAGACAAATAATAAATATTCAAATGATTTAATAACATAAGAAAATATTTATTTGAAAAAAAAATATGGAGAAAGTAGCATGATAAAAATCTACAAAATAATTTGAGAGGAAAGTGTGTAAGGTATTATGAATGACGGTCCAAGCCAACCACGCTTTTACTGCGCCACTCTGATATCCAGGAAAAGTGTGCATGCATACACTCTCATATTAATGTATACGAGGAGAACATCATGAATGAAATTGAATATAAGTTCAATAACAACTTCATTCACGACTCCAGCCATCCAAAAGAAAGATAAAACATCAGTGCATAGAGCAACAAAAATGTAAATCACTTACATTTAAATCTCTATAGACTGAAACTCACACTCTAGTGTCTGTAGGAATAAGATTGTCACTACTCAATAAGGTGTCACGGGTTCTAGACTATAGTTAATGATCTTACTACTTTTCCTAAACAAATCTTTAGTCTATCAAGTTCTGATTTACTTGGGTTAGCCGTAAGAGTCGGTTCTCAGCTAGCGGTGGTCCGAAGACGCTTAAATACCGTGTCGCTTAGGGTTGTTGACACCCCGTTGACAGAATGACTCTTTTGGCTTGTTCCCAAATTTATCGTCACTTTTTATCGTTCCTTATAAACTTGTACTACTTGTGAAGCATGCTCTGATACCATCTGTAACACCCCGAATTTCAAATAAGGATAAATTCGAGATTTCACAGGATCTTTACTTCACTTCGTACAATTTTACAAGGAAAATTTAAAACTTTTTATTCACAATACATCAGAGTTCAATTACAACTTGGTTTTACACAGCGGAAGACTGAAATTTACAATAAAACATTTACAACATCTTTAAAATAAAACAGCATCAGCATATCCACTTTATAGCTCCATGAATGGTCCTTTACCTGCATGTTAATCTGTGGGCTCGTCAGTTACTTGCAACTGACGAAATGTTATACACGGCTATCCTCTCTATGCCGGGAATAGTATAATGATCTCATACTTTAACAAATCACAAAAAATGATTGAATGAACAAGTAAAGTGTCAAAGGTGATTATTCTAAACATAAGTGTATGTCATGCCTTAATGCCTAATGCACACAATTCTACACTAGGATGACACTAATGCACACTTGTTCAGATTCTATGCATCCCATACTACATAGGTCTGAGGGCAAGCGCCTACGTACTCCACATTAAAGGGTTCGATCCCTCGCCATGTGACTACCCAGTAATAAAACAAGTTTTAGAGTTATTTCACAGATACGGATCTCAGCCTCCCTGGCTAGCCTCCCTGTCTTATATTAACAGATCCCAGCCTCCCTGGCTATTATATCGTGATGATAATCCCGTAAATGCCCTTCTAGCCCCAGTATATACATATTCTTTGGAGTATGGTAAACATCCGTCGACTACCCTAAGTCCCGGATAAAATACAGTCCATCTCCTATGGGGCAACCACAGTCCACCAACTGGGTCTATAGCCACGGAGATCCACCGCCGACTATATAGAAGCACTCATTTACGTTTGCACAAGTTTATCACATCTTCACTTAAGTGCCTAATTATTTTTAGTTCAAGACATGAATATGTTATCACCCTTGATCAGTTTTACCTCATACCGGATTTATTCACAAAATACGAGATCGCCCGACGGCATTATCTCAAAATCATATCAATTCTTTCTTTCAAAATTACCGGTAACCGAAGTCTTACTAATTCTTAATCATAATCTTTAATGTACGAGAAACATGGGTACACATACCCTTTTGTAATCATGTCTTAAACTTATATAATTTCATCTTTCAATTCACTTCACAAAAATAATCAAATCTTGTCTTAACACTTATCCACAAAGTAATCATTTCATAGTCTTGCCACTATTCATGATCTAGTTATTCATAATAAATAATAATTCATTCATAATTTCAAATTCATACGATGTCTCATTTTAACACGATTCAATGTCTCATCTTTAGCACTAAACATGATTTACTCATTCACAACAAAATCTTTCATGATCTCAAAAGTCACATAACTCAACCATATTGCATTTCTTGAAATAAAGAGATTTCAATTCACCCTAAATTATTATTTTGTAAATTAAAAGTCATGCTCTTTACTAATACTTTTGTAGTCATTTATTTTTCTTCCTATCTCAAATCCTCGTTAAAACTTATCAATTACACAAAAACAATCTTTAAGAATAAATTCTTCATTTATGTTTTATGAATACTAAAATTTACCCAAATGAAACACTTTTGAAAGTCGAGCTGACCCACTTTCGAAACTATTTACCAAATTGACCTACTCATTATCAAAATTGCAGTGAAACGGAACTTTTGAAAGTTTTTACCAAACTGACCCACTTTCGAAACTATTTACCAAATTGACCTACTCATTGTCTGCTCTTAAGTTTATTTAAAAGAGAAAAAAAAATGTTTTGGGCTTCGTAAGAATCGAACCAAAGTCTGCTGGCCACTCACAACGGAGCCCAAAGTCCAATAGGCTAGCCACTAAGTCCATTGAGGACTTGTGTCATGAATTGGGTAGAAATTACTTTATACCAATAGTACCGATTTCAGATTTTTATTGGGTAAAGCAAAATAGAAGTTAACTATCAAGATTCGAACCCAGGACCTCTTATAAAATAGTATTCACTGGCTAACCAATAAGTCCAATTATAATTTCTGTCTAAGAGTTGTATTTGTATGTTTTTGTTCACACTTTTCTGAAATTGTTTCTCTTTATCAAAATTCGTTTATCCAAAGATCCAACACTTTAGGATATTGAAATAAACTTCCTCTTGACTAAGATAAATTTTAAAAATAGTAGCAAAACTCATTTCAAACTCATTTTAAAAAAAATATATTTCTATTTTTTTTTTAAATACTTTCCCTTCTCATTCTAGATATAGATTTTGCATTTTTCTCAAAAACTTGATTTCTATGAGTTTTATTCATGAAGACTAATTTATGTACTTCATCCAACTAATTAAATTTTGGTAATAAAGATAAACATGTCTCTTAATCATCAAGGATAATTCTTTTATGAAGAATTATATTTTTACATAACAACATGCAATAGTTGACATATTTTGTAGTAATAATCTAATTTATCTTTCTTTCTTTCTTCATTTGACTCATCATGGTATCAAGCATAAATTAGTAATTTCTTCAAAAAATATTCTTTAATAATTGCTCATACTTGTCACAAGAATTTGCAAACATTCTAACATGGTCCATATGATTATTTCTCTACTTCTTAATTAGCATGGTAACAATTTGTTCACTAACTTTCAACAAGATTATTGTATATTGTGCTAGCATGGATTCTACATATATCTACATATATCACACTCAATTCATACTAGTCATATAAAATAATTAGCATGCAATTTCTACAATTAGAATGTAGGAGACACCCACCTTATTGAAGCTTGAACAAAAAGGAAAGATGAGACACTTCTTCTAGCTCCAAGACAAACTCCTAGCAATGGCTCCTCCTCCTAGCAAAACTCCCTCTCCCTAGCAAAGGCTTCCTTTCTCTAGCAATTCCCCCAAACAAAAGGACTCTCACTCTCTTTCTTTTTCTTACACTTATTTCTTTCTTTCTATAATGTTTTTGGTGCAATGAAAATGTGACTCTATTTATAGGATTTTGGAAGGGTCTAAAGTGCAAAAATCTCACCCTAATAACTCTTCAAATTTATTTTACAACTCTCCACTTTCCTAACTCCTAAAACCTCCATCTCTTCATCTCCCCACTCTCCACTAACTCAACCTACCAACTCTTCTCCTCCCCTTGCCCAAAAAATGGTCCAAATACATTTGTGTATGTATGCACACATGCATAAACAAATATAAACACATTTCTATAACTCTAAATGTGTACTAATATGTGTAACTTGTCATGTATTAGTACATGTTTAACTAAAAATGTGATTTTAATAGTGGGCTTACTACATGGGCTCATTACTAATTAATTTATTTAATTATCTAGTGGGCTTGCTACATGGGCTCATTACTAATTAATTTATTTAATTATCTAGTGGGCTCCTCTCCTAATGGGCTACATTTTAGTTTATAGGTCTATGGATCAAAAGAAACGCTAAATAAAACTAATGCATGCTAAAAATAGTAAAATGAGAGTAGCAAAATGAGAATAAAAATTTGCACGTGCACCATACGTGCAGAAAAAATTGAAAAATGCATTTTAATCAAAAACAAGGGGAAAATAAATTTTCGTTTTATAAAATAGATTTAAATACATAAAATAAATAATTTAAACCTATAGAAAATATTATACGTAGTGGTGGAAACACGTGCATCAAAACACGTAAAAAGCACGTAAATCCCAGGGATTGAAATATTATATTTTAGTTGACTGAAATCAATACGGAAAATGTATAAATAGTACGAATCCAAAATATGTAGTGAAATACATTACAAAATATACGTGCGTAACACACGAGGGCAAAATTGTATTTCCAATTTTGCGGGGTGTTACAAAAACGAGGTCCAGGACCATTATATAAAGATGAACTCACTTTGCAAGACCGCCACAGATCTGAGGCAGTGTGGGGTGGGACGACGCTGAGGTGTAATTTCTGCACTCACGAGACTATGACGGTGCACCCACGTATCGTCGAGTACCTAGTTCAGGCCGGTATCTACGGAATCAGTATGATGGGTCAGGTGAAACTCGACCGAGTACTTCTTGCAGCACTCGTCGAGCGATGGAGGCCGAACACGCACACCTTTCATCTACCCGTCGGAGAGTTGACGGTAACGCTACAGGATATAGCGATGATCTCCGGTCTTCCAATAGATGGGATGACCGTGATAGGTAATATAAATTTTGATAAGAGAAAGTTGTGCAATGAACTTCTCGGTACATAGTTTGATGAGGAGGACGAGGACGATAGGGCTATTTTTGTCGGACAATCAATCCGACTAGCTTGGTTAAAGGAGTATTTCGAACGGAGGTTGACTGAGCAATCGACCGACCATGAAGTGCAGTGCTACACCAAAGCGTACATTCTAACGGTGCTTGGAGGGGTTATCTTGCCTAACTCATTAGAGATATCGTACCTCTTATGTATCTACGATTTCTCGCCAACCTAAACTTAGCTGGCCGGTACAGCTGCAGAAGCTGCGTGTGAGCAATGTTGTATAAGACATTGTGTTCTGTAGCATTGGATGGAACCGAGATGACCGGTCCGATGGTCTTGTTATAGATTTGGTCATGGGAGCGTCTACACATGGGCCGTCCCCGAATTACGAGACCGGTAGATGGTTGGATGGCCGAAGCACCAATTGTGGATATGTTAGCACCTTTAGGTGTATATTGGACAGGTAGACGGAGTTATAGAGACAACCCAAAAGGTGTACTAACTTACTACGGAGACGAGCTCGACCAATTATGAGAAGAGTTCGTGATTTGGGTGCCGTATACACCTAAGTGGGTGGGAAGACTACCACCGGTGTGCACGACCGGGTCGCAGTTGTGGATGACGACGACTCCACTCATCAACTTTGGTATAGTGGAGCATCCGCGGTCGGACAGAGTCCGTCGGTAATTTGGTCTTCAACAAAATGTACCCGAACGATGCGCAAACCTATACAAATTTGAGTTACATGCTGTTAGGGGTATCGGTCGTAGGCCTACCCATGATTGGGTAGATTTCCACCATGCTCATATTGCAGATTGGAATGAGCGACGGTTTGAACTCCTAATTGATGAAGTTCCTTTGTACGATGGCACGCAGCAATTGAAGTATATGGATTAGTACAAGAGGATTACATGTTTGTACATCTCTCCGAATACAGAACTACCTGCTGGTATTCAACTACTAATTAAGGGGAGAGAGATTGAACTACCACCTGTGTATTCTAGTTCCCAACCCATGTTCCAACCGAAGGCATCATCTAAACGTACATTGGTGAGTATAATGATTAAATTTTATTGAAATTTCCTTATTTTTAAAATGGTTAAATTTATTACAGACCGGACTGTGTTTAATATACTTATTTTTGTGTTTTAGATCGATAATATATGGTACATGGCAAAAGAATGTACGTAGGTCCTCATAAGTAATGCTGCCCAACCTATGAAGAAGTTCCTCAGAAGATGCTCTCTTCATGTCAGGGCAATTTAGAAGTTTTAGGAGAGAGTGAAGCTTTGAACCGTTATTTGGATAAATCCGTATGTACATAGTGACGTAAGAGTTTGAGGGGTAGGCTATCTGGCCCGGGGCAACAACGGCGATATCATGCTCCATCTCCACCTCAAGAAGAAGAGCATCAAGAAAGTGTTGTTGGAGACAGACAAGAGGAGGGAGAAGAAGAAAAAATTGTCGCGGTGTCATCCCCAATCTGGTGACGACAACCTGTTCGGAAGAGGTGAGCACCACAAACTTACACGCCCGGTGGTTGAGTGTTTCCTGATACTGTTTTATTTTTCTCGTTAATTTTATTGTTGTTGTTGATTATAATTGATAGAACTTATTGTTGGTGGTGTTGTTGTTATTTTGTGATGATTGTTAATTTTGTTGTTGTTGTTGTTGATGATTTTTTTGTTGTTATTGGTGTTAGTTTTGTTGTTAATTGTACATGTTGGTGGGATTCAAGTGTTATTATTTTGTTGTTGCTGATGGGATTGTGTATAGCAATTTTTTTGAGAATGTAGTGTAGAAGCTGTAGCTGCTGTGTTAACTTGTCATAATTTTTTTTATTTTTTTTACTTAGGTCATTGTTGAAGACAACAGCTAAGGTTTTATCAGTAAATTGAGGCGATATATGTAATTTCACCTTGGCCGTTATCTCCAACAACGGCCTAAGTTATATGTAAAAAATTGAATTTTTTTAAGTTGCTCTCTGTGTTGGCCAAGCCATAAGGAGCAAAAGCCCATCAAAAATCCAATTTTTTTTAACTAAGGCCGTTGTTTCCAACAACTGTCTAGGTTATATGAAGGAATTGGATTTTTACGAGTTGCTCCCTGTCTTGGCCAAGCCAATAGGAGCTGCATGTCATAAAAAATTTCATTTTTTTTTAACCTAGACCGCTGTCGCCAACAACTGCCTAAGTTATATTTTTTTGGGTTGCTCTCTGTCTTGGCCAAGCCAAAAGGAGCAACAACTCATCCAAAATCCAATTTTTTTTTCTACCTATGCCGTTGTCGCCAACAATGGCCTAGGTTATATGAAAAAAATTGGATTTTTTGGGTTGTTCTCTGTCTTGGCCAAGCCAAAAGGAGCAACAACTCATCCAAAATCCATTTTTTTCTTTTCTACGGAGGCCGTTGCCAACAACGGCCTCGGTTATATGAAAAAAATTGATTTTTTTTTTGTTGCTCTCTGTCTTGGCCAAGCTAAAAGGAGCAACAATCCATAAAAAATCCCAATTTATCTTTCCTACCTAGGCCGTTGTCGCCAACAATGGCCTAGGTTATATGATTAAATTGGAATTTTTTTATGCGTCTTACAACTGTCTCTCCACTCTTTATGAACAATGTCTCTTGAACTCTATACAAAAGACATTTATATGCTTGTATATCGTCTCTATATTTTATTAATTTCTATTTTTAGCCACTTAAATGAACAATATACAATCGTTAAGGTTAAATGCTTAAATATCTACTAGAAAATAAAATATGATTTTCTTTTTTGTAAGAACCAATTTTTTTTTAAAACCCTTATATGTAATTTCTTCTGGAAAGTGTATACTTATATTAACACCTAACCCCAAACCATACCCCCCAAACCCATAATATTTCAACCACAGGTTTGGTTAGGGTTAGGGCAAGGTTAAGGTTAGTGTAAATGAGGGTTAGGATAGGGTTAGGATAAGCTAGGTGGTAAATCCAAGCATTCTTAATTTTGATAGGGTTATGGTAGGGTTACGGGTTAGTGTAGTGTTATGAGTAGGGTTATGGTAGGGTTGCGGGTTAGTGAAGAGTTATGAGCCTAGGTTATGGTAGGGTTAGGATAATTGTATAAACGATTGAATCTATTAGATAATACATGGGAACTAGTTCGAATCGAGTGTTTCAATCTAGAACGATAGTTGTTGGGAATAAAAAAAATGGATCACATGAATAGAATATAGCATATTGAGAAATATCTCAAATTATTACAGAGAAAGACGGTTTCTTATGTTACATGTGATGCCAATAGATGTGTTCGCCACAGAAATCAAAGATGTCACAACATTAAAATTTTGAAATAATTGTGAAATAAACTAGGTTAACTTCAACCACAAACTTTACTACAAAAAAAAGAATACACATAAAAAAATTAAAAAATTAAATTAAAATAAAATAAAATAAATAATAAAGTCTACAACCCTACACCCTAGCCCTCGCATAACCCTTCTGTAATTTTTTTTTTTGGGAAAAAAAATAAAATAAAAAATTATGAATGCTTGGATGTATAATATTGTTATTTTATTTGTCCATGTTAAAAAAAGTACCAAATATTCGAGTAAGGTTAAGGTTAATATGGAAAGCTGGAAAAATACCAAAGCTGGAAACAGGGATGTACTCTCTCGATTCGAACTAGTTCCCATGTATTTTCTAATTGATTCAATCGTTTGTACAGACATTATCCTAACCCTACCATAACCCTACTCATAACCCTTCACTAACTTGTAACCCTACTATAACCCTACTCATAACCTACCCTAACCCGTAACCCTACCACAACCCTACCAAAATTATGAATGCCAAAATATTATTATTAATCTTTTTTATATATTTTTTAAAATGTGTATTCCTTTTTTTGTAGTGAAGTCTATGGTTGAAGTTAACCTAGTTTAGTTCAGAATTATTTCAAAATTTAAATCTTGTGGCATTTTTTTATTTCTGTGGTGAACACATCTACTAGCATCACATGTAATGTGAGAAACCGTCCTTTTCTGTAATAATTTGAAATATTTCTCAATATGTTATATTCTATTCACGTGATCCATATTTTATTCCCAAACACTATCGTTCTCTATTGAAACACTCGATTCCCAACCACTATTCGAATTAGTAGATATTTTATTATCTAATAGATTCAATCGTTTATTTAGACATTACCCTAACCCTACCGTAACCTTACAAATAACCCTTCACTAACCCGTATCCCTACCATAACTCTACTCATAACCCTACACTAACCCATAACCCTACCATAACCCTAGCTTACCCTAACCCTATCCTAACCCTCATTAACACTAACCTTAACCTTACCCTAACCCTAACCAAACCTGTGTGAAACCATTGTTTCCCCAAATACGTATTTTCAGTGTATTTTTTGTATTTAAATTTTTGAAAATTATTTTTCCGCTTTCAAATTCTTTTGTTAAAATGTATTGTTGGATCTTCAATTAAAATCTATTTTTGATCAATAATTTTATTTGTAACTTTTTTTCTAGAATTTTTTTATTGTAATATAAATCTTATTATTGTTATTATTACCTTGATTTCTATTATTATTATTTCGGTTATTATTATTATTATTATTATTATTATTATTATTATTATTATTATTATTATTATTATTATTTTGAAGTACAAACCAAGTATATTATTTGTATGTGACTATCCTAATTGTTTGTGAAAAGTTAAATATTAATCTAATTGTATTTTTCAAATTAAATTTATTGAACCCTGTAAAATATTGTTTTGCAACCTATGAGAAATTGTGAAATCTGTATTTTATAAATCCTATTTATTTTTTCTATTGGATTTTAAAACCCAGTCCTATTATTTCTTGTTGGATCCATACCCATTACCCAAACCTGCCCTAATATCTTATAAATACTAACCTAAACCCTACCCCTAACCTAACCCTAGCCTACCCCAGCTGCAAACCCCAAGCCCTACTGTTCAACCCCCCTCCCTGTTCTTCCTCTTTATCCCTTACCTCCGAATCCCTCCCTCACCCTTTGTTCGTTTTGAACCCAATCTTCGGCGTCGACCTTCACCCAATTCCACCACAACTCTACCCATCGCCTTGCCTTCCTGTCTCCTCGCCGTCCACTGCAATGCCAACACCGCCATCCCCATCGTCTTCCCGTCAAACCAAACCCATCACCACCAAGTCCTCTCTCGTTCTCTGACCACTGCCTCGACCTCCCACCTCTCCTCGTTAACCCCTCATCACTCTTCCACCATCTCGTTGCCCTGCCTTTCATCCAATCTCCACCCCATCGCCATTGCCTCGACAACCCACCGGCTGCACCCCTCGAACCCATCATCGCCATCGCCTCCGGTTGCGACCATCGTCTCTTCGACCACCTGTGCCGCACCTCCTCCCGGACGCCGCACGCCATGCCACGACAGCCCTCGTCGACGCTTCTCCTCCCTTCCTCTGTTTTGCTGCCGAAACACAGGAGAGGCTCAGCCTCCGCTCCCCCCCGCTGTCTTCTCCACCACGTCACCCTACGACAGCCACAGCGCCCCGGCGCTCTTCGCCGTCAGCACGTCACCCTGTGCTCTGTACCCTGTCGCCGACCGTTGACAGCTTCCAAGCCCCATAGCCATTGCTGTTGATCAAGGTGTTGATCAAGTGAATCATAGTCGTCCGATCAACTTGATCATCTTGATCATCATGATCTCCATCATCTGATCTGGACCATCCGATTGATTTTGATCATCATCAACATTAGGATCAATCTGAACTGTTCGATCGTCGATCGATCTTGATCATCATCATCTTCATCATCAGGGAGATTTGGACCGTCTGATCTGATCGTGATCATCGTCTCCATCATCATCAGTCTTGATATAGCCGTTCGATTATGTTCGTGATCTTGTTCGTGTCTGCTCGCTCGGGTTATTGTGTTCATGCCCGGGAATCCGTTCCTGTTGTTCTTGCTTTGCTTCGTTTTCATTTTCGTCTCTCAGGCAAGTAACTTGTATTCTTTTCTTTTTGTAATACAAGTACTAAATACCGCATGTAGTGTAAGTTTGTTCTAGAAACAATTCTTGTGCAAAACCCCTGTTTCCGCTGCTTTATTTTTGGTACCAACGATTAAGAAGGTTTTTCCTCTACTTGCTGCATCAAAAACTAAATCACAGGCTTCTGATAAAAAACGAGCAGTTCTAGTAAGATTTGTAATATAACGGTTGCTAATACCCCGTAGGCTGAGGAGCAAAAGGAGGAATCCGCCCGAGGAGGGGCTCGCGTCTGATTAGCTAGTTGGTGTATGTGTTAATTTTCTCGTAGTTATCTCATTACACACACGACATAAATTTAGGGTTAGAGATAATCAATTCTTGTATACATGCATGTGTTCGTGATTATGAGGTGTTGTATGATCTCTTATGCATGATGTGTTTGATGTAGTATAACTCGTTGTAGACTTGTCAAATAACCTATACCATGTTGCTTGGACATCTAGTATACCATATTTCACGTTTGTTATGATTTGGATGAGTTTCATATGATCTAGTTGATTTTATGCATAAAGAAGATTTCAGTTTTTGTTGTACCCCTTTTTCTTCAATATTTTAGACCCTATTAAGGTTAGTATATGAAAATTATTTGTGAATATGAATTATAGAGAATTCTATCTACTTTACAGATTTTCTGACAGATCTCAGTTTCAATTTGTGAGTTGCAAGTTATAGCTATTTTACTACAGATGTGCAGAAAAATTTCAGATCCAGTTTTATGTGAATTCTGTATGGTAAACTATTTTTATACTGAGGTTAAAGATAATATTTTGATCCTATATTTTGATGATTACAACTAGTCCTTATTGGGATTAACCTTTAAATTTTGTGGATTTAATTGGTAACTTTTATAAACTATTCTATACTTGCAAACAACTACTATACTTGCAGAATTTCCATACTGTTCATTAAAGATACATAATTTCGATTTGATTCTATTTGTTGTCTATAAAAACTTTGTGAATATGAATTGTAGTCTACTGTATATATTTTATCACCCTTTTGACAGATCTGGATTTCGATATGTATTTTGTAATCTATTGCTGTGTCACGCCCCGCTTCCTAAAAGATTACGGAATACGAATACGAGACAAAAGCCCAGCGAATGATTTTCATCATCCATAAGCTGTTCAGGAATCATTACAATATTTCACAAGATAATCAGAGTCGGAAGCAAAAGATACAACCAGACATGCATAATTGAAACAAGATACCAACAGAAATTACTTGAAACCAAATATAATAATCTCAGATAATTAAATTCTGAACAAGTCAAATATCCTAGGTCGCATCGCCCAAATACAAGATAAATATCCAAGTAATCAAGTACATCTTATTCAAGTTCAAGCAACAATAATAATAAAAATCATAAAACAGAAAATCCAGCCCTAATACATCATCTCGCCAATACTATCTGGCAACCGACCATCCTGATCTGCAATTAGTAAATTTGCAGGAGAAGGAAGAAGAAAAAAAACAAGTACCTGTCAATTGCAAGTTACGGGCCACTTATAATATAGGATACAAGTACATGGGATAGGTAAATCTAAGTAACATGCCTAGCATGGTATAATCATGAATTACAGGATATAAATCATAGCATGGCAAGATGAGCATGTATAATAGCATGTGTCGAGTGTCAAGTAAACAAGTGTCATGCATCAAGTAACTAGTATCAAGAATCATGTAGCATGTAGCAAGTATCAAATCTCATGCATCATGTAGTCAAGTGTCAAGTGGGCATGTATCGGTTCAAGTGTCATGTATCAAGTCTTGTAGTTATTACTATCTAGGTAGCACTTCATGCATCCCGATTTTTACTACAGGGTTTCTACAACAAATAGTTTCTCTTTAGATTTTGTAGGGGACCATACATGACAGTATCCTCAGGGACAAGCTCCAAGTATCATGTAATCATATATCATGTAAACAAGCTCCAAAACCCAAACAAACTCCAGTGTCATGTGTGTACGTGTCATGTATATCGTGTCCAGCTCCACATGTAAACAAGCTCCAATAACCGCTTGGTTCTTCCGAGTACATGTTTCTGTACTATCCACTACGAGATCTTTCCCTTAACCCCGACTTGGTTATTTTATTATTATTAGTGTCCAACAAGCATGTAGATGTGCAAAACATATCAAGTATATCATGTCATGATCATGTAACAAGTTCAAGTTGCAAGATAAACATGTACGTGTGCAAGATATCTCATAAAAGAACTAAAATAAACAAATCTCAAGTTCAGGACAGCAAGACCATATTGTAGTAAAACAGTGATTTCCAGTGTTACAAACATGCAAATCTGAATCCGTCAAAATGTCTAAAAAGTAGACTCCCAACCGAATCCAACGAGTATAAATAAGTCACATATTAATTTACAAAAACATATCTAAAAACTGATTTGAAAACAGAAAATAGGTTCAGCCAGAAATCAGGAAAACGTATTCAAGAGCAGGAAAACAACATGAAAACTCGGTAAATAAATCCACGAAAAATCTAGGGTATTCACCTATATGTCTAGTATCTAAATATAAAATTTCACAATTTTTCAGTGAAATTAGACCAGTCATCAAAAATAAGAAAGCATCAAGAAACGATAGTTTGGCAAATCTGGAATTCCCAACACTGCTGTACGAAAACTATGATATCTCGCAATCAGTGAAACAAAATCCAATTCCGCCAAAGGGATATAAAAATAAATAAAATATACTAACTTTCATATTTCACAAACATTTTTCATACAGTAAAAGGAGTCATAGGGAAAATAAGGTTCTTTAAAGAACAACGAGCAAAATACAGCAAGTATAGTTTTCATAAACGAGCATGAAACGACATCTAAAACGCATCAATAAAATCCTCCAAAATTCTGAGTAATCCCTAACTAGATAAAGAAACACTGACCAAAGTTTTGGATCAAAATAATATGTGTAGTATAGATATTTAAAAGGATTTAGTCATAAAAAATACCAAGAACGAAATCTGGAAAAAGTTGACACCTCTGTAGTAAAACAGTCACAACTCACACATACGAAAAGGAAATCAAGTAAGGTCAGAGAGGTTTGAAAATAGACGAAATTCTCTAAAATTCATGTTTTGTACCATAATTAAGTTACTGACTTCAAGACCGTCCAAAACAGCAAACAAAACAGATCATAGACAAAATACAGATTTTCCCTTTAACGACAACTCAACATATATCATACAAAACTTGTTCAAAACACAACCAAACATGAAATCGGATCTACCAAGTGTCCAAACATCATGAATTAGGGTATCTAGCATGTCCACACCAAGTATATCACATAGGTCTCAACCAAATCACGAATTCTCACAAAAGTCCCGCATACATAACCAAATCAAGAACAAGTAAAACCTAAGTTAATCCATGTCCATATTGTGTCGTGAGTCATCTATAGTCAAATTTTCACAATAGAGACAAAACCCATCAAACATAACACAAACAAGAGTCGTCTCTAGACCCAACTACACTATAGGTGGTATTTTTGACTTGTATCAAATAAATGAATTGGAGTACAAGTTACTTGCCTTAACTGAATAAGAAGAACGATGGAAATCAAGAATGACGGGAGTAGATCCCGACAACGAAAAAAACCACGAATGAATCAACGAACCACGAACAACGAATCACGAACACCACATGTGCAAACCAACACGTGCACACCAATGATCAAGGGAGAGAGAGACTTGCGGTCGGCACGGCGAAGAGCAAGGACAAGGGGACAGACGAGATGATGGTGATCGATGCTTTGGGTGAAGATGTCGGCAATGGAGTGGGTGGTCGGGGGGTGCAAGAGCAGCCGGTAGGGGATGTCGGGATGGGGCTCAGTTGATGCAGGTCAGCCTGGTTGGGAAGGAGCTGCAAGCCGGGAGAGGGGGGTCGGCGGCCTAGGGTCGGGCTGGGTTTCGGATGTGTGCGGGGGCACAAGGGAAAAGGAGGGGGCCGGGGGTGTTTGAAGGAGACTAGGGTTAGGGTTAGATGAGGGAGAGAGAGAGTATATATATGAGAGGAATTAGGGTTTAGAAATATGAGTTGGGTTGTGGGTTTAATTGGGTATTAGGAGTATTAATAGGTTATACTAATGGGTTGTGAATTTGGGTCAAATCAAATAGGAATACAAATAGAATTTTGGTTTAATTAGGTTTTGGTGAACAAATTGGGATAAAAATAATGGGATTGAAAAAGGGAATGAACCACCAATACACCACAAGCACCAAAAGACAACAATAAATAGCACAAAGCACATTTGGAGAGCAAAACCACGACAATAATCAAGAACCAAATGAAAGAAAGAACAAAATAATAGAAGAACGAAACAAAAGAGACAACCAATCAAACACAAGAGCTCAAAATGAAATAAAACGAATATATATTGAAAACAATTCTAATATACGGTTCAGAAAAAATACAAGAGAGAAAATACACCAAAACGAAAAGTACACTAAAAAATACACTGAAAAACAGGGGTTACATGCTATTTTAGTACTGCTGTGTTTATGATTTCAGATTTACAAAACTGCTATATCTTGTTGCTTTCTGATTTTAATTGAGTATACTATCTATGTTGGAAAATTATAAAACTTTATTTTCTGATACTAGACATACCAGGGAATACCCCAGATTTTTCTTGGATTTAATCAACGATTTTTTATGCTATTTTACTGTTTATGAATACAAAGTTCTGATTTCTGGTTGAACATGTTTTCTGAATACAAATCTTTTTTGAGACTTGTTTTTGTGAAATACCATATGACTTATATATATTTCCTGGATTCAGCCGAGAGTCTATTTTCCAGATTTTCTGACGGATTTAGATTTTTATATTTGTGGTAACGAGAATCTCAGATTTGGTACAGTACTGTCTTGCTGTCCTGAACTAGAATTTTTGTTGTCCCAATCTTTTATGAGTTGTCTTTCACCTGTGCATGTTTATCTTCCGACCTGAACCTGTTACTTGTTCATGCCATATTATTCTTGCTCTGTTTTGTGCACGCACATGCCTATTTGATAATAATAATAAATAACCAAGTCGGAATTAAGGGAAAGACCTTAGTAGTGGACAATAAAGGTATGTGTACTCAGAAGGGGGCTGCGTTCCCCTTACTTGCCACCATGTTTCATGATTAGATGATTCATGCTTGTTATTACTTGCCGCCATGTTTCATGATTGCATGATTCATACTTGTTATTACTATATGCTGCCATATTTCATGATTACATGATTCATGTTTATTATTACTACTTGATGCCATGATTTCATGATTACATAATTCATGCTTGTTACTACCATATGATGCCACGAGTTCATGATTACGTGATTCGCGCTTGTTACTTGTTATTTGACTTGATGCTTGAGTACACGGCCTATAAAAACCCACCACTAGGCCTAAACGAAATTTGCATGTAAGTAGCAACCATGTGGTAAAAACCTGGAACGCATGAAGTGCTACCTAGATAGTAATAATAAAAATAGCAATCAATAGTAAGATATTGATATGTACTTAAACTCCAATATATGCATGAGTATACTGAGGCAATATACATGTTTTCCCCATATTCAATAGCAATTCAATTCAAGTGTGAACAACAATAGTTTATTGAGACTAACCCTGAATTCAATCCACATAAAAGTAATGCTCTCACCCAAAATTCTCAGCATACACTCTTTCTGAAAGTACCACCTTTTAGTTCTATATATGGAATATAGAATAGAGGATAAGTCATACGAAATAGTAAAAACTTATGAGTCAATAACAGAGCGTTAGAAGCAACGACTAACAAAAATGATATATGTTCATTATCCTCATCACCTTAGAGGGTGAAAAAATAGAACAGAATGAAGTGATGAAGAAGAGGAAAGTCCCATTGATACACGCCCCTCGTGATCATCACATGTTCCCTTATAAATATAAACATTTCGTGAATCTGATGTAAAACTCCAAATGCATGAGACATTCTCCAGAAACAAAAAAGGATTACTAGGGTTAACCCCGATCCATATCTGCCGAACAATAATACTCACAAAAAAATGGTAGTATAGACTCTTTCTAAGAAAGGCATGTTATATGAAAGAATAAATACTCATAAACCAAGAATAGAATGCAAGAAACAACGACAGATAAACACGACACCGTGATATCTATTAATGTAATAGTAGAGCTGACCATTTTGAGAAGAAAATTATAAACTGAAAACACCTAACGTACACAACAAATAATTGACTATACTCTTCTCTAAAATGAAGCAACCGAACAACACATTACCTACAACGACAGTATATATCTACCAACAGTAGCATATATGATAAGATTAGGGTAATTAGTGAACCCAGAAAAGCATGGTACAAAAGGACACTCGGTAATAAAAAAAAGGCAAATTTTCTTTGGAATGGTGGAAAATTGAAACACATGTGACAAAAGAAAGAATATACATCACAATAATCATATAGCAAAATGGAGGCTCAAATTTGTCTCCAATCCAACCAACAATGACTACCTGTTGTTTCTAATGCTTTCTCTTACTTTTTCTGCAGATATTTAGCTGCAATCATTACAATTGCCTCGCTCCTGCATCACATAAGCTCGAACCAGCAAATAGAAACGAAGGAGTTAAGGTTTTGTTTCCCCTTTCAAACATTCTAGTTTGACAACATTATAGTTTGACATGCATTCCTTTCCTCATCGCTTCAATTACAAAAGAACTGACAGAGAGCCAAAAATATAATAGATTAAAGAGATGAAAAAGCGGAAAATTTCGTTGATGCACCCCCCCCCCCCCCCCCCCCCCCCCCCCCCCCCCGCCCTCTCTTACCACCATCTGTCCCTTCCGAAATATAGAAAACATATAGATACCCTGTGAGCTTGAAGTAAAATCACCCGATTGCTGAAGAGGATCAACCGATAAACAGATATGCCAAATAATGAGGCAAACACTCCACAAATTCTTTTAGTCCAAAATTAATAAACACCTAAAAACATAATATACATAGCAAACCAAATGCTCCCAAGAATAGTTTACAACTGGAATGGTCTGATGATGCATGCAACCTAAAAGTTCAAAAAACATGGTCTTCCAAGCAGACAATAACTACAACCCTAAAAGCACAAGCTGTAACCATACACACCAACAAACCTTTCGCCAAATGAAATATTCCAACACCAAACATCGAAAAGTCAAATTTTCCGAACAAAATAATATTTAAAATAATGAAAGTAGTTTCAACTAATTATTCCGCAAACCTAACCCCCCAAACCAATGTAACGATGAGAAAGGGGAGAACACATATTGTAAGAATGGCCGAAAAATGCTTTTCAGCTACATGTCATACACCAAAGACAATTAAAAAAAAGCACAACAGACAATTCAGGTTTTTGTTTCTTGACAATTTTGAAGTTAAAAAAAACTGCAATTTTTAAGTTCAGGTCTCACAACAGCACTGTACTTGTATAAGATCAAGAAAGAGGACATCTAAGGAGGCTTACTTTTTCTACCTTTCTTTAGAACCATTTGACTGCAACCTTTTACAGTTGCCTCGTCAAGTTTCCAGATAAGATCGAACCAGGAGAGAGAGAAAAAAAAAGAATTTTGGAATCAATTTCAAAAAGAAAATCTGAGAAATTTCTCAAACACAAGAGTTTGACTTTTCCTCACCATCATCACCTTAATTATAAATAAAAAGGCATGCAACAAAACAGAATGGGTTGAAGATACGAGGAAGTAAATGATACATCCCCTCTTCACATGTTCATTATGACCATGTACTCATTCTCTGACACATACAAAAGACACATACATATTTGGCGGGATTGAAATCACCTTTTTTTCTTCTTCAAGAGAACCAAGTAGAAAACATATCCACTACATGATCAAGTAAAAGCTTTCCAAAACTTCCAAATTGCTTTAAGGATTTAAACAACTCCAAAACATCTGAGTACCATGAACCTACTACTCTAACATCTATAGACCAAATCCATCATTTCAAACTTAATTAGAAACCCCTGGGCAGCCAAAACACTCAACAAATATGGAGTGAAGTTCCATAACTTAAAATCCTCATAAAAGAACTCAATGTAAGCAAAGGCAAGAGAACAGCAAGATCATACCAATCTTACTAAACCAAGAAACATATTTGCCTGTAAGCCAACCTTACTAAGAGAGGTTTTCCCCTTCGAAGAGAAGCCACATCTCTATGCATGAAAAAAATGTGGCATGGATGCAGAGGCTGCACAATACTTAGCACCGTTTGGCGAAGCTATCCCCGCTCTGACCGTAATGCACATTAAAAGTCAGGGATTGCAAGAAAAAGCCAAAGATATAAGGTGTGCCGGCTGTAGCTAATAAATATTGCTGCGAAAAAGGACGTGTATCCATACCTTTGCTAGAAAAAAGCTATATATTCTTACAGTCAATGCTTAATCCATCCGGTTGTGATCAAAATGCAAGGCATTTTTGACGATACATTAATTCTCTGTACAATTGTGCATCTGCATTCACATGAATAGGAGCAAAAATAAATGATAAGATCCTCGAGGGGAGAGGCCCACATATATTCTAGATACATGGTTAGAACTACTACAGAATTGGTACGTCATTTCCTAGGGAACGTCACTACCCACAATTCGCTCAATTATATATGTTTCATACGCAACAGGAGATCGGAAACTGACCTAACTCTTTCAGCAAAAGCATGAGCTAAAATCTCAATTGTAGTATAGTTACTGCAATCAAAGATATGTTGCACAACCCAAATAAGCATGCAAAAAATTCACGGCCGCGCAGGACTGCCATGAACAATACAAAATTAATTCACTATTCTTCGTAGAGGCATGCACACTGCAATCAATATACCTCATGCACACTGCAATCAATATACCTCACGCAATTCATATTTAATGTTCATGCAATACCTCTAGAGCAAGAATCATATAATCTTTTTTGTGTGTACGAAACCAAATTCAATCAGGAATGCTAGGTACTGACCTTCCCTACGAAGCAACGTACCTTCAACCTTCTCTCCCACTACCTCTATTAACCCAACATCAACAGTCTCCCTTCTCCAGATTACTCCCTCGTTTCTTCAACCTTTCCCCCAACCACACATCTTCAAAGTTATGGGGAAAAATAAATTCCCAACTAAACTCACTTAAATCTACTGCAACTATCCTTCTCCATCAAACCCGTAACGAAATTCAGCCACTAACCAAAACACTAAATTCGACAACAAATGAGTAAACCCAACCAAATACCAGTACAACCCCCCTTATCCACCAAACCCACCACAAAATCTAACAAATCCAAAGGAAACCCTCCACGCCATGACAAAGAAGCACAAAATGAAGGCACGAACAAAATTTGAAAGATTATTCCAGCGAATCAAAGCGAAAATTGCCAGAAATTTTGGTTCCGCTAACCACCCCATAAAATTTTCCCCAAACCCAACCTCCAAAACCCCAATGCCATGATAGAGAAGCAGAAAATGAAGGCATGAATGAAACCTCAATGCATACTCCTGTAAACCAAAGCGGAAATCGCCAGAAATTTCCCACCGCCCTTAATAACTCCGCATATTTTTCCCCAAACCTAAAACTAATGTTGCTGCAAGAAAGGGGAAGAAGAGAGTCTATCTCTACTATAATAATGGGAGAAGGGGTTAGTGTCATTTATCATTTTTTGTCCTTTAGTGTCATTTTGTCAACACATGCAGCGCACGTGTTGGATTTTTTTCCCTTTTCATTCCCCTCTTTTTTTTTTCCTTTTCATTCCCCTTCACGTGCACCGCACGTGCATTATAGTTTTTTTTTCCGGTCCTTTTCAATCCGCTCCACGTGCATCGCACGTGTTGGTATTTTTTTTCCTTTTCGTTCCCCTCCACGTGCACCGCACGTGCATGATAGTTTTTTTTGTCCTTTTCATTCCTCTCCACGTGCATCGCACGTGCATGATACTAGTTGTAAGAATGGGAAAAATCGAGATTTCACCAATGTGTCACACATCCAACCCAACTTTAGAGGGCATAATGGACATTTTAGGTGTTCACTGCCGCAATTACCACAAAAGGAGAGGGGTAAAATTGGAAACCGACAATTATAACCACCCCTTATTAACCCAATCCAACATAAATGTCATACCACCGTTGAGAGCACACCCACAAAAATGAGGGTACAAATAGCAAGCCCATAAACCGACGCGCGAATAGGGAGGAAAGACACACATCGTGAAGAAATCCAGACCGCAAAAAAAAAATGCGACATTTACGACAACTTAAAAATCACAATTTTTGGATTCCGCCTCCTACTACCTTTTAATTCTACTAGTATAATGCACGTGCGATGCACGTCTATATTGTGCAAACCCCCCACAATGATCACCACCTTGCTCGGCTGAGGCCCACCGCCACCGAAAATCAAGCACTCTTTAGTCTCTCCCAACAATAAATACCAGTCATCACATAACAGAGGATTAGTATTCAACAAAACCATCATCACATCATGAAAACCAACCCAGCCAAACCAGGGAAATAAGAGCAGCAAATTGAGGCAATATATACAATCAAAATCCACCAAAAGAGTGCCTCGAAGAACCAATAAACAACCGAGTACACCTTGTCAATCCAGGACAAAAACATTGGCCCAAAACATGAAACATTATTCAAGCTACACAACACCAAAATAACCTAAGCATCAGTCAACAGTCACATTTCCTCTCATTCCCCTCTTCCTTCCCGACCATATGAGTCAACTATAAGATCAGAATGAGTTCCTCGCCTTTCCATCAAGTATCATCCACTCTGCTCCTCGCTGTCTCCACCTCCGCAATAATCCCCTTCTCTTCTTTGCCACTGCCGCACCTGCCCACAAATTAACAAACTTCATTATCTCCCATATAATATATTGAATATCCAATCCTTTTGCAAGGTCACCGTTCATGTTGGATGCACCATCAATGCACTATCCAACACTGGGCTAAACCACTGCTTTACAACTTCAGTCCAAAAAGAACATATAGACAAACTTAGTAGTGTAGTCTGAGAACCAGTAAATAATTAACAAAGAATTACATGTAACTAAACAGAAGAAAGAATTAATTTAAAGAGCTCGAATATTTAGACCTTGCAAAAAACAAAAATAACTCTCTGATATATATGTAAATAAACTTCCACAAAATTTCTAAAAAAATTATAAAATCAACTGAAAACAATAATACAAAACATTTTTTTTGTTTTCATTTGGCTCTGGGAATACAAAGAAAAATGAATTATTCTCTCACAAAAATAACTCATGAATCAAACAATTGAAGCTTCAATACATCAAATTCGAGTTTTTAATTAGTGCTCTACTCTAATGAGTTTGTTTGAGTGATCATTAAATTGTGAAGTCTCAAATTACATGCTTGCTTTATGAAACAGATTTATTATAAACCCAAGTCTCAAATTTGTAGAACTATAGCATTAAACAATCCAAACTCTTTGCTAACTATAGGACTTCCATACTAATAAAAATAGTATGTCTCAAGAATAGTAATACTTCATATAAACACAAAAAGTTACAATAGTAGTCAAAGATCATCATTTTATACAGGTATAGAATTTTTCAGAAGGTAATAACAGTTTCAGACGGATCTATGTATAATAGCGATTAATGGTATATGGTATTGAAGGAACTTTAGCTATATATTATTATTTCCTTCAATTATCAAAGGGTACAACCAAATTTATGGTTAATGTTTTAAGGCTAAGCTTCTGCATGGCTTACCTAATTGTTAACTGTCGAAATCACTATTAATTAGATCTTGGATGTCGTTGCCAACCCAAACTATAAGTCACATCATGTGAGCCTAATATGAATGTTATCGAACCTATTTTTGCTTAGTTACAAAACTTGCTTTTATGAGCAATTGCATGTCGTCTTTGATGATCCTGTTTATCTTTTCAACCTTGAAATTACTGCCTTTGATGGCAAGGGAAATTTGAACCTGAACACTTTGGGATACTTCATGGCTCTTCGGTGATATATCAAGCCATTCCGTTGACATCAAATCAAAATGTTATTTTCTTTCGTTTGTTTCCTTGGATGTTTTATTCAGAGGATTTCAACTCTGAAACTTATACTTGCTTTACCAATACATCAGCTCTATTATTATTCATCACATATGTTCTTTGTTAATATACATTAATAATAATACAGATGCAACCTTGTTTCAGATATTTAATGATCTCTTTTCCTGGTTACTGGTAAATGAAATGATACTTGTTACCCAGAACCCATGTGACCATGACCAATTAACACACTGTTAGGCCATGTAGAGGCGAGCATCAGCTGGTTCTGCCACTGATCCGACCAGAATTCACAAACCTTACCCGACCTGTTAACATTGAGGACCTGATCCAACCCTAACTGGCCAAGTTTGGTTCAGTTCGGTCAGTGGCTGATAGATGGTAAAGGGGAAAAAAGACAGAAATCACTATATCCAGATTGCAAAAAATAAAAACATCTAACATATACACAAAAAGTTAATACTTATCTATGTGAAGTGAAGGAAATCAAATAAACATAACATAAACTTCCATTAACTCAAAAACTTTAGAGAGAATAATAGATACAGTTCAGTTCTCTGACATTCTCAATGCTGGGTCCCAAACTCACTACTTCAATGCAGTTGAGCATTACTCTTACTTGAAGAGAAAGTGAGTATCCAACCGACGAAGTCAATTCCAAGATCAAGTTGAAAATTATTCTGAATCTAAAACTAAACATAAAGTACAGAAATAGGAGGTTGCTTGGTCCCTACTTTCCTCACATACCAAGTCATTACTGCCAGCATAACATCGCAAGGTAAATGCAGCAAATATGAAAAAAATTACATAATTCGAATAGAAAATAACTGTTAAATTACATAATTCGCTGAAAATTATACCTTTCCTAAACTGGAATCGAATAAAGATCAAAACTTTATACTTAGAAAAAGGAAAGTTTTTAAGACCTGAGGAGGAGCGATGAGATGAGGATAGAGCGATTGCTGTTGCCGAAGAAGAGCTTGCTGCATCAAAGCTTGCTGGCTTTACTGCGCTTGCTGCTGCATTCGGATCGGATTGGAACGAATCGAATTTGGGTTTTAAGGTTAGGGTGAAGGTTCGGGTTGACCAGGAAGAAGAAGAAGAAAAAGGGGAAATAAATTAAAACGAATGGGTTGAAGAGGTATGAATGG
This sequence comes from Hemerocallis citrina, assembly GCA_017893485.1. Lineage (NCBI taxonomy): Eukaryota > Viridiplantae > Streptophyta > Magnoliopsida > Asparagales > Asphodelaceae > Hemerocallis > Hemerocallis citrina. Next base: position 72,138 of record JACEHZ010000364.1, read on the forward strand.
GTTGTTGTTAATAAAGGGGATGAAGAGGTAGGAATGGAAGAGGTATAAATGAAAACAAATGGGTTCTGATATCAGTGCATTCAATTAAATGAAAGATGCATGAAGAATTAATGTTTGACTTTGGAAATGGTTTCTGAATTCTGATATCAGTGCATTCAATTAAATGAAAGATGAATTAATGTTTTTTTTCCCGAGAAAAGTAGTGACCTTGTAAATGGTTGTTCCTTCAAGATGTCAAGGCAGATGCTCCCATTGCTGTTAAGATGCTCCCATTACATTTTATACCCCTATAGATTTTTTTAGCCCTTTATGTTTGTGAGGGTATAATAGTAAAAATCCAGCAAAATAAGGCTTTGCTTAATAATAGTATAGATATACTAGTAATTTCCACGTGCGATGCACGCCTTAATAAATATATTTTTATTAATAGTAAAAAATTTAATGTAGTCTAGTCTTAAATCTAATACTTCCTTTATATTAGATTAGATATGCACGGGCAATAGACGGATTTGTTTGTCTACAAATGTTTCTATTAATTGAATTTAATTTGGACGTATATTGCACGGGTTTACTCAGTTACAAAATTAGGGTTTGTTTGTTTACAACCCCAACTCTCCCATTAAAATAGTACAGATAGACTAGTGTGAGATAAGTTTTCTTTTGAAAAAGTTTTAGTAAACCCACCCCATTTTCGGAGGTTCATAGAAACCTCCCCCCCCTCCCCCCCCCCCCCCCCCCCCCCCCCCCCTTCCCTTTTTGTGGTTTGCTATGTTACCAGGCTAAAGTAGTTGCAATTTGAAACCTGGTCACTTTCTTCGTTAAATTTAAGATGTTTCAACAAGTATACCCCTACAGTAAGTGACAGAAAACCACCCCACTTTTTAAATTGGGGGTTTAAATATATTTTTTATTTTTTTTAACCATTATGTGATCATCCCCTCAAAAAACAAAAGCCCATTTTTTATATTTTTTTAATCATTATATAATTTTTTAATCATTATAAAATAACAGAGTAGTTTAGACAGAAATACCCCCCCAACAATGGATAGAAACAGTCACGTGATCACACGTGATTGCCATTCTGAACGGAGTATGACAAACTGCAACTACTTAGTCTGATATTCTAGCAAATCGAAAAAATGTGAGGTGGGTTTTCTACAAACTCGCAAAATGTGTGGTAGGTTTATTGAAAATTTTCCTTTTTGTTCCTACCTATTTCCAGTCAAAAAATAAAATAAAAAATAAAATAAAAAATGTTGAATATTCTGATTCAGCATTCTTACCTGATGATGCAAGGAAAGCACCGAAGGATGATGAAATTCAAAAGCAAGATCATGTCACGACAGGCATACAGAAAAAAAAAACACTCCCAATGCACTTAAGGGGATTAAGTGGGGTTGAGATTTAACTATTGAGTAATTGATTTTAAGTGGAAGATTGATAAAACTCCAACTTAAAAATATGCGTGATATGGGTCAGATGACGTGGCACCTCTTGAGCCACCGGATCCCCTCAAAACACGTTCTCTCCTGATCATAGAGTCAATAGGAGTCAAACGGGTCGTTACCACCTCAGGCCCACTGGCAAACGGGTGCGACCCGACCTGCTCAGGTCCCAGATCTGTTTGCATTGCTACCAGGCCCTCTCCTTCATCCAGAGGTAATCAATCTTTCCCCTCTAAAACCCTAGCTACTGTTGCTCTTCAGTAACTAACTAGATCGTCGGAGGGCCTATCACTGGGATCTCTCCCGGTGTTTCTAGGCAGAGTGCAGGTACACGAGACCGAGCCGAGCTTGTTGGATCCGAGCCGAGCTTGCTGGATCCGAGCCGAGCATCCGTCCTCCACCTCACCCCTGCTACTCCCAAGCCACTCCATCAGCCGAGGGTCGGGCGTATAGCCAGTACCGTGACTTCCACTTTATAAATTGAGAGAACTCACACCTGGTGCAGCCACCCCTAAAAAACAAACCGCAACAGGTTGGCGTTGTCTGTGGGAACCCTCGGTACTGACTTCAGTCCGACCCCGGCTAGGAGCGTCATCCCCTCAGTTCGAGCTCATCTGGCACCCAAGGCCAGAAAAGCTGTCACTTCTGCACGTCACCCGGATGCTCCTCCCCAGGACATCCCTGCCGACACTCACGGATCCAACCATCCGAGGGTCAACAGCGAACCCGAACCAGGCGCTTCTCGCTCGGTCGCAACCGACTTACGTCGGGTCATCCAGAACTGGCAAGTTAGCCGAATTAGGGGAGGGGCCGCTTCCAACTCAGCCTCGAACCATCCCAGGCACCCATCCCGGGAGCGCGAGCCGAAGCTCAGTTGTGCCGGCCGAAGGCCACCACCTCAGCGCGACCTGGCCGGACAAGCTCCAGTCATGCGCCTCGAGTTCCAAAACTTCCAGAACGGAATCCTGGAGGCCATCTTAGGGACCCCCGGGAACGAGATGCTTCACCGCTCTCACTCGCGGTCAGACGCCGATGCCAGTGAGTCTCGTAGCTTAACCCGCCTGCCAGAACGGGACGAGGGCATCCTAAGACGCCTGCAAGAAATGGAAAACCGCCTCGACCATTTTTGGCGAGGCCGACCCGACCTCCTTTCTCCGCCGTAATCCTACAAGCAGAAATACCCCGGAACTTTTGGCCTCCTCAGTTCGAGACTTGAGACGGCAAGGGTGATCTTGCTGATCACATGGAGGGTTTCAAGACCCTCATGATGATTCACAACGCTTCGGATTCCCCTCCTATGTCGTGCCTTCCCCGCCACCTTCGGGGTCCGGCTCGGGAATGGTTCTCTAAGCTCGTCCCCGGCTCGATATACTCGTTCGACCAGCTGGAGGCCAACTTCCTTGCCCACTTCGTGACCAGCAGGAAGGCCGAGAAGACTAGCGCGTCCCTACTGGACCTCCGACAGAAGGAAGGGGAGTCACTCCGACAGTTCGTCCGAAGGTTCACTGCAGAAGTGAGGTCTGTTTCCTCCCTTGATCTAGGGTCGGCTCGGCAGCCTTCCGACACAACGTTCGAAATGGCCAGCTGAAGGCGTCCTTGGCCAAGAAACCTCCCATCGATTTCCCCGACCTGCTCAATCGGGTCGAGAAGTACATTCGGGCGGAGGAGGCCCTAAATTCCGAGGACGCCAAAAAGGTCCTGGAGAAGAGGAAGTGCAAGGCCGATGAGGCAGAGCCAGCCAAGAAGGTTCCAAAAGACGGGACCAGCATGAAGAGGGTCCCTCCAATCCCGCATTTTGAGAGGTACACGCCACTAACACAAAACGTGTTGGCCATCCTATCAGCGATCGAAGACAGGGACCTTGTCCCGATGCCCCCTCGACCAACCAGCAACAAGAAAAGGAACCAGCGGTTCTACTGTCGTTTCTACCGGGACAACGAACACGACACCGACTACTGCTGGGCCCTGAAGAACGAAATCGATGCCCTCATCCAACGTGGGTATCTTCAAGAATTCACCCGGGAATATGCCCGAGACCGAAGGGATACAAGGAACCAGAGGCCCTCTCCTCCTCCTTAAGCCCCCAAACAGCGTCCCGAGCGGGACCCAGAGCCCAAAGAGACCGGAGACCAAGCCATTCTACACTGTGTCCATAGGGGGCCTATGGGAGGGGATTGTAGTACTTCCCGCAAGGCATTCGTCCGAGAGGTAAACGCCGTCCGAGACCTCCCTCCCCCACAGGTCCAGCAGCTCCCTATCTCCTTCTCAGGAGAAGACCTAGAGGGGGTCCGGCTCCCGCACTGCGATGGGCTTGTCATCAGCCTCATCATGGCGAACTACGAGGTCCGTCGGATCCTTGTGGACAACGGGAGCTCGGTGAACATCCTCTTCCTGGAAGCGTTTGAGAACCTTAAGCTCCCCCTAGATAAGCTGAAACCAGTCGGGTACACCCTGCACGGGTTTTCCGACATCCCGGTGCCAATAGAGGGGATCATGACCTTGGATGTCATTGCCGATATGACCCCCCAAAGACGGACCAAGTCGATGGACTTCATGGTTGTGAACGTCAAGGCAGCTTACAACACCATCCTCGGCTGACTGGGGCTCTACTCCCTCCAGGCTGTTCCATCGGCCTACCACATGAAATTAAAGTTCCCTACCGAGTCAGGTGTCGGGGTCATTCGGGGGAACCAAGAGGCAACACGATCGTGCTATATGACGGTGGTCGAGGTAGTGTGTTTCCCCTGGACGCCGTCGAGCTGCAACCCAAAAGGAGCCAACCAGAGCCCGAACCTGCGGACGAACTAGAAGAAGTCTCGTTCGAGACGGCAGAGCAGTTAAAGTCGTTCCGCATGAGCTGCTCCCTCGCGCCCGACCTAATGTCCAAACTAATCGACTGCATTCGCCGCAACGTCGACCTCTTCGCTTGTAAGCCATCTAACATGCCTGGGATCTCCGAAGATCTGATCATGCATGGACTAAGCGTGGTCCCTAGCTCGACGCCGATCGTCCAAAAGTGACATAAGTTCGCCCTGGAAAGGCAGTAAGTTGTGAAACCAGAGGTAGACAAACTGTTGTCTGCCTGGTTCATCCAAGAAGTCAGCTACCCCGAGTGCCTGGTGAACATTGTAATAGTGAGAAAGGTGAGTGGGGGCTGGAGGATCTGCATAGACTTTACGGATCTCAACAAGGCGTGCCCCAAAGATCCGTTCCCCCTCCCCAGCATCGATGCTCTGATCGACGCAATGTCGGGTCACGAGCTCCTGTCCTTCATGGACGCCTTCTCGGGCTACAACTAAATCTGAATGTTCCCTCCTGATATAGCCAAGACATCATTCGTCACTGACCAAGGTCTCTACTGCTACCGGGTTATGCTCTTTGGGCTGAAGAACGCCGGTGCTACCTATCAGAGGCTCGTCAACTGAGTCTTCAAGAACCAGATCGGTTGCAACATGGAAGTGTACGTCGATGACATGCTCGTCAAAAGATAGCAAGGATAGGACCACGTCGTCGACCTGGAAGAAGCCTTTGGCATCCTTCGGACCCACAATATGAGGCTCAATCCGGCCAAGTGTGCGTTCGGAGTCTCCTCCGGGAAATTCCTCAGATTCGTCATTAGCCAGCGCGGCATCGAGGCGAACCCCGAGAAGATCCAGGCCGTAATCGACATGGCCCTTCCGAGGAACATTAAAGAAGTCCAGCGGCTTAGGGGAAGACTGGCGGCCATCAGCCATTTCCTCTCCAAGTCCAGAGAGAAGTCCCTCCCATTCTTTAAGGCTCTGTGCAGAACCAGAGGCTTTGAATGGGGCACTCAGCAACAGGAGGTGTTCGCCCAATTGAAAGAGTACCTCGCCAATCCTCCGCTCCTTAGCAAACCCAAGCCGGGCAAGCCTCTCTAGCTTTATTTTTCAGCCTTAGAAAGCGTGCTCAGTGCTGTTCTCGTTCGAGAAGAAGACGGAGTCCAAAAGCCGTTGTACTATGTGAGCAAAGTCTTGCTCTCGGCCGAGACCAGATATGCGAAAATGGAGAAGGTGGCATATGCCCTGGTCATGGCCACGCGAAAGCTCCATCCTTATTTTCAGGCACACTTGATTCAGGTCCTCACTGACCAGCTTCTGAAGGTCGTCCTTCACAAGCCCGAGAGCTCCAGCCTCCAGGTCAAGTGGTCGATCGAGCTCAGTCAATACGACATCGGCTATCAACCAAGGACAGCAATCAAGGGACAGGCCCTCACCGAGTTCATCACGGAATGCACCATCTCCGAGAACCCCGAAAGTGGGGAGGCCAACTAGATGTAGGAAGTTTATGTCGACGGCTCTTCCTGCGAAGCGGGGAGTGGCATGGGTATCATTTTACGAGGACCCGACAACTTTCTTCTCCAATATTCCCTCTGCCTCAACTTTCCAGCCTCTAACAACGAGGCTGAATATGAAGCTATGATCGCGGGGCTCACCCTAGCACACTAGGCAGGCGCCAGAAAGATCAAGGCCTTTAGCGACTCTCAACTCGTGGTCAATCAGATCACCGGAGAATACGAGGCCTGTGACGATCGGATGATCCGGTATTTGGCCGTGGTCCGGTGGCTCTTGAAATTCTTTGACGATTCTGCAGTCTTAAGGATCCCAAGAGAGCAGAACACCCAGGCCGATGCCCTATCAAAGTTAGCCTCTTCGTCCAAAGAAGGTCTCGACCGCACCGTTCTGATCGAAGTACTCCTGAAGCTGAGTATCGACCTCCCCAAGACCCTCTGTATAGACGATGGAGCTCAGCCTGACAATTGGACCACTCCCATCCAAAAGTTTCTATCAAAGGAGAGCTCCCCGAAGACCGAGCTGAGGCAAGGCGGATCAGGGTCCGCTTAGAAAGGTTCGCCAAGATCGATCAGCGAAACCCTCTTCAAATGCTTGTACACCACGATGGACGGAAGACCTTACCTCCGCTGCTTAACCCCTGACAAAGCAAAGTACGCTTTGAAGGAGCTCCACGAAGGAATTGGCGGGTGCCACATAGGGAGCCGATCGCTCGCCCGAAAGGTTCTGAACCACGGGTATTACTGGCCCACGATGTTGCAAGATGACTGGCCCTGGTCAAAAAGTGTGGTCCTTGTCAAAGATTCTCCTCGGTGAGAAGAGTTTCACAAGAAAACCTCCGCTCTCTGGCCAGTCCGACCCCCTTTGCTATGTAGGGGATGGACCTGGTAGGCCCCTTCCCGAAAGCGACGGGCCAAAGGAAGTTCCTGATAGTAGCGATCGACTACTTCACAAAGTGCATCGAGGCCGAGCCCCTAGCCACGATCACCGAGCAGCAGACTTAGCAATTTTTTTGGAAACACATCATCTGCCGGTTCGGAATTCCGCACATACTCATCACGTGTAGCACCCCAAATTTTCAATATGATATCTCAGATATACGTGGCATAATTCCCAGAATCAACTGCAATAGTAAACATAGCCAAAAATACAGATAATTTTTATTTCAACTTTTATTACATCACTTGTTTACAAAACACAGCGGAATACAAAATACCTTGAATTACAATCTATTCTTTACAACACTTTCTTTACAATTTTACATAAGCTCTATTATCATTCTAGCACAAGCATCCAATCCCAAGCTATAAGCACCTACCTGTAAAACATGAGGTTAGAGATAACCCTAATCCCCAAAACTACAGGGGTCAACCATAATGGTGTGAGTGACATCAAAAGAAAACAACATAAATAAAACATAAAGCATAGAGTCATCAACAACATGTATTAATAGCAAGAATAAATAAAATAAGGAATAACAATAAGTAAAGCATGAAAGCATCAAGGAATATAAGATAGTAAATAGTAGAGCATGAAAACAACAAGTGAAACTAGACTAAGTGTCAAGTGTAGGAAAATAAAAATCATTATGCATAAAACCAAGTCAAGAAAACACGATTGCTATATGCTGACTCTCTAATGCATACTTGTCGGATTCTATGCATTCTATACTACATAGGTCCGGTGCAAGCCTTTAACGTTCTCCACTTTATAGGGTTAAATCCCTCGTTATGCGACTAATCGTACTACGGTGATGGAAACAAGATCCAGATTACTCCGCGAATAGGCACCATAGCCCTCGACGCACAAGCATCATATAAGAATAGCTCTAAAACTGGAGAATCACCTCCCAACCGTGTACCCCACGAATAGGCGTGCGAGGCCCTCGACGTGCAGATACACCGAGTATATCCCGTGAATAGGCCCGCCGACCCTCGACATGCGAATGCACTCTGCATGCTCTATGAATAGGCCTGCAAACCCTCGACACGCAGACATACAAATGTCCTCTTGAGACAGGACAACAAACAGTCTTGGAACGCATCCGTTGGACTAAAAAGACCAAGAGCATATACTTACATTTTTCAAGTTCCATCACATCTCCACTAGTGCATGTCCTTAAGTTGGTTATTATTAAAACAAAAAAATCCTCATCTCTAGAGTTAGTGTATCCTGCCGGACTTAATTCCACAAAACAACCCAAGACCCCGTAGGTCAAAATCCACAAATCTCATCTGCCGGTTCACAGGACTCCCACTCAACTCCTAGAGAAGTCACAACTCATTCATCAACAGAAAAATAAATCTTTCTTTATAATCACTTCTTTTCTTTGTTAATTTACTCACAGTGAGAATTTCCTTCACTTATCTTGTTTGTATATTGGTATATATATAGTAGGTCCTCTTACTGAATAGAAGTGGTAAGATATCTAGAATTGAATCATACCAGTCTATGCTAACTGCAGCTACTACATTGACAAGAGTTCACCAAACAATGGAATTGACCCATCAAAAGTGCGTGTTCTTGCAAGATTAGTGTATCTGATTTATAGAGGAGTAGAATAGATACTTTGCATTGGGGATAAATAACATGTAATAGACTGATTAAGGTTTCTTCTCATTTTTGTTTCCATCAGAATTTAATGTCATTTATGACTTAGCTTTTATTAGGGGAAAACACAAAGGGTATGTTCAGAAGCAAATTACTATGTGGTTGTGGGCATATGATAAAGAAATCTCTTAACTGATATGAAGTACAGGTATCTGATATATGTAGAAGAACCCTTCTTACTGACATGTGTATGCATAAGATGTAGAAAGAAATGTCTGTGTACATATATGTATGACACATATAGAATTCCTTCCTCACTGAGTTGAAGTATGAGCACAGGGCAGAAAAATACATAAAACTGTCTGCTATGAGCAGCAATCAGCTCAAGTTTCCTAATGAGTTTATCATATATCTGCTTAATATGTCTTTGAATACTAGCACTAATTACTGTGAACAACACATTCCTGCAAGTCTATCATCATGAACTTGGTTCTAAAATAATGTTTCATGACATGAGAAGTTGAACTTTCAAAGCTATTGTGTTTAACATATAAGCAAGTCATTACATCAGTAATGGTAAGAAACAACCCTCTTAAACACTAAAGATTTAAGTAGGTTCCAATGCATTTTGTTTGTTTGTGATTAATGATTTCAGGATTGCCTTATTAGTTTGTAAGCTTTAGTACAAATGATATATACAAAATATAGAAATCTCTTTCACTAAAATGAAATGTATGTATGGATATATATGTACTGATATATATATATATATATATATATATATATATATATATATATATATATATATATATATATATATATATATATATATATATATATAAGCAAGTCATTACATCAGTTATGGTAAGAAACAACCCTCTTAAACACTAAAGATTTAAGTAGGTTCCAATGCATTTTGTTTGTTTGTGATTAATGATTTCAGGATTGCCTTATTAGTTTGTAAGCTTTAGTACAAATGATATATACAAAATATAGAAATCCCTTTCACTAAAATGAAACGTATGTGTGGATATATATGTACTGATATATATATATATATATATATATATATATATATATATATATATATATATATATATATATATATAAGTATAGAAAAACCCTTTCACTGATATGAGGTGTGTGTGTATATGATGTATCAAAAATCCCTTTTTGTTGAAGTAGCCTATGCAGGTTATATGGAAATGAAACATATGCAGGTTATATGTAGATGAAAGCATACGCAGCTTATGCAGGTGTAGAAAATAAAAACATGTGCAGGTGTGGAAAGTAACTATGCAGGTTATAGTAGTCGTGGACTATGCAGGTTATAGGAAGGAACTCTTTTTACTGAGTGAAGTAGGTATATGTATATATATGATATATATATAGAATCCCCTTTTTGAATACATAGTAGTGTATATAAATGTATCTGATATGTCGGAAAAGTGAAATATAAGCTGAAGTATAATAGAAGTCCTCTTATTGCAATGAAGCATATGCAGATAATATAGAAAACCCCTCTTCTCTGATTGAATTGTATGAGTATGGATAATATAGAAAGATCCGAAGTGCAAAACTCTCTCTTTCACTTCACAGCTTGTTTCCTTTAGTTCAAAACTTATTATATGCATACCCAAATTATCTACAACAGTGTATCCATGATTATAAACAATTATAATGACATTTCAATAAATTTTAGGCATCAGCAGTGAGTACAACTACCCATCAACAGTAACGGACTCCACTTTTTGTTCAAATTTGTGCATCATACACATATACAATTGTCCAACCCACAAATCAGCAAGCATATAGATGAAAGCAACCTACTCATAACTTCTATTAGGTGCTTTAACAATCACAACTCATCAATTTAGGGTTTTGGTCATCAATAGTTAGTTTCAAGAAAAATTCAACTTTAATTCATCTATATATATATCAAAATTCACTATACCTTCACATCATCATCTAATCTGCTTACTGATAAATAGATCAACACATACAACATGCTTAGAACAATAAGAAAACAAAACTAAGTCACTCACCTCTATGAAGAATCAACCGAAAAGAAATAAAGAATAAGAGAAATCCTCCTTCGCAAGAAAACCAAGAATCCTCGCTTGAAAACTCCAAGAAATATAATAATAAGAATAAGAAATCCTTTGTGTTGTGCAGTAAAAGACGGCTGCACTCCACCTTTTAAATAGGCCGGAATATAGGTTTTTAGGGTTTGTAAACAAATTTGTAAAATACCTCTTTTAAATATATCTTTACATATATAAATTCTTATACTTGGAAATTAAATAAAACCAACTTAATTGAGTTTTAAAATAAAAAATAACCATCCTATAACCAGCCGGCACTGTTTGAGAAACCCAAAAAACAATTTTGCCTTTTTGTCCTTCTAAATGGCAATTTTGCAAAAAGATCATCTTTTATCAAAACTTGCAAAATAAACCAAATTCATCTAGACAAAAAGTAAACTTTTTTACCTTGAGTTGACTAGGCATCAAGCCCAGCCCAAAAATCTAAAAATCTGAAGTTTTCATTCCAATTGGTAATTTTGCACAAAAGTCATTCTTTTTGTAATATTTGCAAATAGGTCCAATAAATGTCAGAAAATTCCAGAAAATTCACAAATAATATCTAATAATAATTAATGAGTTTCCCCAAAATAATTTTTGGTTTTGAACTTTTCAAGATAATATTTGCACGTGTAAAAAGATAAATTTTCAGAAAATATTTATTAAATCCCCAAAAATCATTTTAATTCATTTATAAATCTTAAAAACATTATTTAAAAATCTTTAAAACATTATTTAAAAATCTGGGGTACTACATCACGGATAATGGAACCCAGTTTGCGAGTAAGAATTTTAGAAAGTTCTGCGAGGATCTCGAAATCCAGCAACGCTTCTCCTCGGTGTGCCACCCGCAGTCGAACGGTTAGGCCGAGAACGCGAACCGCCAGATCCTTGACGATTTGAAGAAATAGCTTGATAATTCTTCCAAGGAATTATGGGTCGACGAGTTACCGAGCGTTTTCTGGGCCCATCGAACGACGAAGAGGATCCCCACGGGAGAATCGCCATTCAATCTAACTTACGGCGCGAAAGCAGTAATTCCCCTTGAGATCGGTCTCCCTTCACCCCGAATCATGGCCTTTGATAAAAAAGCAACTCGGTGCAACTGCGCGCGGATCTAGACCTCATTGACAAGGTCAGGAAAAAATCCGCCATCAGAAGGAGCAATACCAGCAGAGGATCGAGAAGTTCTACAACAAAAAGGTACGTCCCACCAACATAAAGCTAGGGGACCTCGTCCTCCGGAAGCTGGCGGTATCTAACCCTGGACAAAAGAGGAAGCTGGCTCCAAACTGGGAAGGCACATACAAAGTTTATGAGGTTGTACGCCCGGGCACGTATCGCCTTACCGACCCGGAGGGCAAGGCTGTGAAGAGACCCTAGAACGCGGAGCACCTATCAAATTGCTCGAAGGGGAGAATTAGCACCTCGCATAGCCCTTGTAGTTACCCATATGTAAATTCCAAGATGTAATTAGCACCTCGTGCCTTGTTTTGTAAAATCAATATGATGTAACCATTTACTCCTCTTGACCTCGTGCCAGTTTCTTTTTAAAACAAGTTTGGGCTCGATGCTCGGATGGCACCGCGAGCCACAAGAACTCCCTAAAAAGTTTTGGGCTCGACGTTCGGATGACACTGCGAGCCACAAGAACTTCTCCTACAAGCTTGAGGCTCGATGCTCGGATGGCACCGCGAGCCACAAAAGCTTCTCCTACGGTATGGGGGCTCGGCATCGACCTCGAGCAAGACACTGGCTTTTTCAAGCCCTGCGATCTTTACGCTCGGCGATGACCTCCCGCTACACTCACGCTATCTATCCGAGAATAGGTATGGGGGCTCGGCATCGATCCCAAGCAAGGCCTTGGCCTTTTCATGCCCTGCGACTTTTATGCTCGGCAATGACCTCCAGATACACTCATACCAGCTTCTCTTAAGGTGTGGGGGTTTGGTATCGACCTCGAGCAAGGCCGTGGCTTTTTTAAGCCCTGCGATCTTTACGCTTGGTGATGACCTCCAGCTACACTCATGCTATCTATCCGAGAATAGGTATGGGGGCTCGGCATCGACCTCGAGCAAGGCCTTAGCTTTTTTCAAGCCCTGCGACCTTTACCCTTAGCGATGACCTCCAGCTACACTCATACCAGCTTCTCAAGGTATGGGAGCTCGGCATCGACCTCGAGCAAAGCCCTGGCTTTTTCAAGCCCTACGACCTTTACACTCGGCGATGACCTCCAGCTACACTCATGTTATTTATCTTTAAACAGGTATGGGGCTTGGCATCGACCTCGAGCAAGACCTTGGATTTTTCAAGCCCTGCGACCTTTACGCTCGGCGATGACCTCCAGCTACACTCATACCAGGTTCTCCTAAGGTGTGGGGGCTCGACATCGGCCTCGAGCAAGGCCTTGGCTTTTTCAAACTCCGCGACCTTTACGCTCGGCGACGACCTCCAGCCATACCCAATCCAAAAGTTTTCATTTAAGATTTAGGGTGCTCGCCTTCGGTAAACACCCCGAACCCCAGACCTTTGGTTGACCCACCTCTCACCCGCTGACAACTCGGGGTTAACGGCCCTTAGAGCCAAAACCCTAAATTGTTTAGGGTGGCAGGAGAGCTACCGATCCGGGACTCTCAGTCAAAAATTCCATTATTGGGGCGCCCACCTTTGGCAAGCACTCCGGATCTCGCCCCCGAGATCGACCCACCTCTCACCCACAGACAACTCGGGGTTACCGGTCCTCGGAGCCGAAACCCAGAATTGTTAGAGGGTGGCAGGTGAGTTACTGCCAATTCCTGATGAAAAAGTGATGAGGGGGTAAGGATTATATAGCCCCTCAGAGGGGCGCATTTATGACATCGGGGAGTCCAAACGGTAGAAGATGAAATGTCTCCATTAATTTTTATCGGAAGGCGAAACGTCCCTTATTAAATGTTACCTGCGAGGAGTAACGGTTTGGCTCCGGAACGAAGCCACAACCCGACGTCTCTTTCTGCCTCTGTGGTGACCTTAAGCAAAGCCATGCTCGGCAATGGTCTCGAGCTACGTCCCTACCGGCCTTGCTTAACAAATGATCAAAGTAAAGAAATCGAAGTTTTATTACTCATGGAGCGCCAAAAACGGCCACACAATACAATGAAAATATTACAAGTTGCTCGGCTTAAAACTCGAACTCATTGCTTCCCACTGGACCCTCCGCTTGCTCTGCCTAACTAGCTAGTAAGGACGTCCTGGCAACGGAGCTCTGCGCATCGGCGGGCCTCGCCGTTTCCAAATAAAAAGTTGGAGAAGGACCTAGTATGGAATGGCTGGCTCCCTCGAGCGGACCGGTGCCCAGCATTAGCTTCAGCCTCCGAATCTCCAACTCCTTCTCTACAACAGCCTCGCAAAGAAAGGACTCCGAAGCTGGTTGCCTGGTCGGCTATGGCCTTCTTCAGACGAGCGACCTCTAGGCTGAGCTCCTTAGACTTGTTCATGAAATAATTCAACGTAGCCTCTCGATCACGAGCCTGCTTACGATGGCGAGCCAACACACTCTCCTTGGACCCTAGCGCACTTCGGAGTCAGGAGACCTCGGCAGAACAAAGGTCGGCGCCGAGGGCCTCATGCGTCTATCAAGAAAATGGGAAAAACAACGGGTCACAAAAGAGACTGGCAAAAAATAACAAGTCATGGAGGATCGGCTAAAAATCTTTTCTTTTATAAATTCAAAATTTTGTTATAAAAGGCGGTGGTCAGTCCGCGTAAGGCAAATACAAAGTCAAAAGTGAAAAAAATCCTAAACTACTTTTTAGAGGGGGACGGCACCTCTTCGTCAACAGGGTCGCCCCCGGCCTCCTCCTAATGAGGGTCCCCCATCTCCTCCTCCTCGCCGTCGGGCATCGACGGATGCACGGGAAGCTGCCAGTTGTAGTGGAGGTGGTCGACCCGAGCGTCCGCTACAGGAAGTGGTCCTTGGCCTTGGCGTAGGCCTAGTCTTGGGCCAAGATCAGAGTGTCCACCATGGTGATCTACATCTCTGCCATGGCGATCTGCATCTTCTCAGCCTCCGCCTGGGCCTTATCCCAGAAGTACGCCAGCTCGTTCGCATGATGGTCTTGCAACGAGGCCATCTGAGCTTGGCTGACCGCCTGGGCATTCTGGGCCTTCTTCAGCTCGTCTTGCAGACGAGTAAGCTCACGAAAATATATATCGACGTTCTTCTTCTCGAAAAGCACCTCCTTCTCTAGGCACTTGTGGAGGTGCTGCCCATGAAGCAACGCCTGGACGAGGAGGACCAAGTTAGAAAAATCTCAAAAGTCTAAAGCACTCCACACAAAGTAAATACCAAACACTTACCGAGATCTGCATCGAGCCCACCTCATGTAGGCTATCACGGACGTTTCTGTTGCCAGAGCCATCCGATCACGCTCTGTGGCGAGATGCTCCACCACCTCTAGTGGCACCGGGCCCTCGAGCAGGGTATCCCCTATCTTGAACCCCCAATCGGGGTGTGCGGCCTCAGGCCCTACTTTCCCACCATCTCCTCGGCGCTGGGGCGAAGTGGCGGGAACCTCTGCTCTAGGACTTCGACCCCTTTCTTACTACCGGAGCTCGCCCCCGGTTCCTTCGTCGACCTCGACGGATGGTGGTGCTTCTTCATCCTCTTCGAGGACTGCTCCACAGGCACTGAGACCGGCCCTTTACTGGCACCCGCAGCCGAGGCACCCACGGCCAAGGCTGCCTTCTTCTCCTGATCGGCCCTTCTCTTGGTGACTAGGGCCAGCAGGGCATGTCAGTTGTCGAGCTGCTTGGCAGACATCTCTACAAAAAAGATAGCATAAAAAAAAGAAATGTTAACACGAAGGCAGGAAGATAAACTAATTTGAAACAAAAACATACTAGGGTCGGCTAGGCTCAGTTCGGCTCGGGCCAGGTGCAACTCCGTGACGCACGGCCACCCTCTGCTGTGCCCTTCCACAATCTTCTCCACAGTCGCCTACTCTTTCTCAGTCAATTCACTACACTTTGGGGGCTTGTCATTCGGCTTGCTAAAATTCCAAACAGTTGGAATCTTCCAAGACTTCTCACTCCGGACGACGAAATACTTTTCCTTCCATCCCTTGATGGTTGTGCATCACCCTCTTGTGAGGACGCGGCGATAAGTAAAAAATCCCCTCCAAGTCGCCGAGCGAGCTCATCCCTAGGATGGCACGTAAGTACGTGAGTCTCGGCTTGACACCCTTCTTCTGGCACTTTAGAATGAAGCAAATTAGGTGTTTCCACGAATTGCGGCCATACTGCATTGGGCTCAGCCCCCCCCCCCCCCATAACTTCAGAACCCTCATGATAAATGGGTGCAACGAAAACCTCAATCCCAAGACAAAGGCATCCTTGGAAAACATGCAGAAGCTCGGCTCCAGCGCTGTGGTCGGACGAATTCTGGGGTTCGGCATCAGGAGTTCAAATTCCTTCGGAATGAAGTAAGCCACCCTTAAAACATGCAAGTAGTCCGCCCTCAAAACACACTGGACGCTGTTCATCTTGATCATAGGCCGACCTTAGTCCCGCAGCAAGGAAGTGAACGCAAGAATCCCCTCTATGTCATCAGGGTACATCCTGATCGACCACGGGTTTCTAAAGGACACAAGGGGGAACTCGAACCTCGGTTCGGGTCCGTATTTATCTGGCAAGCCCGGGCTATTGGGGCGAGTCCACTTCCTTTTTCTCCTACGGGGGCGAGGCTTCTTCTCCGAAGATGGGGTCGCTAACAGGGACAGAGGTGGAAGATCTTCCTCTTCCTCGGCTGCCTCTCCTGTGGTCCCTCCTCCCTCTTCTCCCCAACCATCGCCTCCCTCGGCTCCTCGGACGGGCCCCTCCTGGTCGTCCTCCTCAACGAACTCTCCCTCCTCGTGCTCCCCCGCAGGGTCTCCTTCTTCGTGCTCCCCCTCCTCAATAAACCCCTCTCCCTCGGGGTCTCCTCCCTCGTGTTCACCCTCCTCTACAGGCTCCTTGCCCAGCCTACGGGATCATAAAGGGGGCACGTCATAAACAATGACACTCTCGCCATCCGATCCTAAGTCCGACTGAACCTCTTTATTCACTTCAAGGTCACCGAGAGACCAAGATGTTGACGCCGACTGGACTTCCTCCTCAGAGCGACCTGAAGTGCTTGCCTCGGAGCCGGACTGAGAGTGCGACATTGCAAACCAAAAATACTAACCTGGTATATTGAGAAACGGGAAGATCACCAAAAAAGCGGTCGTCGACTGCTATAAGGGAAATTCCTGTTGCCTTAGAGAAGTGAGTGCAAAGTGAGGAAATGAAGGGGGAGGGGGGAGATTTATAATAGAGGAAGGGACTCCTCGATTTTCGCGAGAAGATCCAACGAGAATCTAAAGCGCTCGATTCTCATGCCTATGACGTCAGCCAAGATGCAAAATTACCTCTTTGCCCTCAACACTATCAGCGGGTACAACAGCTCGGAATACGTGGCAAACTACTTAAGTACTATGCCAGGCTTTTCCAACAAGCTTATGGCTCGGCGCTCGGATGTCATCGCGAGCCACAAAAACTTCTCCTACAAGCTTGAGGCTCGGCACTCGGATGGCACCGCGAGCCTCAAAAGCTTCTCCAACAAGCTTGAGGCTCGGCGCTCGGATCTCACCGCGAGCCATAAAAGCTTCTCCAAACAAGCTTGAGGATCGGCGCTCAGATGACACCGCGAGCCAGAAAAGCTTTTCCAAAAAGCTTACAGCTCGGCGCTCGGATGGCACCACGAGCCCCAAAAGCTTCCTCTACAAGCTTGAGGCACGGCGCTCGGATGCCTCCGCCAAGTCACTAAAGCTTTTCCAACAAGTTTTGGGGACTCGATGCTCAGATGGCACCGCGATCCACCAAAGTTTCTCCAACAAGCTTGAAGCTCAGCGCTCGGATAACACCGCGAGCCATAAAAGCTTCTCCAACAAGCTTGAGGCTCGGCGCTAGGATGACACCGCGAGCCACAAAAGCTTTTCCAACAAGCTTATGGCTCGGCGCTCGGATGGCACCGCGAGCCCCAAAAGCTTCCCGTACAAAATCGAGGCTCGGCGCTCGGATACCGCCGCCAAGTCACCAAAGCTTTTCCAACAAGTTTTGGGGGCTCGACGCTCGGATGACACCACGAGCCACAAAAGCTTCTCCAACAAGCTTGAGGTTCGGCGCTCGGATGGCACCGCGAGTCCCAAAAGCTTCTCCAACAAGCTTGAGGCTCGGCGCTCGGATGACACCGCAAGCCACAAAGCTTCTCCAACAAGCTTGAGGCTCGGCACTCGGATGATACCACGAGCCACAAAAGCTTCTCCAACAAGCTTGAGGCTCGGTGCTCGAATGTCACCGCAAGTCACAAAAGCTTCTCCAGCAAGCTTGAGGCTTGGCGCTCGGATGACACCGCGAGCCACAAAAGCTTCTCCAACAAACTTGAGGCTCGGCGCTCAGATGACAGTGCGAGACACAAAAGCTTTTCCAACAATCTTATGGCTCGGCGCTTAGATGGCATCGCGAGCCCTAAAGCTTCCCCTACAAACTCGAGGCTCGGCGCTCGGATACCGTTGCCAAGTCACCAAAGCTTTTCCAACAAGTTTTGGGGGCTCGACGCTCGAATGACACCGCGAGTAATAAAAGCTTCTCCAACAAGCTTGAGGCTCGGCGCTCGGATGGCACCGCGAGCCCCAAAAGCTTCTCCGACAAGCTTGAGTCTCGGCGCTCGGATGACACCGCGAGCCACAAAAGCTTCTCCAAACAAGGTTGAGGCTCGGCACTCGAATGACACCACGAGCAACAAAAGCTTCTCCAACAAGGTTGAGGCTCGGCGCATGGATGACACCGCGAGCCCCAAAAGCTTCTCCTACAAGTTTGAGGCTCGGCGCTCGGAAGACTCCATGAGCCCCAAAAGCTTCTCCAACAAGCTTGAGGCTCGGTGCCCGGATAACACCGCGAGCCACAAAAACTTTTCCAAAAAGCCTGAGGCTCTCCTCCCGACCCTCAACGCTCGGCTAAGTGAGCTCTTACTCTTCAGATCTCGATGTCCCCTAGCTTTTCCAACAAGTGAGGGGCTCGTCTCCCGACCCTAGACGATCGGCTAAGCAAACTCCTACCCTTTGGCACTCGACGTCCCCCTACTTTTCCAGTAAGTGAGGGGGCTCGTCTCCCGACCCTCAACGCTCGGTTAAGCGAGCTCCTACTCTTCAGATCTCGACACCCCTTATGACTCCAAAAGGGTATCCCCTTCATCCTACCCAGCTGGCCTCTCCAGGAAGATATAGACCCCATTCTTCGTCGTACACACCACTCCGCTCTTCCTACAGAGGCAAAACCACTCCTACATGGCTGTGTTACCCTGCCCTCCAGGAGTAGGGGGCTCCTGATATGGGTCAGATGACGTGGCCCCTCGTGGGCCACCGGTTCCCCTCAAATCCGTTCTCTCCTGATCATCGAGTCAACAAGAGTCAAACGGGTCGTTACTGTCTCAGGCCCACAGGCAAACGGGTGCGACCCGGCCCGCTCAGGTCCCAGACCCGTTTGCACTGCCTATAAATACCTGGCCCTATCCTTCATCCAGAGGTAATCAATCTTTCCCCTCTAAAAACCCTAGCTACTGTTGTTCTTCAGTAACTAACTAGATCGTTGGAGGGTCTGTCATCAGGGTCTCTCCCAGTGTTTCTAGGCAGAGTGCAGGTACACGAGACCGAGCCGAGCCCCCCAGATCCGAGCCGAGCTTGCTGGATCTGAGCCGAGCATCCGTCCTCCACCTCACCCCTGCTACTCCCGAGCCGCCCCCTCAGCCGAGGGTCGGGCGTATAGCCAGTACAGCAACTTCCACTTTACAAATTGAGAGAACTCACATCTGGTGCAGCCACCCCCAAAAAACAAACCGCATCAATGCGGTTGAGATTATATTAAGCATGGTTATTTAGTCTAGTTATAATAGTATATATGCATCTTTGAATACATTGGATGATTAACAAAATTTGGAATGCCCGTTGAATTTAAGTAGATAATGTACATTTTTAGAGACTGCAGGATGAGATGACTGTAGAAGTCAAGTAGTCTAGTAGATAGTGACATAGTGTAAATAGATTGGTGTTTTAAAATTATCTATACTACTCTAACTCAAGAACTGAAGTTGTGTAATTTTTAGATAAATCAACTTAATTAATATAATCTCATCTACACATTTTTTAAGTGAGTTATATTTACCATATATTTCTATTTAGTTAGCCAGTTATCACAATAATTCCTCAAACTTTAAATTTATTACGACATATTTATTTTACGAAATTGTCTTTCGTATCCCTAATTCTCTAATATTAGAATGGGAGAAACCCTTAGTATCATTTGTCAATCTATCAACGCGCGTGATACACGTACATAATCAATATGAAGGAGTTTTAAGGTTCGAGTTCTCACTACGTCAGAGTTTTTATTTTTTTATTTTTGTTATTAAGATGTGCATTATCCGTGCATAACTAATATAAAAGCGGCCTCATATATAATTTTCTCATATGAGTAATGTAAGCCTCATATTTGTATGAGAAAATTTTCCTCATACAAAGTGATTATACTCACTTGGTAGGGCCATTATGGAAGATCCACTCCGTCCATCATGTTTATCATGATAATAGATGTAAGTGTAGAAAAAATCAAGTTGTTTGGATGTCATTCACCCATACATCATGTGGGTCTAATTTGTGGTTCGATTTATATTACTGTTAAAATCGTTCATTTTTCAACCATATGATGCATGGGTGAATGACCTCCAAACCACTTGATTTTGTCTACACATATATCCATTAGCATGATAAACATGATGGACGGAGTGGATCTTCCATAATGGCCCCACCAAGTGAGTATAATCACTTTGTATGAGGAAAATTTCCTCATACTCTATATGAGGCTCACTTTTATATATATATATATATATATATATATATATATATATATATATATATATATAATAAATTACAAAGAAAGCTATCAAGCGGCTCTCATTCAATCTATCCAAAATCAAATGCCTAGATTCATTCTCACAAAACATATTTTCCCGCTTAAAATTTCAAACCCAAAAATTTGAAACCCTAATCTCTCAACTCAGAAACCCCCCTTACTTACCGCTTCTCTATCTTTCTCTCCGTCCCTCTCTCTCTCATCCCAAATCCCCCCTTCTCTCTTCCCGAAATCCCGAACTCCCACCTCCTTGCAACCGCATCATCCCCACCACCTCACTGTGCACCCGACCAACCTCCACCCACTTCCACTCCCGACCTCCTTCGAAGCTCCGTCAGCCACGCCTCATCGAAACTGCAGTCGAACCTCCACCTCCTTTAAAGCTCCTTCAGCTCCGTCAACCCAACCTCCACCTCAGCAAAACCCACACTCGAAGCTCCGTCACTCCCATGTAAGTTCATCTTAGTCAAATTTTAGGATTTCATGGTTAAATAATTTTGTGTTAGGGTTTTTTGCTGATTTTTGTTGGATTGGGGGGTTATGTAGGAGGCGGAGGTGGATGGGGAGATGAGGAGGATGTCGGTGATGATGTCGCATATGTTCTGCAAGACATTGACTGCGTCGGATACTAGCACTGATGGGGGGTTTTCGGTGCCGAGGCGAGAGGCTGAAAATTGTTTTCCGCCACTGGTATGATTGTTGGGTTTTCCGCCAATGTCTTTGTTTGTTTGTTTGTTTGTTGATGTTTGGAAATTGTTGGGTTTTGGGGGATGATTGATTTTGAGTGATGGAATATGTGGGGGGTTTCATTTCTTAGAAATTTGTTGACCGGTGCGAGTTTGTAGTTTTTTGGGGTATGCACTTAATTGCTATGCTCATGAACAGTACACTTCCTGTAAATGTTCTTCGCTGTTTTTTTCTGCTTGGTTACTGTTTAATTTGTATTTATGTTTTTAGTATTTTTGTTTCAGGTTTAGGTGTCAGGGTTCCGCTTATAGAGAAAGGTATTTTTTTGCTCTATGAATCTTTAACTTACTTTGTTTGATTGTTATTTCTGCATATGTCATTTTTGGGTGTTCCATGTTGTTAGTTGGAGTTCAATTTTCGTTATTGTTCGTGTCGTTGGTGAAGTGCAGTTTGCTGCCTGTTGATTCTATAATATTACAGGTCTTTTGTTAGAAGTTTGTTGGTTGGTTTCGTTTATTGTATGTATCGTTAGGGTGACACATTTTACTTTCTGTTCGTTCTATAATTTTCAAGGTTTTTTGTTAGAAGTTTGTTTGGCACTGTTAGTTGCTGGTTATTGTTGCTGTTGTACATATTCCTGCCGTCTTGATAATCAGTCCAGTTTGACCTGTTACTTATTTTTTTGGGTTGGTGAAATAGACAGCCACCCCCCCCCCCCCTCTCTCACTTCATTTCCAGTACACTGTTGTATCATTTGGTTTTATATTTTTGTATATGATGGTGATTATAAGTTTCTTCTTTTGTTATCACTGTTTAACTTGATTTTATGTTTTTTCTGTGTATTTCAGGTTTAGTACGTCGGCGTCCACTTAACATGAAAAGGTATAATTTCTTGCTCTCAGGTTCTCCCAGCAATTTTGTTTCGTTGTTATTACTGCATGGGTGACTTTTCATCTTCCATGTTATTTGTTGTTGGTTCTTTGAGATGTTTAGGTTTTTCGCATTTAGGGAGCTTCGTTCCTTTATCTGTGTACTTGGTACGGTTGGTGGACAAGATAATTACCTTGCTCTACCATTTGTTATTGCAAAATTTGCATGCTATGTACATTTTAATGTGTTCCATGGGTTAGGTTAAAGATCCCTATGTTTGGGTTGAAAATTGTTGGGTTTTTTGGGATGATTGATTTTGAGTGATGGAATATGTGGTGTAGGTTTATAAGCAACAGAGGCCGTCGCAGGAGCTGGTTTCCAAGGATTTGCACGGGACAGGGTGGAGGTTTCGGCATATCTATCGAGGTATAATACTAATAAAGCACACTTTAGCAAATTGATTGAATGCCAAATTTCGGGTTTGAAACTAATATTTGTCTTCATTTAATACTTGGGTTTTCTTACTTTTGTTAGACTATCCTTCTTAAGTAAATATTTTTTTTGCTTTGAAACTTTAGTAGTTCCTTTCGTTTTCCCAGATTACACTATGTTATTTATTTGCACTGTTTGAACAATGATGTTGATGGATGTTCAGAGGTGTTGAAACTATACTTTTTAAGGTTGAATGTCTGTGCTTTGATTGGTCAAACTTGACACGTTGTAATTTAAGGCCCTTGCACAACAAAAAATAAAAATAAAAAATGATTTGCTAAAAGCAGGTTTGTTCCCTGCTATTTGCCTGTGTCAATCGTCCTCATGGAAAGCTAAGTTGATTAAAGTAATCTTACAATACAGTGTTGGTTCTATTGAGATGGTTTGTATGAGTTATTGTTAAACTTGATCATGTTCTGCTTTTGATGGTTTTGATGATTTGTCATATATGTGCAATGCATCACTACCTTTACAATTTATCATATAGGGGTGCTCTGCTGCCTCTCCTACCCCTACTCAAGTAAGGCTCTTGAATTAAGTATATATTTTACAGTTTTTTTTAATAGTGGAAACATGTCATTTGATCTCATTGTGGAATAGATAGATTGGTGATTAGTTTAGTTTATAGTTCGGTTTTACAGTTTAGTTTAGTTCAGGAATAGACAATTTAGATTGGTGATTAGTTTAGATAGATTGCTGAAAATTCGAAGAACAACAATAGACATTTTAGATTGTGTTTAGTTTAGTTTAGTTTAGTTTAGTTTAGTTGCAGTTTCAGAATAGTTTAGTTGCAGTTTTGAGATATTTCAATTTCAAATTCCCCAATTCTTCTGTTTTGATAGTTTAGTTGCAGTGTTATGTTTTGCTAGCTGTTTTGTACATCTTCAAAACTCTTGCATTAAGACCTTTTATGTTTTATTTTAATTGCTCTATCTATTCTATCAAAATGACAATAAAAAGGTAGTAATTGATTGCACTGGAACAACCATGTGTTCCAATACTAGGAAAAAAAATTCGAGAAAATATACTACGAATTGGTGCACTGATTTTTCTATGGTGAAGTATGGTTGTTTTTCGTATTAATTATGTTATTGATGTCGGATCTTAATTATGTATATAGATAATAGTGTATGGTTATTGTTATTGTTGTTATTGTTGTCGGAGCTTAATTATGTATATAGATAATAGGGTGCTAAATTGCTTTCCAAGATGTTTACGGCATGAAACGAGTAATCTTTGGGATTTTTTGTGTATTGGTTATTTATTTTGTAGAGGATTATTGACAATGAAGACAAGAAATCTCAAAAGAGATGCATTTTGTCTTTTAATTTAGAAACATCCCATTGGGTCTAAGAAAGAAGTGTTGGTTCGTAACGTTGGCTGCTAATTTAATTGAGAATTGTTTTGGTTCCTTTATACGAAAAAAGGGGCCTTTGCAGTTTGCACTTTATGTTTGCCCCATGTGTTGGGAAATTATGATTGTTCTCATTGATGTGCATTTGCAAATGTTAATATGTTAACTGTACCTGGGGAGGAACTATGTCAATGTAAGGTTTTAGAGAGATGTACTGTTAGTAGGTGCTAGATACAGGACTCAACTTAGGTATTGCTACGTGTTAGTCTAGTATTTATTTGTTGTAGAAATAATAACTACAACAACAACAACATAGTTTTTGTTTAGAAATAGCTGTACGAATCTCTCTTCCATCCAACTTTATTAAACTTCTCTGTCACATTAATGACTACTGTACCTCTTTTAATTGCATGAATTCAAGTTCGTGCAGGTCTAACCTAATTCTATTTGCATTATTAACTACCTTCTATGTTCTGTGAATATCAGGTATATATACTATATTGTCTTTAGTTTTGTTGGGTTTGTGTTAGATTGGTAGTTTGAGTTAGATAAAGTGAAATTGAGGATTGGTGTTTGTGTTAGATTGGTGTTTGTGTTAGATGAAGTGAAATTGAGGATTGTTGTTTGTGTTTGTATTAGATAGATAAAGGTAATTTGCAATCTGGGGTTTGAATGCAAAGATATGGCCTTTGGATTGTTGTTTGTGTTTGTATTGGATTGTTGTTTGTTTCATGCAAAGATAAGGTGTGATTGAATTTTTGGTTATTTGTTCAAACATGTCAATGCAATCTTATTGACTTACCTTTCAAGTAATCCAAGATTCTGGAGTTTAATTTATTATTTATGAGTTGGTGGGGTGAACATCAAAGATCATTTAACAACTAAAAGTTGTATTCTGAAATTATGTGTAGTATTGTATTAATTATTTGTATGCTAACACAGCCTTCACAAAAATTTATACTCTGATATGAGCCTCATGGAGCATCAAATACACACAAAAGTGACCGAAACAAGCTTACCTGATAGGAGTTTGTTCTCTTTGGTAGATTTATTTTACATCACTTAAATTTTATAGAATATCGAGTTTTTTGGGAGGTTATATCAATATAGAGAATTTTATAAGGAAATAATCCTACTATTTACTGACCATTTCATCTTTTGTTTGTCTATGTTCTTTGATCTAGGTACATCTTTACTGCTGTGATCTTTCTCAAAAAGATGCCCGAGGTATTGAGTGCATGTGCTTCCCTTTTCACTTCAATTCCTGTAGAAACCTAGCACCTTTATGAAGGTTACCAAATAGTTTACAAGAAAAGGCTTGCATCATCCTCACATACCAGCTGAATGAGAAAAGAAAAGCAACGCTGGCCTCCTCCTAGAAGGCCATAGCACTAAAACAGATCAAACAGGTTTTATTAATTTCTTATATGAATATGCTAACTGCAATTTTTACCTTCGCGTCGCATGCAATATTTGGTGTAGTTGTTTACACTGGAAAATTTTGCAACTTTTATTTGGCATGTTGGTAGTACATGTTCTTAT
The DNA here is from genome assembly GCA_017893485.1 of Hemerocallis citrina. Lineage (NCBI taxonomy): Eukaryota > Viridiplantae > Streptophyta > Magnoliopsida > Asparagales > Asphodelaceae > Hemerocallis > Hemerocallis citrina. The sequence goes on from JACEHZ010000364.1 coordinate 97,435, forward strand.
AATATAGTTGTTTATAAAATTGAGGTAAATATGTCAAGGTTAAGATACCTAGAGCATTGTTAGATAGTTTTATATAGCTTTAGTTTTGTTAGCATAATTTTGCATCTTAAATAGTTGATTGATTTATTGTAATTGGTCTTTAGTTGGTGTAGCTTTAGTTGATTTGTTTTCGGGCAGAAGGTGAGTGGTTTGGTAGTGGTTTGGTCGTCATTTGGTTACCTTTAGATTCATGGACAATTTCATCTTTTCATTTGTGTTTGGATGCTTAGTTGAGGTGAGGAGGAAAAAAAGAGAGTGAGGGGGGAGGTAAGGAAAAATTGAATGTGGATTATAGTTTGGGTAGCTTTTGGCCTTTTAATATCTTAATTACTTGAGGCATTTTGTGTCCACAGTGAACTCTAAACAGATTAAAGTTAGAAACATAGGAATTTTATTCTGATTGATTTATTGTCACTTATTAGTGTGGAGTGCAGTTTAGATTAACTCTGGATTACTGGAATTTGGAGTTTAGCTATCTGGATGTATGCCCGCACTTTGAAGTAAATCCGAAACAGAAAGTTAAAATACCTAGAGGTATGTCAAATACCTCTTGATACTTACTTTAAGCTATTTTGTCATTAATTTAAACATGGTTAATTGATTTATTAGTCTTTTATAGTGATTGCTCTTTAGTTTGAGCTGATTATAATGTTTAAAACAATGTTGTGTTTGACAATATCTTTTTGGGTTTCTTTGGTGATTGAATAGGGATTGAATGGATTTAAGTGTATCAGTCTTTTTTCTTCTTCTTATAATTGGTTTAACTAATTGTTAATCCTAACTTGGTTTGGGTGCAAGTTCGTTGAGTCTGTGAATTATTACAAACAAAGTAGAATAGGTGGAATAGTGTGGAAAATATAATTTTGACTTCCAAATTTTGCCCTGTTGGGAAACTATGGTAAAATAAGATAAATGGAGGTAAGTGGATGTATCTTGCTTTTACTTCTGTGACACCATCTAACATTGTCAATATAGTGTCAATTTCTTGATATTGAACATCTATTAGTCTAATGAAATTGTTGGTTTCTATGTTGTATTCCTGCATATACCAATGTTATGATTTATATATACAGTTTCATTTTCTTAATGTTGTGTTGAGTTTTAATTAAGGAAAAATATATTTTAGATTTTGGGAAAAATATTCCCTCTGGTAAGGGTAAGAAAGGATGATTGGCAGAACTAAGTACAATCATGCGACATGAGGGAATTGAGGAGAAAGAGAAAAAACCAAGGGGCCTGGACACATGTTTCCCATTGCACTAATTCCATGATCTATACAATGCCAGTTCAGCTAGCATATAACGGTCTTATACTTTTGTAGTATTTTTCTAATAACTTTATTGTTTATATCATTCCGTATATGCTTAAAAGGTAAGAAAACTCACAGTTAGTAGTGTTTCCCTATAATAAAACTCACAGTTAGTAGTTTTGTGCCCAAACATATATGTTACAGATTGAATACAATATAATTTTGTATATTAGCTAGCTAGAACAAACAGTAGGTTGTCACTCTCATCCTATATAATGAAATGATATCTTTTATTTTTCTACAAGACGATGCTAAATTTTCAACCATATAGCAATTGGAGTTGCAATAACAAACAATTATGTAGCAGAAAATGCAGACATCTTTTAAAAAATTAATTGCAATCCTGCTACATAATTGTTTGCATTTTCTTAAAGATGTGTGCATTGAACAAAGATGTTTAAAAGATGACAGTGATACAGTATAAATTTTGTAGCAGAAAGAGTGATACAATATAAATTTTCAATTTTGACAATTGCTATATAGTATTGAGAATGCTATATACATTATTGAATCAGTACAAAATTTTAAAGAAAGGGTGATACTGTAGTATAAATTGTCAAAATTGTGTTGATACAGTATCACCCTTTATTGAAAATGCTATATAGTACAAATTTGAAATAAAGAGTGATACTGTATCAATTTTGACAATTGCTATATACAAAGATGTCTGCATTTTCAATTGCTAATGTCTATATGAATGTCTGAATTTATATATAGTTTACAAGTATCACCCTTTCTTTATTTTCATTGTTTATTCTATTATTTGATGGCATTTGAATTTCTAACTGAACCAGCAAACACTTCAAATCAATTAACTTATCAGTAAGAAGAAGAAAAAAAAAGAAAGAGGGTCGTTCTGCATCGTGTAATATGATAGACTTACCATAAAATTATTATTATTTTTTCTTTAATGAAACAAGATGACAAAATTAAAAAACCAATTATATATGATAGACCTACCAAAACTTTTTTTCATTGTTGTTTTACTTTTGTATGACTTTCGTATTTGAATTGTAATAGGACTGGAATGCAGCTGACATGGACCTCAATTTTATAAATGCAACTACATTGATCAATTGGAGTTGCAATAAGGTAAATTGATATTTACTACAACTACACCCTATTTTTGTCGTTAATTGCCGCTAATTCAATGCTTCTTCTTTTTTTTCCCAGATTGTTGTCTACACTCAAAACCGTTATGTACATATTGACAGTTTAACTTTTGGTAGGGTGATGAAGAACATGTTCAGTTAAAAGGCATTGTCCTGTTTGAAAGGTAATAGTTTCAAAACTCTTACTATTGTTTTAAAACTGTCATTGTTTTGACTGATTATTGTAAACTCTTACTATTTGTTTCAAACCTCTTATTGATTTTTTAGGCTCACTGTTTGGTCCAATTTTTGAAGACTTGAAGCATTATGTTTTCTTACAACCCTGTAAAAAAAAATCATCATTCGGTTGGTTGGTGTATATTTTGGTGAAGGATGTAATAGTTGTAATATTTAGCATTTTTTGAGATGATGTAAGTATCTGTATATAATGATGATATCATATAGTTATGTTAATACTCGTACCCGCAAAGTTATGGAGTATTAGGTTCTGTGTTTGATTGTTTAAAGATTTTTCAAAGGTTTTTCTAAAAATCTATTATGTTTTCAAACGAAATTTTGGTTTTTATTTTGTATCTTGCATTATATTATGATTTTTTCTCCCCAGAGCCTTATATATATGATGTCTGTGTGATGTTGCTTGGTTTGGCCTGGGGAGGATTGATATTTATTGCCTGTGATGTTATATTTTTAATTGTTAGCAGAATTTCGTAAGGGATTGCTGTAAAATGGCTAATATTTTAGGGAAAGTTCTGTCAAAATTTTTACTAAATTTCCTAAAATCTATTATGTTTTCAAACGATATCTTGGTTTTTATTTTGTATCTGTAGTCATATGAAAATTTTTCCCCCCAGAGCACTATATATATGATGTCTGTGTGATGTTGCTTGGATTTGCCTTGGGGAGGATTGATATTTATTGCCTGTGATGTTAATTTTTTAATTTTTAGCAGAATTCCGTAAGGAATTGGTTTTAAAGAGCAGAATTCTTACGTTTTCAAACGAAATCTTCGTTTTTATTTTGTATCTTCGCTAATATGAAAATTTTAGGGAAGGATTAATATTAACTGTCTGTAAAATTTTAGAGGAGATTGTCGAAGGAATCGGCCAAAATTACAATCAGCCAAGATGCAATTCAGCCAGGATACAAATCATCCAAGATACAATCAGCCATGATTACGATCAGCCAAGATACAATTTGGCCAATATACAATTCAGCCAAAATACAATCAGCTATAGATACAATCAGCCAAGATACAATTCAGCCAAGATACAATCAGCCAAGTTTACAATCAGCCAAGATCCAATTCAGCCAATATACAATCAGCCAAGATACAATTCAGCCAGGATACAATTCAGACAATATACAATCTACCACCAAAAGTGCTCACCATTAACACTTTGGCAAATGCACACACAAGGTAAAAATCCATTAGTATTTTGAAGAATCTCAGTAGGGTATACAACTGTATGTGAAAGAATCAACTAATACAAAACCATCTATTTTTACACAAGGAATTTTGCTCATTTATGTCCGAAATGGTCCAAACAATAATAGAATTGAAATATGAAACACACACACAATAAATAATTAACCCTGCTCAATAACCAACCAACAGAAGATGAAAAAAAATTTTAAAACAATTTTTTTTTTTGAATAAGTCCACTCAAAGCTAACAAGCAGCAATATTGATGGGGAGTTTTCTGTTACATACAAAAGGTATACATTACATCTGTTAATGTCCGAGCTTTTTCTATATATCGTTTTTTTTGCACCAAATGACTTCACTTTCCAAAGACAGCCTATCTTCGTGGGCATTCCATCTACAAGGGAATTCTCATATATGTCTTTGCACTCTTGAACCATGCGACATTTTAATCCATTGCATAAATCAGAATAAAGACCTATGTTACAAATGCGCTCCAGCATCCAAGCATTTAAAATGATCAAATGCACTCCAGAATCCAAGCATTTAAAATGATCCAAGCATTACAGCAAATTTTTTATTCATGCTTTTAGAAGCAAATGATCAAATGCTCACCTCTTTCGCATCTTTCCATGGTATTCCTTCACACAAACCTACAAGCTTCTCGACAACCTCGGGCTGCAAATGAAGAATAAGCACATGTTAAGGTACTTCTGAAGCATTTTATCCCAGTCCCAGACAATCCAATTGGTTATAAGATTATAGTTAATTAATCTTATTTTCATCTGAATTGGAAACTTTTAGTGCGAAAGAAAGTCTGTAGAATGATTGAATCTTATGTCTCAAAGTTGTGTAGATACATAAATCTTCTGCCATGTACATAGTGAGATATAATACTTTATATTGCAAATATGCAAAACATATAAACATGAAGGAAAAAAAATTTAACCACAATAACAGCTATTACTATCATGGCATCAAGTCTCGGCAAATACCAAAATGCACTGGCCGAGATGAATAGAAAAATGGTCTATGAATACTTGCCCACAATAACAACTTAATTAATTAATCATTCTTCGCGATGACGTGCCGTAGGAAACAATTTAAAGGTGAATGTATTAAAAAAATTAGGAAACAATAAAATTTCGAAGGAGGCTTGTATAAAGAAGATGGTTTTATTAGAAATGTGGTTGTATTTGTTTACACTCAAATTTTTTTGGCATAGTGCATATTTTTAATGGATGTGCTCACATTTCTTGAAAAATAGTTATGTTTTAGGAGAAGTGGCTAAGTCAATATTGAAAAATTTAAGGGCAATAAAAATGAAATAATTAAAAAACTGAAACAATTTAACGAAGGTTTGTTAAAGAGGTGTAGTGAATGACTCCAAATAAATGCATAAATTTATATGCAGTTCATACAATCAAATAACTACAAATAAATTTATATGCAGTTCCGAATACGTGCCGTAGGTGCGTGCCACGGGCATATCTAGTGTGTGTGTGTGTGTGTGTGCAGTTCCGAATACGTGCCGTAGCCACGGGCATATCTAGTGTGTGTGTGTGCAGTTCCGAATACGTGCCGTAGGTGCGTGCCACGGGCATATCTAGTGTGTGTGTGTGTGTGTCATATCTAGTGTGTGTGTGTGTGTGTGTGGGTGTGGGTGTGGGTGTGGGTGTGGGGGGAGAGAGAGAGAGAGAGAGAGAGAGAGAGAGAGAGAGAGAGTGTGTGTGTTAAATAAATAAGTGAGTTGGGGGATTTGAATTTGAGTTTTGGAGAAAAACTTTGAGAGAAAAATGTATTTTGTGATGTTAGATCTAGGCCTTTGATTTGGTGGGAATTGAAGGAGAGCCAGGCCTTTGATTTGGTGGGAATTGAAGAAGAGCCACTTGATAGCTTTCTTTGTAATTTATTATACTAGTATCATGCACGTGCGATGCACGTGGAGGGGAATGAAAAGGACCCAAAAAAACTACCAACACGTGCGCTGCACGTGTTGACACACATACAAAAAAGAATAAAAAATTGTTTATTTGTTTCCAACCCCATCTCTCCTATTATACTAGTGTGGATTTAATGAAAAGACGTGTGTGTGTGGGAGTTTAAATGAAGTTGGCACTTGCTGGCTAATAAATGTTTTTCGATGTTTGTTCGCTTGGCTTCGCTTCCTGGTAGCGCTACCAAACAATTTCTCAACTCAAGTATGATTGAACTATGGCTGACGGGAGTGGTTTGGTTTGAGGTTTGAACAAAACAAATAATTAAACGTCATCTTTCAGTGAGATTATCCAGAGCTTGTCAAAGATTGATTCCTTGCCCGATTGCAAGCCATCAACCTTAAAATTGAACCAGACATCATAAACCACATTGACAACGCCATCACGAATTACATATTAGAATGACTTTACAATTATGTGTATTGAACAGTCCAACAACATTCATTCAACTCTCAATGAATAAACTAATGTGGAAATAATCTCAATAAAAATACAAAAGTCGATATAAACAAAAGAAAACCTACTAAAAATCAATATAAATATTGGGACACTGAATTAGTAGTGAACCCTTTTGCCTTCACATCTACTTCTTGTTCCAATGAATATTAACTCTTAATGAAGATGGAAAATATTTGTAATACACTTGCAAGACCACATGAAATAAGTGCACACAGATGATCAATACTTCGCTAGTATATTAGCCAGAATTATCAAAAGACAAACTCTAGATGAGATTATAGTCGCAGAGAAAGGTAAAAAATAGCTGACTTTCTAGAGTTGACAAAGATAACAAATTCCAGACTCATAAATTACACAGCCCACAGTTTAATTGCAGAATTATATATAATAAAAAAAATTAAGTCAACCTAGATCTTTCAGAACACAGGATATAACAAACAAGATGAATTTTTTTTTCCAAGCTGCTTGAAATTTGAAGGAACAAAAAATTTATTTAAGTCATCCTCTGAGCAGCCTCCTTGGCGATGACTCTTTCCTTGGCCTTGGTCTTGGCTTGAGACTTGGAACCCATAATTCCACCTCCCCACTTCTTCCGGATCTCATCGAACTTGTCATTGAAATTCGCCTGAAAGATGACAAGTTTGCCGTAATCAGATAACCAAACAATAATATAAATATTAAAAAAAAACAGTTGTACAATAGGTATCAGTGAAAGACTTCTCACCTTAATCGCTTCCAAGATTTTGCTGAACTCTAGTTTATCTTCATTCTTCACTGTAGTTAAGCACAAAACTGATGCGGTCTTCTTGTGTACAATCTGCCAACGGATTAAGAAAAGGAACATATATATAAGCAACCAATTAAGGTCTCTTCCTGCTATAAAATGTAAAGAGAGATGATGAAATTTACCGATCCCAGACGAGCTTTACCCTTGACAATGCAGTAAGGAATCTCCATCTTTCTACAAAGAGCAGGAAGCCAAACAACTAGCTCAATTGGGTCGACATCATGAGCAATGACCACAAGCTGTGCCTTGTTCTACACAACAGTAGCAAAGAAAATAATGAGTAACAAAGTTATGATTACCAACGGGCTTAATTTAAAGTCACATGTAAAACTGTACTCTGAACCTAATAAGATAAATCAATATCCTGGATCTTAAAGAATGGAACTTTCTGTAAAAACACACTTAAATGCATAGCTTGGTTAATGGTTTTCATTAAACTCTGTATGTTGGGTCTGGTTTGGGTTCCAACTATACTTTGTGAAGTCATTGTACAAATATAGAGCATTAAATAAACTACCTTGCCAATGAAGTAAAACTGTGTTGGATAATGAAGGGGGAACATTAAAAACTAAGAATTAACCGAGAATGGAAACAATAATCAAATAGTAATATTCAACAATGCCTTGTGTTGAATAGCAGCAATACAACAAAGACATCTGTTGTTACATTACATCAATAACAACATGAATCCCAAGAATGTCACATGCTTCGGCCAATTCAGCCGAAACTAGGTAGGATAAACTCCCCAAAGGTGCATACAGCTTTAACAGCATATGATGTTTTTAGCAATCCATAAGCAAGTAATGCATTTTTTTTGTAGTTGATGGTAAATGGTATGCACAATACATTTTATATATTCTCAATACACCTACAATTATTTTAGTTAACTCATTCACCTGTCTTGAGCCAAAAGAAATATTGTTCAGTACAGAGATGTAATCAAGGAGAAAACATATTCATCGATTTTATTATAGGATATCAAACAATAGCATGATTAAATGGAAGAAATAATAAATAAAAAAGATCTATACCTGTTCAATAAGGTAGGTGACATGGTTAAGCCCATATTTGACAACAATTGGCTTCTTAACTTCAACGGTTTTGCCTTCAGTCTCAGCCTGTGCCCTTTTCAATAGCCGTTCTTTCTTGGCGACTTTGTCTTCAGGCCTGTACTTGAGAAGCATTTTGAACAGGTTTGTTGCTGTTGAACAAATAGGTAAATATAAGGATAAATTAAGATATAACAATTCAGACAAACATGAAAAACAATCTCACAGAAGGAGCACCAAGTATACATCTACAGAATGAATGAGGTGTTTGACTTCGCAGATGTACATTATTGTTGTCAGATATTCCTCAAAAGAACCCACAGTAATGGTGCAAACTTTTCAAAATGAATTTGATATGTCAACGAGCATACTCTAGCTTATTAAATGATATGGCTTAGTACAAATGGGTATGCAAACACCTACACAAGTATTAATTCAATCAAGCATCACATTAACCACATTAAAAGTACAATAATAAAATAACATACAAATTCTAAAGAGAACACGAGAATTCCACAATGATAATTTCTTACCAAGATTCTTGTCTAAGGTCTTGGTGAACTGGTTCAATGCCGGAGGGACCTTCAATCGCTGCTTGAGAATTCTCCTCTGCCTCTGAATTCTGACCACCTTGGGCCACTTCACAAACCTATGAAGATCCCTCTTCGGAGGCAATGCCCCTCCGATCCCAAATTGCTTCGGCCTCTTCTCAAAAAGAGGGTTTACAACCTTCTCCTAAGAAATCAAACACCAAAAACAATTCACAAACACAAAAAACCTAATAATAACGATAAGCCCGTTTCAATAAAACAAGGACAAAAATGAAATCATACAGGCTTCTTCTTCGCCGCCACACCTCCCTTCACATTCTTTTTGGGAGCCTGCGAAACAAATCACAATTATATAATTATTTTTTATGTATTTTATTCTCACACACACAAAAAAAACAATTTTCACAACATAGTGGATTACAAAGCTAAAACTATCCAAAAATTCCAACTTTTTGATGTTTTTTTATAAAAAAATACAATCAACCCATTATACAAATTACAAGAAAAGGCTAGCTTTGATTGAAAATGACGAAATTTGTATTATGATTTTAACCGAACTTATAGCCCAAATCATCAACTATCACAACCTAATGGATTACTATGCTAAAACTATCCAAAAATTCAAACTTTTTGGCTGATTTATAGCTAATATCATGCGAATTGCAAGAAAAAAAAACATAAACTTGATTGAAAATTATGCAAACTAAACATCGAAAAAACCCTAGATACTGAAAGACCCCTAGATTCGTAGATCGAAATGGAGGGCGTGAAACCCTAGATCCGATGTCGGTTATTGAGAGTGTGAGAAGATCGCTAAATGGAAAGATGTAGAAAGAGGGAAGAAGGAGAGTTACCATTGGAAGTCTCGGAAGCTCAGACGAACAGCGGCTAGGGTTAGGGTTTTTCGAGAGCGAAGGATAATGGGAAGCCGAAGCGACGAGGAGTTTTATATGACGTGAGTTAGGAGGCGGTAATTACCATATTGCCCTTTTTTGTTGCGGGGTGGCGGCGGGGGGTTGAATAGTTGTAGGTTTTGGATCGGGACCTAGTAGTAAAAAGAGTAAGGGCTTGGGTTCTGTCTGATAATTTGGTTAAAAGTAGGGCTGCAAACGAATCAAGCTATTGGTGAGCTATTCAGCTCGAGCTCGGTCAAAGCTCGGCTAGAGCTCGAGCTCAAAACCGAGCTCGTTTCGTAAACGAGCCGAGCTCGAGCTTGAGCTTTACTTCTTTTTTTTTTTAAGACTAAGCTCGCGAGCTATTCGGCTCGAATATGGTCAAAGCTCAGTTCGAACCGAGCTCGACCTCAAAATTGAACTCGTTTCGTAAACGAGCCGAGCTCGAGCCTGAAGGTATTCAGCTTGGCTCGGCTCGATTGCAGCCCTAGTGATGCGGTTTATTTCTGGGAGACGTGTGGATGCACCAGGTGTGAGTTCGGACTCAATTTGTATTTGAAGGAGAAAGCTGCTCGTCTGACGACCCTTGGCTGACCGGGCGGAACCTGCGGCGACCTCGGAATGAGGCGGAGATCTGGGCTCGGATCTCAGGGTTCGGATCAGAGGTCTTGTGTACCTGCAGACGGTCCTGAAACACCGGGGTTTGTCCCAGTGGCGGACCCTCCGACGATCTAGTCAGTCTCTGTGAGAGAGTAGCAATAACTAGGTGAATTTAAGTGGTAAAAGATTGCTTACCTCCAAAAGGTGGGTGAGGGTCTAGTATTTATAGAGAACCCCAACCGGGTTTGGTTCCGCTTGGGGGCCGGGTCTGGACCCGAAAGCCCATGGGCCTGACGTGGCAGAGGGCCCAGGGGGTTTAGGGCAGACGTGGCAATACCAGGAGCGGTATAGGGCTGACGTGGCAAAACCCTGGGTGGTATTTGGAGCTGACATGGCTGATCGTGGGTCTTCTGTGCTTCTGGGAGAATCGGAGGGCCTAGGTTGTGCCAGGTCATCCCCATGCTTCGCCAGAGAGGGGGGACGGCCCGTGGGGCTGTCACGGATCGGAGACCGAGGACCACTGAGGCTCGTCGGATACGAGGAGGCCAGTTCTGTGGGGGTGAACTTGAGGTTCGGCGCCGACCCTGCAATTTTTTCGAAGCCGGACTAAATTGCTATATTTACCTTTCTTGAGTGAGAGTTGTATTGGGCCCTGGTTGGGTCCCCATGCCATTTTTACCCTACTACACAAGCCCCCCACTCCTGCGGGGGTGCGGGAGCTAGCCGGGGAGGAGTGTTCATGGTCGTGGAAATGGGATGGTGAATCGCTGGGCCTTCATGAGGGGTTTAACCTGAGTGTTTTTTAGAGCGATCCTCGAGCCGCCGAGAATCCAGGGATCGGCAAAGGTGATGGCGGATTGTCTGAGGCTTCCTGGGAAGATTGCCTTGGTGCCGGACCTGGCCTCGAGTTTGTAGGGCGATGGCGAGCCGCGGAGCCTTCCTGAGAAGACTACCCTGGTGCTAGACCCGACCTCGAGCAGGCGAGGGACTTATGGGCCAACAAGGGGGGTGGCGAGCCGTTGAGCCTTCCTGAGAAGACTACCCTGGTGCCAGACCTGACCCCGAGCTTGGCGAGGGATTACGGGTCGGCAAGGGCGATGGCGAGCCGTGGAGCCTTCCTGAGAAGACTACCCTTGTGCTAGACCCGACCTCGAGCAGGCGAGGGACTTATGGGCCAACAAGGGGGGTGGCGAGCCGTTGAACCTTCCTGAGAAGACTACCCTGGTGCCGGACCTGACCTCGAGCTTGGCGAGGGATTACGGGCCGGTAAGGGCGATGGCGAGCCGTGGAGCCTTCCTGAGAAGACTACCCTGGTGCTAGACCCGACCTCGAGCAGGCGAGGGACTTATGGGCCAACAAGGGGGTGGCGAGCCGTTGAGCCTTCCTGAGAAGACTACCCTGGTGCCAGACCTGACCTCGAGCTTGGCGAGGGATTACGAGTCGGCAAGGGCGATGGCGAGCCGTGAAGCCTTCCTGAGAAGACTACCCTGGTGCTAGACCCGACCTCGAGCAGGCGAGGGACATGGGCCAACAAGGGGGGTGGCGAGCCGTTGAGCCTTCCTGAGAAGACTACCCTGGTGCCAGGCCTGACCTCGAGCTTGGCGAGGGATTTCGGGCCGGTAAGGGCGATGGCGAGCCGTGGAGCCTTCCTTAGAAGACTACCCTGGTGCTAGACCCGACCTCGAGCAGGCGAGGGACTTATGGGCCAACAAGGGTGGGGGGCGAACCGTTGTGCCTTAGGAATGTTGGGCAGGGTAGCCTGCCGTCTTTTGCGGAGTATTGAAGGCGCCCCGGGATCTGTGCGATGTTCCAATTTCCCAGGGGCCTTAATGGCACCGCCTAATAAATGTATAGCGCATGGTCTTCCGTCGTTTGGTTTTCCCCACGTCATAAAAGCTGGCTTATGGGGGAGGTTATAAGTACCCCTCTCCGCAGCGGGTTGGATCACAGCAAGAGTGATCTACTGGTCCTCAAAGGTGTCTGCTCCGGCGGACGTCTGTCTTTTGCAAAATTTTTCCCCTGGTCGTGTCGGAGAGGTGGTTTCTCTGCCGCCCGGATCTTCTCTTGGATCTGATGGCTCTGATACGGCAGCCAGATCCAGGGGGGATCGGGGTGAGAGGGGTAACGACCGAATCCGAGGGGTGAGCTGTTAGCCGCTGAAGGTTTTGTCTTCTGGAGGAAATGAAGGGCGTTCCGGGCAAGTTGTTAGCAACTGTGAAGGTTCTGTTGCCAGAGCAGGTTGAACCTTTGCAGTTGCAATCAACTGGCTCGGAATGGTGCGCTTCTCTCGATCTCTGAGTATTGATCTGCTTTCGACCGGGGCCCGTGGGTCGGCGGAATACCGACCGAAACACGGGGCCCGGGGGGTGCTCGCCGAGGGCGGCGCCTTAAAACTTTGAATCACAAAACTTTTTCTGGTCTCACCCTTGAATAGTTCGGGGTTTTGGCCGTCGAGGCCGTACGCCCCAAGCTGCTCACGGGTGAAAGGGGAACCGACCGAGCCTCGGAGCCCGGGCGTCTGTCTAAGGATGGCGCCTTAAATCTTAAGCAAAAAGCTCCCTCTGCCGAATACTCCCTCCGAACTGACCCCCGCGTCTGGCTGCCAGCCTGGCATTGGATGACGTCAGCAGCGCACGTTTCGAGGACGTGGCGCGATTTCCCAGGCGGCAGTTACCCGTCAGTAGATGAACAGTACTCGCGGGAATCGAGGAGTCGCTCTTATCTTCTATAAATATTCCCCCCTCTCCCCCTTCATCCCACTCCTTTCTTGCTGCTTTCTTTTTTTCAAAAATTTCCCTACACTTCAGTGCTTGCCCCTGCCTTTTGCTGTACTAGAGTCGCCCTTCCGAAGTGACCCCAGGTGAGTTTGTAAGTCTGTTTAGTTTTAGGCACAGATGGATAGGGCTCAGTCTAGTTCGTCAGCGTCGACATCTAGGGGGGAAGTGAAACCTGTTTCCAACTCGACTTCGTGGGAGGAGCCCGTACTTGAGGGGGAGTCAGTATACGTCGAGGAGTCTTCCGATTCAGTTTCGTGGGAGGAACCCGTAGGTGAGGAGGAGGAGGTACATGGTGTGAGGCCGTTACGCTCCCGACGTCCCTTTGTGGTGGAGAGTAGTGAGTCGGGGGAGACGAATGATGGCTCGGGCGGCGTCCGTGTTTTGGAGTTGACTTTCGAGGAGGAGGGAGGCGAGGGTGGCATTGTAAAGAGATCCATAGTTCAGGGTGCAGGTCCGAGTTCCATGCCGACTGTCCTGGGGCCCTTATTCACTTCCTCGCCGGAGCAAACCAAGACGAAGAAGAAGAAGGCTCCGAGGAAGGCAGGACCAGGGACTGGTGGTTCGAGCCAGGCGCCCGTATATCGTAACTTGTGGACAGGTTCGCCCGTGCAGCCGAAGCCTTTCCGTTAGTACCCTGATGACCTATCCGACAAGGAGCTCTTCGGCGTGCAGGCTTCCTCGCCGAGTCGGAAGAGGGGGACGATGGATGCGATTCTGACCGTCTTGGAGGGTGGGGACTTGGAGGTTTTGCAGCTGGCGTACCACATAGGTCCTGGCTACGAATTGATGCTGCCGAGCTCTACTCTGCGCCCAACCGATCCCCTATCTGCTTGGTATTGCGTCTTCCCAGTGGACGCCTTCATTTCTGGACTGAGGCTGCAGTCCACCCGTTTGTTCGGGAAGTGCTGGACTGGGCCTCCTTGGCTCCGATGCAGTATGGGCCGAACTCTTGGAAGCAGATAATCTGTTTTGTACTGATGTGCGAGGCACAGAAGGTACCCTTGCGGTTGAACGTGTTCCAAGCGATGTTGATGATCAGTTCGGCGGCTGAGGGCATTTACTATATCTCCCCCCGGAGTAAGAGGAAGGTTGTTCACAGCCACCCGGACTCTATTAAGGATTGGAAGAAGAAATATTTGGTGATCCGGAGTGAAGAGCCCTGGGACATTCCGACTAGATGGAACTATTCCAAGCCGAGCTATCCTGCGCCGAGGCCGGGGGATCTGACGGCCGAGGAGTGGGGGTTTGTCGAGCGCCTCCGTTTGTCTCCTAGTATCGATTGGACGAAGGTGACGGAGGCCCACCTGGCGAGCGTCGGACTGAGCCCAGCCGTTCTGCGTATGTAGTTGCTTCTTTTCTCTTGGTCTTTTCGTGCTTTCCTGCTCATTGCTCTTAATGGTTTTTTCCGCAGACATGGATGAGGCATCGATCAAAGCAAGGAGGCTCGCCATGAAGAAGGAGAACGCCGAGAAGAAAAAGGGGGAGGCGGCGAAGAGGCCGAGGGAGCCGTCCCTGGTTATCTCGGAGGTCCCGCTCAAGCCGAAGACTAAGAGGACTCGCTCGGAGACGAGCCAGGGGACGGCCCCTTCGAGGGGTAAGGGTCCAGCGAGGGCGTCCGATCTCGACAAGGGGAAAGGTCCCTTGGTAGAGGTTGAGGAGGAGGACCCGGTGGTGGAGATGTTGCGGCAACGGTGGGCGCCGGACTGGTCGGTTCGGATGGGCGACTGTCTGACCGAGGAAGCCCAGGCCGTTGAAGTGGTGGAGAAGTTGGCGACCCCTCGTGATCGCCAAGCGATGGAGAGTGAGCCCGTAGAGGTGGCCTTTACGCGCCTGGCGCAGGCCACCGTGCTGGTAAGCTTGTCGAACTCATCTTTCTTGTTAATCTTGCTTCGGGAGTTCTCTTCTTATTAGTGTTTTGTTGGTCGCAGGCTTGTATGCAGGGAGCTAATGTAAAGAATCTCTACGAAGCATCCCTGTCGCAAGAGCGGGTTCGGGCGGACAAGAGCGAGCGGGAGATGAAGGAGATGCGGATCGAGCTCGAGGGTTCGCATAAGAGGGAGCAGAAGATGAAGCTTGAGCTCGAGGCTCAGGACGCCGAGTGGGGGAAGAGGGTGGTCTCCTTGAAGAAGAAGTTCGCCAAGGAGAAGGAGGAGTTGACGGCTGCGTTCGCCAAGGAGAGGGCAGAGCTGACGGATGCGGGTCAGCGGATGGTGATCAAGGCCCAGGATGAGTGCTACGCGAAGGCCCTCAGCCATGTGAGGCACTTCTACCCGTCCGTCGACCTGTCCGGCTTCGAGTATGACATGGAGATTGAGGGGACACCGAAGACTCCTGCCGAGGAAGGGCCCGTTGGCAACCCGGCCGTCGACCCTCCTGCGAACCCGATCGATGCCGAGGTGGGAAATCAAGTTGTGTAGTTTCATCTTTCTTTTTTCTCCCCTTTGATTGTATTTGCCTCCTGCGGACTGGCCACCGCCTTTTTTGTAAGAAGAAGTACAATTTATAAAAAGTATCTTTGACTGGCCAAGTGTTTTGACCTCGGATATTTCCGAACCTCCTTGCTTATGTGCGCTGAGTCGGTCCTCTTGCAGGTTGTGGCTTCCCTTCCCGAGGCGGACCCCCGTCGTTCCGATGCGGCGTGGCTCCGGAGCAAGGTTGAGGCATTGGAGGCCACTTTGGCTCGGTACCGTGAGAGGGCCCGTAATGCTGATGCTGCCTTCAATTATTACCAAAACATGTCTGAAGCCCTTGGCGAGGAAGCGAGCCGGCTGAGAAGGGCGATGCTGGATCGGGAACTCGGCGGTGCGAGCCTTGGACAGGCCGTGTTGGGTGTCTCGGTCCACTTCTGGGAGGTTACTTCGTGATGTTTTTGCGGAGAAAGAAATGGAGATACACCGCCACAATATCATGCTGGGTGCCTCGGCATCTTCCTCGGCGGGTCGGCAAGCGGAGGGGGTTTCCTCTGCGATGCTGCTATTGCAGCGTATGCGACCAGATGACGCCCAGAGCTCCGTGGCTGGGGAGTCGACCGTGGCTGAGTTTAAGGACCATTATAACGAGGAGAGGGATTTTAGTCGCTCGTTCGGAGTAATCCCGTTCTTCCAGTTTGAGATGAGTGGAGTGGTCCTGTAACGGTCTATGTTCGTTTTCTTAGGATGAGAGATAAAAGGGTACGAATAAAGAATCCTGTTCCTTCTTTGCTTCGGCTAGTGGTGTAGTGAACGACGGTGGTTTTAAGGAGAGTCCACCGACCCGCGAGGGATCGAAGTGGGGCCTTAGGGAGAGTCCCCCGCTTGGATTCGGTTGGAGCCTACCGAGGTGTTGGGGACGATACCGGAGTGAGGACTCAGGCACCGATTTCATTATCTGGCGTTAGGGTTTCAACAAAAAGAGATCTCTTTCGTATAAGATAAGGAGGGCCGCTAAGACGGTCCTGTACACATGAGTGTTTACACAAAAACCTGTTTACATTTAGCCAGGCTAGAGCCTACGTTTGTCCTTCGAGGAGTTTCATCAGGTACTCGGCTTCGACTGGGGTCTTCTCCCATTTGGTGACAGGTTTGGAAGCAGGGCCGTCCCTCTCAGGTTTGAACTTGACGGCGTCGAGGGAGAACACACCTCCCCCAACGGTGGTCATGTAGCACGATCGCGCTGCCTCTTGGCTACCTCGGACAGTGCCGACCCCTTGCGGGGTGGGAAATTTGAGTTTCAGATGGTAAGCCGAGGGCACCGCTTAGAGGGAGCATAGTCCGGGTCGGCCGAGTATGGCGTTGTAAGCCGCCTTGACGTTGGCCACCATGAAGTCCATGGACTCGGTCCTCTTGATAGGAGCCGATCCTGCGGTAACGTCGAGGGTGACAATCCCTTCTATCACGACAGGGACGCCGGAGAACCCATGCAAGGTGTATCCGGCCGGCTTGAGCCTGCCTCTAGGTAGCTTGAGATTCTCGAATGCTTCGAGGAAAAGGATATTAACCGAGCTGCCGTTGTCGACGAGGACTCGGCGAACTTCACAATTAGCCATGTGGAGACTAACGACGAGGGCATCGCAGTGGGGTAGGCGAACGCCCTCGAGGTCCTCTCCCGAGAAGGAGACCGGCATCGGTTGTAGCTTGGGCGAGGGATCGTCGTAGACAGCATTCACTTCCCGGATGAAGGCTTTTCGGGAAGTATTTGAATTTCCTCCCATTGGCCCTCCGTGGACATAATGCAAGATGAAGGGCGTATCCGCGGCTCCCTCGGAGTCGGGATCCCGACCCTGGATGCGGTTCGGAGTAGGGTTCGGAGGCTAGGTCTTCCGGTTCCTAATATCTCGCCGATCTCGTGGGACTTCTCGGGTGAATTCTCGGAGGTACCCCCTGGAGATGAGCTCCTCAATCTCGTCTTTCAGGGCTCGGCACTGGTCGGTTTCGTGCCCGTGATCTCTGTGGAAGCGACAGTAGAAGCGCTGGTCTCGGTTCTTGCCGTTGTTAGGCCAGGGGGGTAGTCGAACAATGCCTTTGTCTTCGATTTCTAAGAGGATGGCGGATACGTTATGCGTCAGGGGAGTGTACCTCTCGAAGCGGGGGACCGGCGGGACCTTCTTCAAGGCCCCCGCGTCCCTTGGAGCTTTCTTTGATGGTTCGACCTCTTCGACCTTCCGCTTTCCCTTCCCGATGGCCTCCTTGGTATCTTCGGGGTTAAGGGCCTCTTCCGCCCTAATGTATTTCTCGACCCTGTTGAGGAGGTCGGGAAAGTTGACGGGGGGTTTCTTCGCCAGAGAAGCCTTCAGCTGTCCATGACGGACGTTGTGCCGAAATGCCGCAGAGGCGACGCCCGGATCGAGGGAGGAGACCGATCTTGCCTCTGCGGTAAACCTCCGGACGAACACTCTGAGTGACTCCCCCTCTATCTGTCTGAGCCCAAGTAATGAGGCGCTGGTCCTTTCGGCCTTCCGGCTGGTGACAAAGTGGGCAAGAAAATTGCCCTCTAGTTGGTCGAAGGAGTAAATGGAGCCGGGGGCGAGCTTCGAGAACCATTCACGAGCCGGACCCCGAAGGGTGGCCGGGAAGGCTCGGCACAGCAGGGGATCTGAGGCGCTGTGAATCATCATGAGGGTTTTGAAGCCCTCCATGTGATCAGCAGGATCTCCCTCGCCGTCGTAAGTCTCGAACTGAGGGGGTCGGAAGTTCCTGGGTATTTCTGCCTGGAGGATGGGGGCGGAGAAGGGAGGCCGGATAGGTCTATACCCCTGAGCCGCTCTTTGGCCGCCGTCCCCTATGTGATCGAGGCGATCTTCCATTTCTTGGAGGCACCTTAGAAGTATGTCATCGTCCTCTGGCTAGATTGTTGATGGTCGGGACACGCTGGCCTCGGTGTCCGACCTGGTTTGGGAATGGAGGGTTTCTCCCCTGGGGCCCGTCGGAGAGCCCCAAGAATTTCTCTTCGGAAGTCCTGGAACTCCTTGTGAGTGACGGGGGCTCCCTCGACCCTGTTCGGTTGGTCTGAAGGTTGCCTTCCGACGCGGCTAAGTGCGGGCCTCCGTCTCTCGGGCGGTGGTCTTGGATGGTTCGGGGCCGGGTTGGAAGCGACCCTTCCCCTGCTGCGGGTGATTTGACGGTTGACGATTATTCCTCGTAGGTCGGGTTGGACTGTACGGGTGGCGCTTCGCCGGGATCCCTGATGGGAGTCTCCCTGCCTTGATGCGCGTGGCCTGGCATTGGTATTTGGTGGGGGTGTGTCCCGTCGGTTGACGGAGGATGCGGCCCCCTGTCCTCTGGAGGCCATGGGAGTTCGGCTGTCGAGGTCGCTCGATGGTCGGGCTCGGGTCGGCTTCTGAAGCAGTGTTCCCACAGACAGCGCCAACCTGATGCAGTTTATTTCTGGGAGACGTGTGGATGCACCAGGTGTGAGTTCGGACTCAATTTGTATTTGAAGGAGAAAGCTGCTCGTCTGACGACCCTTGGCTGACCGGGCGGAACCTGCAGCGACCTCGGAATGCGGTGGAGATCTGGGCTCGGATCTCAGGGTTCGGATCCGAGGTCTTGTGTACCTGCAGACGGTCCTGAAATACCGGGGTTTGTCCCGGTGGCGGACCCTCCGACGATCTAGTCAGTCTCTGTGAGAGAGTAGCAATAACTAGGTGAATTTAAGTGGTAAAAGATTGATTACCTCCAAAAGGTGGGTGAGGGTCTAGTATTTATAGAGAACCCCAACCGGGTTTGGTTCCGCTTGGGGGCCGGGTCTGGACCCGAAAGCCCATGGGCCTGACGTGGCAGAGGGCCCAGGGGGTTTAGGGCAGACGTGGCAATACCAGGAGCGGTATAGGGCTGACGTGGCAAAACCCTGGGTGGTATTTGGAGCTGACATGGCTGATCGTGGGTCTTCTGTGCTTCTGGGAGAATCGGAGGGCCTAGGCTGTGCCAGGTCATCCCCATGCTTCGCCAGGGAGGGGGGACGGCCCGTGGGGCTGTCACGGATCGGAGACCGAGGACCACTGAGGCTTGTCGGATACGAGGAGGCCAGTTCTGTGGGGGTGAACTTGAGGTTCGGCGCCGACCCTGCAATGGTTCGAAGCCGGACTAAATTGCTATATTTACCTTTCTTGAGTGAGAGTTGTATTGGGCCCTGGTTGGGTCCCCCGGGCCATTTTTACCCTACTACACCTAGTTACAAGTAAGAAGACTGGAAAGGCCAACCCAGAATTTTGGGTAGTTCTGAAAAGAAAAAAATTTGGAGTCCAACTGTCCTGTCCAACAGTTGCGCATGCGCTGTTATGTTTTTCTTATCCTACTATCTCATCTCGGTCACATATGTGGAAAACAACGTTGATACATACATGTGCCAGTTTGTTTTTTGTTCACAATCTTCAACTGCAACTCGTTGTCGTACA
The DNA here is from genome assembly GCA_017893485.1 of Hemerocallis citrina. Lineage (NCBI taxonomy): Eukaryota > Viridiplantae > Streptophyta > Magnoliopsida > Asparagales > Asphodelaceae > Hemerocallis > Hemerocallis citrina. Next base: position 117,302 of record JACEHZ010000364.1, read on the forward strand.
CTTAGGATCGGCCAATCTGTGTAACAAAACACAAAGAAACCTATCAAATGGCTCTCCTTCAATCCCCCAAAAATTAAAGGTACAGATCTAACCCTACAAAACACATTTTTCCTCCCAATTTTTTTTTCCCTAAAACTCAAATTCAAATTCTCCAAAACAACTCCTTTATTTATTTAATTATCTCTATATATATATATATATATCTATCGATTTATATATATATATATATATATATATATATATATATATATATATATATATATATATAATAAAACACAAAGAAAGCTATCAAGTGGCTCTCCTTCAATCCCCCAAAAAATCAAAGGCCCAGATCTAACCTCACAAAACATATTTTCCCCCCCAAAAGTTTCCCCCCAAAACTCAAATTCAAATCCCCCACCCAAAACAGCTCCTATATTTATTTAATTTTTTTTTTCTCTCTCTCTCCCTCCCTCTTCTATTCAAAAATTTAAGAAAATAAAATTTTTAAAAATTTTAAAAAAATTAAAAATTAAAAAACCAAAAAAATTAAAATTCAAAAATTCAAAAAATAATTCAAAAAAATCATATAATATGTTTTTTTATGGACCCCCAAAAGTTTCTCATATAATATGTTTGTTACTTCAATTAATTTGCTGGACCTCCAAAACTATTTTATATGATCAAGTAAGGTGCACCGTTCCGAAGACGTGCCGTAGGCACGTATCAACGGGCAAACCTAGTATATAAAATAAAACACAAAGAAAGCTATCAAGTGGCTCTCCTTCAATCTCTCCAAAATCAAGGCCTAAATCTAATCTCACAAAACATATTTTCCTCCCAAAACTCAAATTCAAATTTTCCTCCCAAAACTCAAATTCAAATTTTTCCCCAAAACAACACATTTATTTATTTAATTATTTCTCTATCTCCCTCATCTCTTTCTCTCTCTCTCTATATATCTATATAATAAAACACAAAGAAAGCTATCAAGTGGCTCACATTTAATCTATCCCAAAATCAATGGACCAGATCTACTCTCACAAAACATATTTTCCCGCCCAAATTTCAAACTACACAAATTTCAAAACCCCCACACACACCCTCTTCCTTCCCCAAAATAACCTTTTTTCTCTTTTACTCTTTACCGCTCAGTCTCCCTCTCTCTCACTGTCTCCTTCTCCATCGATCCCCTCAGTCTCTTTCTCTCACTGTCTCCTTCTTTCTCTCTCTCCCCCCCAAACCTCCGGCGCCTCTTCAACGCTGCCCTCCCCCACCTCGACCGTCGTTCTCGATCCAGTCACCACACAGCTCCCCCCCCCACCTCGAGTCGCCAACACACCAGACCCCTCGACCGCCGTTCTCCTCCCTTCCGCTCTCATCGACCACCAGCCCCGACCTCCTCCCTTTTGGCAATCAACGACCACCAGCGGCAGCTCCGACGTCGCTCCACTGCGACCCCATCCAACCACCGAACCCCTCTCCGACGTCACTCCACTGCCGACCACATCCTCAGGTGATCCCGACCATCAATTTCACCGTCTCTACATCTCAGGTATACTTAATTTTATAGGGGTTTTGAAATTTACTACAGGAGCTTCGAAATTTACTTTTTTTTCCCTTCAGATTCTTGGTGATTTAGTAGTTAGTAGTTAGTAGTTAATAAAATTTCAATGTTATTCTGTGGTTATTAGGGTTTTGGATGATTGAGATTTGAGTTTGAGATAATATTTTTGGAAATTCAACCAGTTTAGATATCTTTCGTTGTTTTTATCTGTTTAGAAATTCAACCAATTTAGGTAAGTGGGAGAAATTATACGATATGAGAGGAATGCAACTTTTTTAGTAAAGGAGAAGACACATGCCATTCATGGGGACCATGATGGTTCATTTTTCAGTGAACCTAATCCCAACCCCTCAACTCATTGGCTCCAACAATTTGCAACCAACCAAGCCAGATCAGTCAGGTGTCGCCGTGTCTGTTTCCTCAGTCTACAAGACGTGCACTTGAGAGGTATTTTATGATGTTTTTTGATGTTTTGTTTCTTTGAGGAATTCCTTTACCTGCATTTTGTATCTTGCATATTCTGTATAGACTGAATACATGTCTTTTAATAAAAGGGAGTATATCAGAGACATTGAGAGAGGAGGGAGGGAGCAGAGTACTACAGTATATCCTAACACACTATACATATAAATAATTAAAAGAATAGGAGGCCCAATCAGATCAATTGGTTTGTAACTTGGAGGTTTCAACTAAGTTATCTTTTTTGGGGGTCAATAGTTTGAAAAAGGTAATGGAATGCTGATAATTTGGAGGCTAAAAGCCTAAAACTATAGTATTTGTTTTTGTTTGTAAGATGTCACAAGGAAGTGCAGCAATTTTATTGCATAAATGTGGTTGTCAATGCCTTTATCCATCCCATTATACAGCACCGCATATTCTAATTTCACAATCATATTACTAAAACCACAAACCGTGTTAGAAATGTTCTTAATAATGCAGTTCAGTGGAAGTAGTTAATAGTGTCTTAATCACCCTATGCAATTGATTTTGGTGATTATCTTTCATTTATTTTCTTGAAGTAGAAATAAAGGAGTTACATTTACATGATTGTATGGAGTAGTTGATTGTATTAGAAAGGTGGGTGTATTTGTTTACACCCACCTTTTTTTGTTTACACCCACTTATTCGTTAAAATATTTTATTTTTTTTAGAAATTTATATGCAGTTCACCCAATCAAATAAATCTAACTAAATTTACACGCAGTCCCGAATACGTGCCGTAGGCACGTCCCACGGGCATACCTAGTATAAAACACAAAAAAAGCTATCAAGTGGCTCTCCTTCAATCTCTCCAAAGTCAAAGACCTAGATCTAATCTCACAAAACATATTTTTCCCCCAAAACTCAAATTCAAATTCCCCCCAAAACAACTCATTTATTTATTTAATTATTTCTCTCTCTTTCTCTCTCCCTCCTCCCTCCTCCCTCCTCTCTCTCTCTCTCTCTCTCTCTCTCTCTCTCTCTCTCTCTCTCTCTCTCTCTATATATATATATATATATATATATATATATATATATATATATATATATATATATATTCTCTCTCTCTCTCTCTCTCTCTCTCTCTCTCTCTCTCTCTCTCTCTCTCTATCTATCTATCTATCTATCTATCTATCTATATATATATATATATATATATATATATATATATATATATATATATATATATAGATAGATAGATAGATATATATATATATATATAGATAGATATATATATCTATCTATATATATATATATATATATATATATATATATATATATATATATATCTATCTATCTATATATATATATATATATATATATATATATATATATATATAGATATATATATAGATAGATATATATATATATATATAGATAGATATATATATCTATCTATATATATATATATATATATATATATATATATATATATATCTATCTATCTATATATATATATATATATATATATATATATATATATATATATATAGGGTAACCTTCGGTTGCGAACTGGTGTGTGCGAACTCGGCTTACGAACTAAGCTAACAGACGTTGGATCTGAAATTCGATCATGGGATTGATCCAACGATCAGGATTTCTTCCGCTCATCTCTTCAAGCTTGGGGGTAGTTTAGTCATCTCTTCCGCTCATTTCTTTCGCTCTCTCTCTCTCTGTCTCCCCCTTCGACCCTGGAAACCCTATCGATTCGAACGCTCTCTCTCTCTGTCTCCCCCTTCGACCCTGGAAACCCTAGACGCCCTTCGACTTTGGAAATCCTACACGCCATCGAAATCCCCTGAATCCCCCTTTCGACCTTCGACTTTCGACCTTTGAAAGCCCCCTTCGACCTCTCCCCCTGCTGCCTCGTCTCTCTCCCCCCCTTCGACCTTCGAAACCCTAGACGGGGTCGAAATCTACTGAAGCCCCCGACCTTCGAAACGCCTTGTTCTCTCCACCCCCACTCCACCTACGAAACCCTAAACTGATCTCCATCTCCATCTCCAACTTGGATAGAGGTAAAATTTCCATATTAAGTTTTTTTTTCAGTTTTGTTTATACACATCCAAATTTTTACTGAGATTGTTGTTGCCAATGAGATTACCCCATTAATTTTACCTAATTGTTGGCAATGAGGTAAAACTGATCTCCATCTGACATCTTTACTGAGAATTACCCCATTAATTTTATTTTTGGCAATGAGATTGTTGTTGCTCTCATTTTTCCTGAAACTGGGCAAGTTTGGAAGTGTTCTGATGCATTTTTTCCGTCAATCTGGGCTAAGATAAATGCTGATTTTGATGCTCATGCTTTTATGTCAATATTTTTGCTATGGCAGTGATGAGATCACACTATTATGCTTCATTATGAGATGACAATGTGGTGATATTACAGTAATGCACTTAATTTGGTTATAACTGTGATGATATTACACTGTTATGCTTCATTCATATTTTAGGGATTGAAGATTAACTGAATTTGGGCAATGATGCATTCATTATTGGTGATGGCTCTCTGAATATGAGATTGGTTTTGACATGGTATATTTCACTATTGGTGATACATTTATTATGCTTCCTCAGACAATTTCCTAATCTTCATGAAATGTGATATTCAAAAAGTTCTGAGCCTAAATAGTGAAGAAATTAGTGTGATGCTAAGCCGTACAGTTGCCTTTAGACTATAGTTGCCTTTAGATTTTTATTGTACTTGCTAAAATATTGTCATCCTCTTGTAGTTTGCTTTAATTTTGCTCTTGTAGTTTTTTTGGGCAAAGACTTGGTTGATTATCTTAACAATGAGAATGAGATCCAACCTTCTGTTTTGATTGGATCACAGATAAGGATTCGCAGTAGTCCGAATCGAAAAACCCAGTTGGAATGTTGGATTCACCCAAGTCTTTGCCCAAAAACTATGTCATTGGTTCTCGCAAGTTTGAACTGGGTGGTGATGTTGGCCCTTCATTTTGATTCTGATGATTTTTTTAGCTGTTGTTTTTCTTGCAAGAAGAAGTTACAACAGGATGAAAATATTTACATGTATAGGTTGGTTGGTATAGAATCTCATGTATATTCTTTAATCTTAATTTGCAGCTTATATCATGTATTTCTACTTCAAATAATTGTTTGATGAATGAATGAATTGCAGGGGAGAGAAAGCATTCTGCAGCTGTGAATAATGCTCTGCTGCTTAGTACATTTTCATCAGATAAAAATTTGGCTACTTCTTTGTATAGTTTTGATCGAATTGGGCATCATATTTTCATAAGTTCATCAATGAATATGATCTTGTTTTAGATACATGTATGTTCAAGTTTGTTTGCTTCAGTTCTGGTTGGTTTTGTTGTTAGAACTTGAATGAAGATTTTTTGGTTGGTTTTGTATGTTCAAGAGAAAATGTTCTGGTTGGTTCAAGTTTTGTTTGCTTCAAGTTTGCATGTTCAAGTTTGTATGTTTCGGTTGCTTCAGTTCTGGTTGGTTTTGTATGTTCAAGTTTGTTTGCTTCAGTTCTGATTAGTTTTAGATACATGTATGTTCAAGATGAGGGATATAGGATAAAGTATGATCATTAAACCTCATAACAACAGATACAATCTTCGAGTCTCTTGCATGAGTTTCTTTTTCGTCTATAATCGTCTAACTGAAAGTATACTCTCTGAATATGAGTTGTGTTTTTGATGAAGGAATCATGCAACTGTGTACAAACCATTTTTTATCAAGCTAACTGAAAGAATACTCTTTATTATGCACTCTAACTGCTTGTTCATCATCTTCTTGAACAGTTGCTCTAAGTAAGCACAGAGTTCATAAAGCATCCATTTGGGAACATTCTAATTAAGCACCTTTGGCATGATATAAAAAGCACAGAGTTTATAAAGCATCCATCCATCCATTCATTCATTCATTCATTCATTCACTCATCTAAGGCTCTTAAAGTGCATACAACAAACAACAACAAAAAATCTGTTCTATGTCTTTCAATTCAGTTACCATATATACAGTGAAGAGGAACATGTAATTCTAATACATTCATAGACAGACACTTCAAAAATTCTAATACATGTCTTACTCATCTTTAGACTTATCATCTTTACACTTTTCATCTTCATACAAAATGCTAAAGATTATACAAAAGATTCAACAAAATTCTAAACATTGTAGGCACAGAACAACAAGAAGTCAAGTACAACAAGAAGTCAAGTCTTTGTCTGTAGTATTGTGCTTGTAACTGTCTGCTGATGATGCTCTGGCTCTTCTCAGTTTCTCTTGCACATCTTAAAATTAGAAGGTGCAAAATTGCAATTTTCAGTCAAAACCAAGACAACCCAAAACCAGCAAAAGTAATAGATAGGTTTGTCCAATACCACAGATGACGATCTTGGTGAAACTATTAGCTCCTAAACCCTCATCCACCCATACAACCACACACAAATTTCCCTCCGTTTGATGAAAATAAAAGTTAGTGAAAGAGGCTCAAAAGTTTTCGATAAATGATAAAGAAATCATAGTCTTAGCAACATGAATGCCAATGTTAACACAACTTAGAGCATCTGACTATTGACATCCTTCGTATCAAATTTTTTCCCACCCTTAAGAAGGATGTTGAACCTTAAGGAGAAAAGCACAAAAACTCACAGTAAATACGAGCAACTGCATTAATGAAGCCCACAAATTATGAGTTCATACATTATCGGCAATCTTGTACTCGGTACAAGTTTAGATTGCATTGGTTTACATGATAAACATAAAACAATTGATAATCATTGCTAATATTTCTTGATGACAAATTATTCAATGGTCTTTATAGAGCATGTGGTTTGCTTTGATGGTAGGAATAGCCTGCTGTTGTTGAGTAATGCAGTGTACATTACCACCACCTAAACATATATCTCTTGCAGTTTGAATCATTACCACCTGCAAGTAAAACATGAAACAACTTATACAGGTCAGTAGACTTCAACTAATTCTGCGTAAGTTTAGCTTGCAAATATACACATCTATTTGTACAAAGAACAATTGCCGATATGAAATTTGTGATAAGTGATAATAGCTTTGTGCACAGAGCACTTTTATATTGCATTACTGCACTAGACTTTAAAAATTGCCCAGAACATTCCTATGCTAAAAAATAAAGGTGGAGTATGCAACTTAACCCACATGAACTATCGTTAACCAATTTTAAATTTAAGTAAATTCCGTGCTAGATTTGGCGTTACCGTGTGGTTGGGAAACGCTGATGTGAGGACCTGAAAAGCCTCCTTGTCCCATTTTTCATCACCAAATGCAGGGGCAACGGTTCCTCCATTGGCAATGTACAAGTTAACATAAGATGCAGCTAACCTTATGCCCGCCAGCCTTGGCTTCGCTTCGTCCTGTGATTCAACCAAATGATAATGAATATTTTTAGCTGACATTATATCAGTAATCAAATTGAAGGGTAATTTTGAATGAAACTCAAATTGAAGGGATGAAGAAATTAATAATAAGACAAACGGGCAACATTAAGAGCAGAATTAAAACAAACTACAAGAGGATGAGCAGAACCAAATGCAGGAGCATAATAGTGTGATCTCATCACTGCCATAGCAAAAATATTGACATAAAAGCATGAGCATGAAAATCAGCATTCATCTTAGCCCAGATTGACGGAAAAAATGCATCAGAACACTTCCAAACTTGCCCAGTTTCAGAAAAAATGAGAGCAACAACAATCTCATTGCCAAAAATAAAATTAATGGGGGGTAATTCTCAGTAAAAATGTCAGATGGAGATCAGTATTACCTCATTGCCAACAATTAGGTAAAATTAATGGGGTAATCTCATTGGCAACAACAATCTCAGTAAAGATTTTGGATGTGTATAAACAAAACTGGAAAAAAAAACTTAATATGGAAATTTTACCTCTATCCAAGTTGGAGATGGAGATGGAGATGGAGATCAGTTTAGGGTTTCGTAGGTGGAGTGGGGGTGGAGAGAACAAGGCGTTTCGAAGGTCGGGGGCTTCAGTAGTGTAACGCCCCGAATCCCAAATACACTGAATTCGAGATGTTCTACAGGATCTTTTCACTTTCTGCAGTACAATTTTACAAGGAATTAAAAACTTTTCACATTACATCAGAGTTTACATCAATATTACACTTTTTTTTTGCACAGCGGAAGTAAAATTTACAACAATTGAATAAAAGTACAACAGCATGATATAATCTTTAAGCATCCATTCCTCTTTAACCTTTAACATGTCATTTACCTGCATATAAGACTGTGGGTACGTCAGTTTATTCAACCGACGATCATTATACACGGCCATCCTCTCTATGTCAGAAATAGTATAACTTAATTTTCCATATTTAGCAAACACAAACTTGTCACATTACAATTTAAGGGACTACCCTATTGATGTCGTGTTGTGATTGTGCACTTAATCCTTAATGCAATTGTTTATGTTACATGACACTAATGCACACTTGTTCGGATTCTATGCATCCCATACTACATAGGTCCGAGGGCAAGCCTCTTAATCGTTCTTCATCTTGTAGGGTTCAATCCCTCGCCATGACTTAATCTACTACTGTAACTACGGTAGTGTCTTAGATGATCTATGAGTGCAAGCACGTGTACAGAAACTGGAGGGGAATCCCACGTCATGTCACGACGCATCGTGAAGAACCTATGGACAATTCAGCCTCCTTCATGGCACACGATCCTCATGCAGTCACCAAACATCCCACAAGCGTCACCACAGGGACGGTACCCTGGAGCAGTATCCACGTCATGTCACGACGCATCGTGAAGAACCTGTGAAATACTCTCCGCCGCCACGGCACCCTGGAGCCGTATCCACGTCATGTCACGACTCATCGTGAAGAACTTGTGAAATACTCTCCGCCGCAAATCCGATGGCTCTAACCCGTGTTTTTCTTCTACTTTCATCACCTCTTCACTATGTACTAATTATTAGAATCATGAATAAAATCAAAGCTCTAGAATTAGCCTCTCCACTCAACCGGACTTATTCATTCATTTCAACATGACCAACCTTGGTCTTTCTTTTCAATATTCATTTCATTTCTTTCCAAATGCCGGGGGAGACTTAGCTACTCTTTCATTTCAATTCCAATTCACAAATTCTAACATAATCTGAGCATTCTCAGCTCATGAGTTCATTTTTCATTGCCTCAGCATATTATGATCTTAGCTTTTTCATATTCATGTGATTCTCAATTCAAATCTATGATTCATCTCATGTAAATTTCTCAATTCAACTATGATTCATTTCATATAAATTCATACAGCAATAAAAAGAGTTCATCAACATCAATCATAAAGTTCACAATCTTCGAATATACAGAATAATGTTCTCTGACATATCAAACCCTCTGGACAGTCGACTTGGATCTCTTCCAGTCAACTTGTCCAGTCAATTCAAGTTATTCAAAACCACTCGGGAGAGTCAACTACCGCATACGGCAGTCGGCTGTTCCTCAGTATTCCAATTTCAATTATCACCCACAGGGCAGTCGACTGTCTTTCAACACAGTCGCCTGGTCTGCATAGTTCAATCATGTAATTTCTCCAGTTCTATACAGTCGACTGCTACACACATTAAGTCGACTGAACAGTTTAAACATCTCAAATTAAGGAAACACACCTCATATTTTGTCACGCTATTCTTCAACAAGAATAATTCACATTTCATAGTTATCACTTTGTTCTCAAATGAGATGTACTAGCGAATATTCATAATTCATATTTTCATGCATCTATAATGTCACTTTACCATATTAATCTTCTTTATTTCTAGTTCTTTTGCAAGGTATAATTCCCCAAAAATACACATATCAAAATCATAGTTCTGATAGCACCGTTTATCTTCAAATCACATTTTATTCCATGCAACAATTTCCAAATTATCTTTGTAGAGTCTCATGTATTTCCAAAACAGTAGAACATTCGAGTTTATAAAATGTATCAGTACCAGTCGACTTATACCATAGTAAGTCGACTGTCCAGGGAAAACATCTATGATTTAAGTGAATAATTTAAGCAAGAAGCCGACTTATAATAGCATCAGTCGACTTAAAGGAGCATATAAGTCGACTTACAAGGTCCTAAGTCGACTTACCAGAACGTTTCTTTTCAACATTTCTCAACAATTAAAGCCACTAATCTCTTTATTAGCCAAGTTCACATTCATGGTTATAATTATTCCATACCAACTTAGATTCTTTACTAATCAAATCACATATAACTGCATATTCATATTCCAATCAATTCATAGGTCAAATCTCCAATTAGAAGTGTACTCTTATTAGTATTTTTCATGCATCATTCTCAATATGATACTAGCAATAGTCATAGGGAAAATCAACCCACTATCATTCATTCATTTAGCAAGCATTTCTACTTTAGAAATATGGAGAATTTTACCCACCTTGTATGGAGAGAAAAACAACACAAAAGCAACACTTCCTTGCAACAAGATGCACCTCCTCCTAGACGCTCGCACACAACTCCAAGCCCAAGCACAAAACCGAAAGCTTCCCCCTTGCACTAGCCGGCCTCACCTCCTTGGACGAATGCAAGCAATCCCACACACTTCTCTCAATCTTTTATCTCACAACTACTACTAATTAGACTATAGATTTGGGAAAATATAATTGCATATGAATATAGCCATGGGAGGGGGGTATTTATACTAGAAATGAAGTAGAATGAAGGGCTAGGCTTAGTTGGTTGGTTGTAGGATGGAAGGCTAGGATGAGAGTAGAAGTTACCACAACTACCCACATTCACATAACTACCACACCATTACCACCACTAAGACTTTTGAATCTCCCTCCAAAAGCAATCTGGCCATCTTGGAGTAGTGTGCATTGCACGTGTACGTGTAGTGCACGTGCAAGCAACTAGGCCCAAAAATTGTACATTTTAATTTTGTATACAAATAAAATAGTTATAAAATAGTCTTCTACATGACAAGTTTAAATTAAAAAAAAAAGAGATTAATCCATGGGCTTTATTTTTGGGCCAAAATAGCTCTTTAAAAATAAATAAAAATACATTTTGGGCTTTTAGAAAAAGGTCTTTTAATTAAATTAAAATAAGGCTTTCTATTTGTTTAAAGAAAGGCTTTTGTATAAAATAATTTGAAAACATATATTTAAATATTCATACACCTCACAATAAAACAATTATAAGACTTTAATTCAATCAAAAATATTGCACGTGCACACTACGTGCAAAATAAATAATTTTTCATATATTTGAAAAATCGGGGTATTACAAGTAGATTTCGACCCCGTCTAGGGTTTCGAAGGACGAAGGGGGAGAGAGAGAGACGAGGCAGCAGGGGGAGAGGTCGAAGGGGGCTTTCGAAGGTCGAAAGTCGAAGGTCGAAAGGGGGATTCAAGGGATTTCAAAGGCATGTAGGATTTCCAAGGTCGAAGGGCGTCTAGGGTTTCCAGGGTCGAAGGGGGAAACAGAGAGAGAGAGAGAGAGCGTTCAAATCGATAGGGTTTCCATGGTCGAAGGGGGAGACAGAGGGAGAGAGCGAAAGAAATGAGCGGAAGAGATGACTAAACTACCCCAAGCTTGAAGAGATGAGCGGAAGAAATCCTGATCGTTGGATCAATCCCATGATCGAATTTCAGATCCAATGTCTGTTAGCTTAGTTCGTAAGCTGAGTTCGAACACACCAGTTCGCAACCGAAGGTTACCCTATATATATATATATATATATATATATATATATATATGAAAACATGAACTTTTATACCCCAATTTATAATTATTTTTCACCATATACTGATGGAAATATGGACTTTTATTTACAACTAATTAATGTCATACTATTCAAACTTCAGCTACATAATTGTTAATTTACTGTTTACAAGGCTTTTCATATGTTGTATCGTTCTGAAGACGTGTCGTAGGTACGTGACCACGGGCAAATCTAGTCTATATAATAAAACACAAAGAATGCTATCAGGTGGCTCTCCTTCAATCCTCCAAAATCAAAGGCCCAGATTTAATCTTACAAAACACATTTCCACCACAAAAGTTTCACCTCAAAACTCAAATTAAAATCCCCCTAAAACAACTCCTTTATTTATTTAATTCTCTCTCTCTCTCTCTCTCTCTCTCTCTATATATATATATATATATATATATATATATATATATATATATATATATAGGAAAAAGGGGATATGAGCAACTTGCTCATTTAGTAAATAAACAATTGATGATGTGGCATACATGTGATTGGAAAATCCTTAAAATGGTTAGTTGTCTAATGTATCACATGAATGCCACATAATCAATTACTCATTTACTAACAGGGGTGTATTGGATTGAGATTTCAAAAGATTTTAAAAGAATTGAGAATCCCAGTATTTAAGAAATTTATGAAGAATTCACCTAAAACTTTGACTGGATTTATAAGGATTTTAAAATAGTTTGATGGAATTCTTATTATGAATTTTAATGAAATTCGAAGGAATTCGATGACAATAAACTTTATAATTAGTTCATTACCTACACAAGATTGTCATTCTCATAAGAGTAGTACGAATAAATATCAAGGCACCTTGTAAGTCATAAAAATGTCATTCTCATAAGATTTTTCTAAAGTACTAGGACACCCACATAAACAAAAGTAACAGCAAAAAAGAAAGAGCCCTACATGAGAGAGCTGTTGATGAGTTCATCAACTCAATACTCGCTGTTTTAACATTCTGAAATAGCATAAAATAATAATAACTAATAATACCCAGTAACCAAAGTCATGGAGCAAAAGATCTATAAGGAGCACCAACTCTCCCGTTAGGCATCATAACTCTACCACATCTCCTCATCAACTCAATACTCGCTGTTTCTGTACCATATGTCTTCTAGTTAATAGTTTCACTATATAGGCCACATCATACAAACCATGGAACGTTATCCACTTCGTCCTATACCTGCAACGAGAAACCAATTTATGCCATAGCAATCTTGAGAATATTTTTGAATCAACTCCGTCGCGTTGATTTCGATTGAAATTGATTCCATTGTCTTTCAGGAGGCGGATGGAGGCCTCTGCGTGGGGATCGGTGGTTGGGTTGAATTAGGGTTTGGGTTGAATTAGGCCTCTGCGTGGGGATCGGAGGTCGGGAGGTAGAAGAGAGGAGGAAGAAGACGATTGCGAGAGAAGGGGATTAGGGTTTGGGTTTATTTGGGGATAATTTGGGGCATATGTACAAGAAACAAAACCATACTCACCAATGGCTTGAAAGTTTCTACAGAGAAGGTGAGAATTGCAAAGGCTTTTGGTATTTATACCTCAGACCCTAGATTCCATCTAAATCCTCCAAATTCTCAATTCTACCAAAGTCAATAACTTTTTGAATACACTGAGAATTTAATGGGGTCATTTAAAATCTCAATTGAATACACCAAGAATTGAATAGAATCACTTAAAATCTCAATTGAATACACTGTGACTTTTATAAACTCCTTTAAAATCCTAATAGAATACACTAGGATTTTCACATTGTTTTAAATTCTTTTCAAATTCCAATCCAATACACCCCTGTAAATGAGCAAGTTGGCCATATATATATATATATATATATATATATATATATATATATATATATATATATACATACATACATACATACTAGTATTTTTCACGTGTGATGCACGTTTTGATAAGAGTTTGAGGATTTTCATGTGCGATATACGTGTTAAGAAATAGTTTTGGAGTTGGACGTGCATTGGACGTAATTCGGAAAAATATTTTGAAGGAAAAACTATAATTTGTACGTGCAATGCATATATTTACAAGTAGAATTTTAGTTGTACGTGCAACTATGTTTAATGTTAAAAAAATATTATAAAATTGTTTTGCACGTGCGTTGCACATTTTAAATAGATGAATTTTTTTATTTGTTTGTTTTTTTGTAATTAATGAGAGAGTTGGAATTACATGTGCAACGCACGGATTTGTATGTTGACAAATGACAACTCCAACTCTCCCATTATAATATTATATACATACATACATACATACATACATACATACATACATACATATATATATATATATAGAGTCCCTTTCGGTTGCACACTACTTTTGGTGAGCACTCCGTGAGCACTCACGAACTAGAGACCCTATGAAAAATCCGAACCGCTCATATTGTTCTATATGCCTTAGATAGCCTAACAATAAAAAATCAAGTAATTTGAAGTACATTTGCCCATCCATCAAGCTGTTAGAATTTTCAGCCATACAATTTTGTGATGATGTAAATCATGGGCAAATGAACTTTAAATTACTTGATTTTTTATTGTTAGGTTATCTAAGGCATATAGAATGATATGAGCGGTTCGGATTTTTCATAGGGTCTCTAGTTCGTGAGTGCTCACGGAGTGCTCACCAAAGTAGTGTGCAACCGAAGATTTCTCTCTCTCTCTCTCTCTCTCTCTCTCTCTCTCTCTCTCTCTCTATATATATATATATATATATATATATTTATTTAGTTTTATTCCGTTGCAAACGGGTCTGTGTGCACAGACCCGTGTGAATGGCGATCTGGGCCGGTGGATCTTTGATCCAGCAGCCCACCATTTTTTTTCTAAAATTTAGCCCAAACTCAAGAAAATCCTAATCCTTGATCAAAACACAAACTTGTCCTCCTCTGTCCGCTCCTCCTCCTCTCTCCCAATATCTACTCCAAACATTGAAACCCAACTCTCTCATCCCATCTTCAAAAGCAAATCGAAACTCTAGTTCGGCCACAACACCTTCATTGGCTAAATTCAGACTTATTTTGTAAGGTATTGACTAATTCTTTACTTTAGTAGTTTTATTTGTATTGATTTTTCAATTTGTCCATACTAAATTATTTAGAAAGTGCGCAAAAAATTCTTTGCCTTAGTAATTTGTAGATGTAGAATTGGGAAGACTTTTAATATATTCAAGTGCCCAAATATTTTCTCTGTCTTAGTAATTTGTAGAAGTAGATTTGGGAAGACTATTAATATATTCAAGTGCCCCAAAAAGTCTACATTTAGGAATAATATATTCAAGTGCCCAAAGACTTAAAAAATTTGTAGATGTAGAATTCTTTGCCATAGTAATTTAGTTTTGTTTGTGTTGTTTTTTCACGTTCGATATATACGAAATTATTTAGAAAGTTTTTAGTGCGGTTATACTTGAAAACATTGCAAATGACCTTCAAAAAATACGAAACTTTGTGAGTAGGTTGATCTCACATAGCACAAGCCACCCTAACTTGTAGAAGTGAGTTTCGACTTACGGTTCGAGAGATACGGCTGCATATCGCTTTTGGTTGAAAAAACCAAATAAAACAGTACACGGCCGTATCTAGAAAACCGTGAGTCGAAATTCACTTCTACAAGTTTGAGTGGCGTGTGCTACGTGAATTCGACTAAGTTGCAAAGTTTTCTAAATTTTGGATGTCGTTTGTGCAGTTTTGTTACGTTCATCGCACAAGAAGTAAACTATTTAGAACTTTTGTAGTGCGGTTAGACTAGAAAACCCTTCAAACAACTTTCAAAAAATACGAAACTTAGCCAGTATGTTGGTTTCACTTATCACAAGCCACCCCAACTTGCAGAAGTGAGTTTTAACTCACGATTTGAGATATACGGTCGTGTATCGCTTTTAGTATTAAAAAAAACCAAATAAAGCGGTACACGGCCGTATCTCGCAAACCGTGACTCGAAACTTGCTTCTACAAGTTGTGGTGGCTTGTGTTACGTGAATTCGACCAAGTTGCAAAGTTTTATAAATTTTGGATGTCATTTGTGCGGTTTTCTCACGTTCATCGAACTGTAAGTAAATGACTTAGAACTTTTTCAGTGCGGTTAGACTAGAAAATCCTTCGAACGACCTCCAAAAAATACAAAACTTTGCGAGTTGGTTGGTCTCCCCTATCACAAGCCAACTTGTAAAGTGTTTTTCTAATCGAAAGTTTATTCATTTCGAATAATAATGTGTTTTAATCTTATTTTCTAGATCTTATTGATCAACTATTTGTATTTGAGTCCAAATTATATATATATATATATATATATATATATATATATATATATATATATATATTTGGGTCATTTTAGTAAATTGTTAAACCCGGATATTATTTTATTGTATGATTTTATTATTATAATAATTAATTGTCGTTTCTTGATTATTTAATTAAAATTTATCTATTGAATTATTTTGGTATTGTACTAGACCTAGTTTTCTTGGCGAATTCCAACTTATTTTCAATCCCAGTTAATATTCAATTCATTTGTATTATTTATTTATTTATTTGGATTTAAATTCTTGTTAATGAGACTCTTTGATCTTCTTAATGAATTATTTTCTTGTTAATCCTTTTTTTTGTGGGTATTTTTTATTTGAACCCTATTGATTTGGATCTACCTCTTATTGAACCCAAAAACCCAATTTCATTTGTTTTTTACCCAAATCAACTTTTATTGGACCCTAAACCTCTAACCCAATACCCTAATTGTATCATAAATGCAACTCTACTGCAAACCCTAGAATTGTACAATTTTGAAGCTTAGCCGCTTATTCTCTCTCCTCTCTCCTCTCTCATCCCGTTCTCTCTTTCTCCCTGTGTGTTCCCGCCCAATTCCCCCTAACCCATTGCCGACCCCTCTTCTCCGATCATCTTCTCCGGCGACCTCTTCCCCGTCGCCACCTCCCCTCGTTGACGCCGCCTCTCCACGATGCCAGAGCACCACCCTAGAACCCCACCTCTGACCTCTCTTCTTCTCTCTCCTCGACATTAGTCGACAGCCAGAACCCATAATCCCCCTCCCTGCTCTTCCCTATTTCGATCGACGGCCACCCAACGCTGCCCTCCAGTCGCGCCGCCCACTGCCCTGCATCGCCGCCGCCAGCGCTGACCACCAGTGTCGGCCAGGCTCGAGGTCCCCCTGTTGCCGAGCTCTCTCTCTTGCCCTATTGCTACTTGTCTCTTTGTGTGCTATGTTGAATTTGGCTCTTTTGCACGTATATTGCACGTGCTACTTTATGGATTTGTTAGTTTGTGAGTTTGTTGCTTCAGGATCCTTATCCCATTATTCTTGGTATTCGTACTCACCGTTTATAAGGCAAGTAACTTGTACTAAATTCTTTTGCATATACAAGTAGAAAATACCGCTTGTAGTGTAGTTGGGTTCTAGAGACAATTCGTGTGTGAAACCCTTTGTTGATATTATCTCTATTGCGATGATTTGACCATAGTTTCCTCACGACATACATGACATGATATAACTTAAGATTGACCACACCTTATTGCATATATACGTGTTATTCATATGTTATCTTGTGCTCGTTCGTGTTATTCGTGGTAGACTTGTTGTAGACTTGTAAAATACCCTATACCATGTTGGTTGGACATCTAGTACACCATATTCCATGTTATCATCCTATTGTTTTCCTATTGTTATTATCGTTCATCTCATGTCTTTAGAGTGCATATTGTATTGTTGCATTAATGAAATAATTAACAAGCCGGGGTTTAAGGGTTGAATTTTAGTAGTGGACAATATAGAGACTGTACTTAGAGGAGGGGCCCGTGTTTCCTTATGTATTGGTCTTGGTCTATTGGTCTATTGGTCATATCGGTCATCGATTAATTGTAGATTACTGACTATAGTATCTCACTTGATTCGGTCATCGGTCACTATTGAATATTGATTATCGTTGCCAAGTACATGAACTATAGAGCCCATTACTTAAGTCAAATGAAATTGATTGTATGCATCGAACCTGTGATACGAAACACATGGGACACATTAGTACATGCATTAGTTAGGATTAAATTGAATAATAGACTTAAGGATTAGCACAACATCGACATTGCATATTGTTCATCATTGTTCCTATTGATATCGAATATTACACGATATTTGTTCACTTGACACTTGATACATGCTACTTGTACTTGTTCACCTCACCATGCTTGTTGTTATCTTTTGTTATTGTGCCTATTCAATGCTATTCGTTTATCCTTCCCATGTAATTGTATCCTGCACTACAAGCGGCCCGTAACTTGCATTGACGGGCGTTTTGTTTTCTTTTTCTCTTCCTGCAATTTATTAAATTGCAGATTTTGGAGAACAGTTGCCTACTGGAGTCGGAGAACAAACAGTCTGAAGACTACTGCTTTCTAATTGCTTATTGTTTTAATAAACTTAATGTATTGAGACTTATTATTATTTGGATTGGATTTATTATTGTATTGGACTTATTTCCCAAATATTGTTATTTGTTTCCAGATGTTGGATTATTATTGTATTTGGATATTTTTATTGCTTAATTCCAAGTATTATTGTTCATGAGATTATTATTATTGCCTGCGCAATTGTTCTGTATTATTTATATTGTTGAGTTAATCGGATAAACAGTTTATGGGTGACGTTAGTCATTTGCTGAGCCAATGCCTTGTACTCGTATTCTGTATTTTTGGGAAGCAGGTTGTGACACAACCCAATTTGGAGAAGGGAGTTTCGACTCACGGTTCGAGAGATACGGCTGCGTATCGCTTTTGGTAAAAAAACAAAATAAAGCGATACATGGCCGTATCTCGCAAACCATGACTCGAAGCTTGCTTCTACAAGTAGGGTGGCTTGTGTTACGTGAATTCGATCAAGTTGCAAAGTTTTATAAATTTTGGATGCCGTTTGTGTGGTTTTCTCACGTTCATCGAACTATAAGTAAATGACTTAGAACCTTTTTACTGCGGTTAAACTAGAAATCCCTTTAAATGACCTCCAAAAAATACGAAACTTTGCGAGTTGGTTTGTCTCACCTATCATAATCCACCCAAACTTGCAGAAGTGAGTTTTGACTCACGTTTCGAGAAATACGGCCGCGTATCGCTTTTGGTATTAAAAAAAAAACAAATAAAGCGGTACACGGCCGTATCTCGCAAACTGTGACTCGAAACTCGCATCTACAAGTTGGGGTGACTTGTGTTATATGAATTCGACCAAGTTGCAAAGTTTTATAAATTTTGGATGCCGTTTGTGTGGTTTTCTCACGTTCATTGAACTATAAGTAAATGACTTTTTTTAGTGCAGTTAGACTAGAAAATCCTTCAAACGACCTCCAAAAAATACAAAACTTTGCGAGTTGGTTGTTATCACCTAACACAAGTCACCCTAACTTGTAGAAGTGAGTTTCGAAGCACGGTTCGAGAGATCCGGCCGCGTATCACTTTTGGTTTAAAAAAAACAAATAAAGCGGTACACGGCTGTACCTCGCAAACTGACTCGAAACTCGCTTCTACAAGTTGGGGTTGCTTTCGTTACATGAATTCAACCAAGTTGCATAGTATTGCTATTTTTCGTTTTGTTTTGTGCATTTTTTTACACATTTTCACTTTGTTTATTGCTGATAGATAAATAGATGTAACCCGTATAAACTAAGCTTAAAATTTTCATTTACAGATAAGTGTCTAGAACGAGGCAACCAAGAAGCCCTTCTAGTAGTGCTAGTGGCACACCAATGACAGAGGTAAGATTGATTATTATTATTGATTTTAAATACGAATATGTAACACTGTCTCAATAATAACAACATTTATCTTTGTTCGTGTAGGTTGGTGGCCGTCAATCTACATCTGCCGAGGCCGGTCTGTCGTCTTCGGTTTTCGTTGCACCTCCTGAACTATTGGACTCAAGCTTACTTTCGTTGCAATCCAGACACCGATCCGAAGCCGTGTGGACTGGGTCCGCAAAGAAGTGCAACTTCCGGCAGCATGCAGTTCTTCCCATGGACCCCCGTATCACTCTGTTCTTAGTTGAAGCCAGTTTCAATAGAGCTCGATTTATGGGGGATGTGAAGCTTGACCGACCTCTACTTACAGCTCTGGTTGAACGATGGAGGCCGGAGACCCACACATTCCACCTACCGGTGGGTGAGATGACTGTCACTCTCCAAGATGTAGCACTCATTACTGGGCTACCAATAGATGGGGTCGCCGTGACGGGAAACATAAATTTTGACTGAGTAGCAGTTGTTCGTGATCTGCTCGGTATCGATGTTGAGGAGTCGTTGATCCAAAAAAGAGAGGACGTTGGAAGAGAAATTCTCAGAGATACTCCCGAAGAATATGATCCAGATCTATTAAATCAAGCTTTAGATGATGCGAAAGATAAAGTGGAAGCTGAATTTTGGGATGAAATCTTTGACGGGAAATCACTTCTACTTAGTTGGTTGAAATTCCAATTCGACGGATATTTAACGGAGGATTCGGACGAGGAATCCATATGTTACTATGCTCGTGCGTACATTTTCAGTATGATCGGGGGAGTGATTTTCCCTAACTCATTCAGTGCGAGCGCGCCGCTGATGTATTTACGGTTGTTGGAAAATTTTGGTTTTGCCGGCCGTTTCAATTGGGGGAGTGTGGCATTGGCGCTACTATATAGAAATTTGTGCGCATGTGCATTAGGTGTCGTACAAATGGGTGGCCCGATGGTTCTATTGCAAATCTGGAGTTGGGAACGCATCCACATCAGACGTTCTCGTATTATTGAACCAACACCGGATTGGTTGGCCGACCCACGGTTCTAGAGTTGTTACCTCCTTTAGGGGTATATTGGGCGGGGTGGCACACGTGGGTCGATAGCCCACGGCAATCACTTATCTATTATAGAGATGAGTTAGATAACTTGCGGGACAAGTTTGTCAATTGGGAACCGTACTCGACCGCCAGGTTGGAAAGGGTTCCACCGGTTTGTTTGGCTGGTGCCCTTTGGTTGACGGCTGCACTACTTGTAAATTTTTCTATTGTTGAGTTTCATTATCCGGATAGAGTGATGTGGTAATTCGGATATCAGCAGAAGATTCTCGAAGTCCGGTATTATGATAAAAAAATTGCACGAGGTGAGAGGAACGGGTCAAGTGCCCAACTTCGATTGGGCTGATTTCCACCGGATCCATGTGGCCAACTGGAACACCATGCGGTATCAGATGACACTGAATATGATGTTCTTCGCTATACTGTTGATGGCTCTTTCCAACATGTATACATGACGTGGTACAGGCGCATTACACAGTTGTATGTTTCTCCACAAGCCGCTGTACCAGCCAGTGTGCAGATTCCAATTTCCCCAACCAAGGAAGAACCACCACCGGCATATTCCTCTTCCCAGCCGATGTATCAACCAAAGGCGTCGATGTATCGGAACTTTGTTAGTAAAATTTCACGCAATTTCATACATTTAGTATGCATGTAGTGTTATTTGAGGATGGGATGATACATTTAGTGTACATATTGTTTAAATTAAAAATTTCAACCTAATGTAGATTGAAAACACATGGAAAAACGTTCGGAGAGCTACTCGCATCTTGAAGAGTAAGGTACCCAAGAGCGTTAAGAAATTAATGCGGGAGATGCTAAAGTCGTGCCGCTGTAGTCTTGAAGAGGTGGATGAAGGTCCGCAACTTGATGCATATTTAAAAGCCAACATGGCAGTTCCTTGGCGAAAGAGCGTGACAAGGCCGAGAATTCGCATCGCCGAGCCATAACAAGTTCAACAACAACAACCACCCGAAGAAGATGCGGAGGAGCAGTGGAAAGATGACCCTCAATCCCCCGAGATGCAAGGTAGACGACGAAATCCTCAACGAAAGAGGAACCCGCCTGATTAATTTACACCCAGTGGTCGCAAACCACGTGGTCGTAAAAGGTAGTATGTAACAAGTGGTTCGTTATTAGTATTTTAGTGTTTGGTTGATGATTTTATTCCTCAAATAACTAATGCAAAGTCTGTTTCTATGTTGATAAATGTTGTAGATAAATACCGGGCATCCACGGAAGTCAACCATGAAGATAAATGTATTGATCCATCTAGACTACTTTAGCTTCATTGTTGAGATGTATATCTATTACTGAAGGTCTTGTAATTGCTACTTGAAATAATTCCACAAATGTAATTGAATGAATTGTTGAGATGATTATTTTGTAATTAATGTCATATTATCTATCGTATCATATATATTGTTGTGATCTGAGTTTTTATTTATGTGAATGAATTGGTGATCTAAGTTTCTGAATTGCTATTGATATGAGTTTCTGAGTTGTTGTGATCTGATATATATGTTGTTGTATTGTTGTGATCTGAGTTTCTGAATTGTTGTGAATGAACTTATTTTGTGAAGTTGTATTTTCATTCACAAACATGGTCTGATACACTGTGAAAATCTCTCTACTTAACCCGTTATTGACGATGACTGGTTAAGATCACTTAACCCATCATCGCCAATAACGGGTTAAGTAGAGAGATATTGGCAGAACTTTATCATCTACAAATAAAGTATTCATGAAGTTCTGCCAATATCTTTCTACTTAACCCGTTATTGGCGATGCCAATAACGGGTTAAGTAGAGAGATATTGGCAGAACTTCATCATCTACAAATAAAGCATTCATAACCCGTCATCTCCAATAACGAGTTAAGTAGAGAGATATTGGCAGAACTTCATCATCTACAAACGAAGTATTCATACAGTTGTTTGTAAATATAATAAAAATATTCAGAAAATACATTATCAAACTAAATATTATAGTTGAAAAATGTAAACAGCTTATTAAAAATTACTATAACCCTACTGTAACCCTACTATTACCCTTTAACCCTTGCCCGTTAAAAAGTTAGAGTAGGTTTAGAGATAGGCCTCGACTTGGGGCTCTAGTTTTTTTTATCAACTTCAATGTTTATACTTCTAAAAGTGACTAATTTGTTTTTAAATAGTTTTCTCCCATATTTTATTTTTAATATCTTATTTTTAATATATTTTTCCCCCAAATATAATGTTCATTTTGAAGTAAATAAATAAATAAAAAATTATATAATCATCTGTCTAAACAAATTGGAACTACCATATGATCTATTAAAGTAAATTAATAAATATTTAATATAATTCCTTACATTCATCGAATTCGGTTTAAGTTAGAGTGTCAAAGGGTTACGACTAGGATTAGAGGGTTATAGTAGGGTTACTGTAGGGTTAGAGTAGTTCGTAGGGTTAGAGTAATTTTAATAAAATGTTTACATTTTTCAACTATATTATTTATTTTGATAATGTATTTTCTGAAATTTTTTTTTTTCAAAACGAACATCATATTTGAGGAAAAATTATATAAAAAATACGACACTAAAAATAAATTTTGGGAAAAAACATTTAAAAACAAATTAGTCAAATTTAGAAGTATAAACATTGAAGTTGATAAAAAAATACAGCCCCAAGTCGAGGCCTATCTCTAAACCTAGAAGAAACCTTTTAACGGGCTAGGGTTAGTTGGTTATAGTAGGGTTACAGTAATTGTTAATAAACTGTTTACATTTTTCAACTATATTATTTATTTTGATAATGTATTTTCTGAATATTTTTATTAGATTTACAAACAACTTTATGAATACTTGGTCTGTAGATGATGAAGTTCTGCCAATATCTCTCTACTTAACTCGTTATTGACGATGACAGGTTAAGATCACTTAACCCGTCATCGTCAATAACGGGTTAAGTAGAGAGATATTGGCAGAACTTCATGAATACTTGGTCTGTAGATGATGAAGTTCTGCCAATATCTCTCTACTTAACCCGTTATTGGTAATAACGGGTTAAGATCACTTAATCCGTCATCGTCAATAACGGGTTAAGTAGAGAGATATTGGCAGAACTTCATGAATACTTGGTCTGTAGATGAAGAAGTTCTGCCAATATCTCTCTACTTAACCCGTTATTGGAGATGACTGGTTAAGAACACTTAACCCGTCATCGTCAATAACGGGTTAAGTAGAAAGATTTTTACAGTGTATCAGACCATGTTTGTGTATGAAATACAACTTCTGTAAATGAGTTCAGTTACAGCAATTCAGAAACTCAGATCACAACAATACAACAACAAATACATCAGATCACAACAACTCATAAACTCATATCACAACAATTGCCGATAACGGGTTAGGTTCAAAGAAAATTAAAATTAAAAATAAACCCACAGCAGATATTATAGTTCACAAATACACAAAGTGCACACATACATAAACATTCACAAACCAATTACAATATCAACATTCACAACAATATAACAAAGTGCACATATACACAAATTGCACTCTACTTAAATACACCAAAAAACTTCTTATAAATACACAAATTGCACACATACACAATTTACACAAATCGAGCATATATATACAATGAAAAGGGTATTAAATTTTTGATGACCCACGGCTTCCATCAGCACGCTCAACTATCATTCCGGACCTACAAAAAATAGAAGTAATTGTCGAAATGAATAATTCTCTTCTCATTAATTGAAAAAAAAACAGAAACTGTACAAAGAAGGTCCACAAAGTTAATATGACATCCATCTAGACAAAAATTACCTTAGCACGAATCTTCACCTTCGTCGTCATCGCTCTCTCCACCGATTGGAGCTTCTTCACATGCTACCGATCCACTAAAAAACAATAAGAATTAATTGGTGTCAACAACAACAAGTTAAGATTGATTGAGTCAAATTAATATATACTTAGTCTCGGATATATTACCTTACCATATTTTTGGGGCAATTTCGTGAATCGTGACATACGACACAAAGACATGTCCTGCAAAGTCTTGGTCTCTTCGTTTTTTGGGCTTCTCGTGTGGACTTCAATCTCTTTCCTCTAGGCCTTCCCTTTGTAGTGCATTGTACAGGGTCCCCTACCGGTGCATGTGCATGTCCACCACTATCTGGTTGTGCACTACTCTCGTGTTGTGTGCTATTTTCGGATTGAATGTGAGAAACGCCTTCAATGCCCTTAACCATGTGGTCGAGCATGTACTTGTACGCTCCCTCTGAAGAACAACCAAGATCGACCAACTGTCTTGAGTGTTGAGTCAATTCACAATAACGGGAGGCAAAATTGTCGCCCATACTGTTGGGAACTGGTGTACTGCTTCTTGTCAACTGATCCTGGGTCCATCGTCTACAAATATACTGCTCCGGTAATGCGGTGTGATCGGTGAAGCGAAGAACCGCCAATAGATGTTTGCATGGAATGCCTACGAACTCATATATAGAGCAAGGATATTTAGCCATTCGACAGACTTTGCAAAAAGAAATCACCGTCCCCGGTTCTGAATTTCCACAAATCGTTACAGAAAAAGCTGCACTATCCGGTGTATCCATACTCGAAATGAAATTCACATTAAGTAATAAGTTTTTTTGGACTTCTTGTTGGAATTTGTAGAAAATCTTTAGTGTGTATGTTCCTGCCATTTGTGACTCCAACGCCCATTTGGTTTTCAATTTTGGCCTCTCCTCGCAATTTCGTTGATTTTCTTTAAGTTCCTCGTGTCTTTGTTTTGCTAAGACTCGGTCAAAGATCACGGAAAATTCATGTAATGAGTACTTCTTATGGGTATGTTGCTTCAAGGATGAATGTAGCGATTTGCTACGTTGGGTACTCAACATGCCGCCCCAAAATGATTCTTTTGTGTAGATGGGAGCCCATTTCTCGCGAATTTCAATTTTTTCGTTCAACCATTTGTTATTCTCAAGTTTGTATCGCAAAATCAAAATTTTCCACTTCTCTTCAAATTCAGTTTTAAATTCCGTCGTATAGATGATGGTCTTCAAAGCATCCCTAAACTCATCGATATTATTTGACATATGCATCTCATGTGGTAACTTATCCAAAATATACCAAATACAATATCTATGATCGGTGCTAACGAAAACTTTCTTCAATGCAGCACCTCCATGATCCTCATCTGTCACGATGCCCAACGGATCGTGACCCATAACTCCTCACCACTTTTCAAAGAACCACTCAAATGAGGAAGCCTTCTCATTTGAAATGAACCCACAACTTAAGAATGTTGATTGCCAATGATGGTTGAGTCCATCAAATGGTACGAATAACATCCCGTATCGGTTCGTATAGTAGGTGGTATCAAAGCAAACTACATCCCCAAATACTTCACAATTCTTCCTACCGATACCATCCACCCAAATACAATGGGACAATCGCCCTTCGGGATCTACTTGGTAATCATAAAAAAATAGAGGATCGGTCACCTTTTTCGATTCAAAGAACTCAATTAGCATTTGCCCGTCATGTCCTTTCAAACATTCCAACTCGTCTCTCCTAAGATTTCTAATATCAGTTTTAGTGAATCCTATTTTCTCATTACCTCCACTTGCACCTTCGAAGAAAAGTATTTGTTTGCATATAGGGACATTAGTTTTGGTAAGTTCACCAATCACTTTTTATCTGAATTGGTCAATACACGATTTCGAGGAAGCAAGTGACGTCTAACAGGTGAAGTAAATTCGTGATTTTGTGGTTCATTAAATGAATAAATAATCCAGAATTACTTTCTAAGTTTAGTTTTACACGAACGAAAGCTTTGCAACCCGTTCTAGAAGTAGTTCCCCGTCTAGCTTCATTATGATTATTCGGTGACTCCCCGGCTTTATTACATACATATGATTTATCTACTACATCATTTTCCTTGTATTTATTTCCACCCTTGCACATAGCAAAACCCACACATCTACAATATGTAGAACCCCGTATTTTCAAATATTATTTTAATTATTTGAAAATGAATTTAAATGATTTTTGAGGATTTAATTGATATTTTCTAAAAGATTTATCTTTGGTACACGTGCAAAACACGTGCAAATGACTTTTGAGATGTTTGAAAAATTAAGTTTTCCTTATGAAAAATCATTATTTATTATTTTGGAATTATGTAGTATTTTTCCAGATTTTTCTGAAATTAATTTGATCTATTTGCAATTTTTGGATAAAAGAAGGACCTTTTCGCAAAATTGACATTCTTAAGGGCTAAAATGCAAAATTGGCATTCTGGATGTTTTAAACAGTATTGGTTAAGATTTAGAAGTATATTTTCTTTTAAATCCTAATTTTAATAAATTTTAGATGAATTTCCAAGAGAAGATATATATATATATATATATATATATATATATATATATATATATATATATATATATATATATATATATATATATATATATATATAATTGTATTTTGGAGGGATGGTTTTGCAAATGTATTCCTAAACCCTAAAAATGATATTTCCGGCCTATATAAGGAAGTTTGCAGCCGTCATTCGCTGGACAACTCAGATCTCATACTATTATTTTTCCTTGGTGATAAAAGAGGATTTTGGACCTCGCAAGAAGGAGATTGGATCTAGCAAAGGAAGGCTTTTGTGGATCTTCTTGCTTCTAAAGGTGAGTGATATGAACTTAGTTTTGTTAGTGTGTATGATGGTGTGCTGTTTTGTTTGATGTATCCGTATCTTGTATGTGATCGATGCAATAGTCGTTATTCGTATTATGCATGAGAAATCCACGAATGTTTAGTAGATCTTGTTTAACAAATTCTTTATTGATCGAAAACATGTTAAGATTCAAGTATGGTTTGATCGGATGTATGGACATCTGGATCTTGTGTTTATAATCAGATCCTGGTTATTATTGGTGGAAGAATTAAGTATTAAGGAAACCCTAATGTAAGATTTAGGAATTTGAGAACAAGAGAATTGAGTTTTGAGTTATTGAATGATTGAATAATGGATCGGCAATGAAGAAGTAATTGAGATTGTCACTTTACATGATTAGAATTATTTTCATGAACGAGAACCTTTAGAAAACTCCAGTTTTGATCTTTGTATTCAGATCTAACTTATGCAAACTGTAGGCCGACAGTCGACTGGTCTACTAATCAGTCGACTGGTACGATCCCAGCTGCTGTATCTTTAGTTTTTCTCGAAAATCCGTTCGGGACAGTCGACTTAGACCCTTCTCAGTCGACTGGTACACTTAGAATTTATTTTTCAAAGTTATCGTAGAATTTCTCTCGGGTAAGTTGACTTATGTTTTTATAAGTCGACTTATATTCTTATAAGTCGACTTATGTCCCCTTTTAAGTCGACTTATGTTTTGATAAGTCTACTTATGACCTTTATAAATTATAAGTCATCTTATACTTTTGATAAGTCTACTTATGATCTTTATAAGTCATCTTATACTTTTGATAAGTCTACTTATGATCTTTATAAGTCATCTTATACTTTTGATAAGTCTACTTATGATCTTTATAAGCCATCTTATACTTTTGATAAGTCTACTTATGATCTTTATAAGTCATCTTATACTTTTGATAAGTCTACTTATGATCTTTATAAGTCATTTTATACTTTTGATAAGTCTACTTATGATTTTTATAAGTCATCTTATGTTTTGATAAGTCTACTTATGATCTTTATAAGTCATCTTATATTGTTGATAAGTCAACTTATGTTTTTATAAGTCATCTTATACTGTTAGCACTTGGAACGTTTCTTGAGAATTGTTGATAATTGTCTCGGGTAAGTCGACTGATGGTTTTCTTGAGTCGACTTACTGCACTTGTTATAATCTTGGATATTGGTTCTCGGGGCAGTCGACTTACTATCGCATAAGTCGACTGGTTCTGATGAGTTTTCATAATCTTGAGTGTTCCTTCAGTCTTTAGTTTGATTGTAGATGAATATATTCGTCGGTGTAAGAGTCACTATTAGTGATTGCATACCGGGTATGTATTCGATCTATACTATCTTTAGTTTGTTTGTAGATGAATATATTCGTCGGTGTAAGAGTCACTATTAGTGATTGCATACCGGGTATGTATTCGATCTATACTATCTTTAGTTTGTTTGTAGATGAATATATTCGTCGGTGTAAGAATCACTATTAGTGATTGCATACCGGGTATGTATTCGATCTACACTATCTTTAGTTTGTTTGTAGATGAATATGTTCGTCGGTGTAAGAGTCACTATTAGTGATTGCATACCGGGTATGTATTCGATCTATATTATCTTTAGTTTTTGTAGATAGATATATGGGTATCCGATCTATGGCATTATTGGTGATCGATTGATTGGACATACATCGTGGTATTGAGATTTATTGATAGTTGGACACATTCTGAAATGTGAGAATTACTGTTAGTTCAGAACAGTCGACTGGTTCATTAAACAGTCGACTGTACAGTGCAGTTAAACTGTACTATTTTTTGAGAATGATTGATTGATGGATACTTGATCGTTGGTATTGTTTCTCGACTTGGTTCACGCATGTACTGGCCTATCGTTTCTTGTTTCATATTACATGTTCAGTTTATGTATTTTTGTTCAGTACATGTTGCTTGAGAATTTATGCTATTGTTCATTTATGTTTGTTGTTTATATCACTCACACCATTTATGGCTGACCCCGTTAGTTTGGGGGTTAGGGTTCAACTCTAGCCTCATGTGTTACAGGTAGCTGCTTAGAGTTAGGAGCTTGGATGCTTGGGGTAGCTTTGGATTTTATGAGTGTTATAATAGAGCCTTGGGTAACTTTGTAAGGAGAAAGGGTTGTAACAGTTAAATGTATTTTAAGGTGTTTTGTATTTCCGCTGCAATTGAAAAAGATTATTGTAATAAAGATTTGGAATAAAATGACTTGAGTTTTTGGTCTATGTATATTGTTACATTGAAGTGGATCGCTGGGAGAGTGCCACGTATTTTCTAAGTTTAATATTTAGAAATTCGGGGCGCTACACAATATGTGGAATAAAATTTCTCCGCTTCATCTAAAGTGAGAAATGTCATACCAATCTTCGGTTTTAGGTGCTCGTCAATATGAGGCCGAAATTCACCAATTTCTTGTGCAGGAACATATTTTTCTCTGGCAACGGAACTTCCATCAAGACTGTCCATATCTAAGGAAAAAAAGTATAACAGTTAGGGCCACGAACCCTTACGGAATGCGAGGAATTAGTTGTAACTTTATTTAGTTATAGTTCGATGAACGTGAGAAAACTGCACAAACGGGATTCAAAATTTATAAAACTTTGCAACTTGATCGAATTCACATAACACAAGCCAGCCCAACTTGTAGAAACGAGTTTCGAGTCACGGTTTGCGAGATACGGCCGTGTACCGCATTATTTGGTTTTTTTGGGACCAAAAGCGATATACGACCATATTTCTCAAACCGTGAATCGAAACTCAATTCTACAAGTTGGGGTGGCTTGTGCTAGGTGAGAACAACCAACTTGCAAAGTTTCGTATTTTTTGGAGGTCGTTTGACGGGTTTTCTAGTCTAACCGCACTAAAAGCTTTCTAAGTGATTTACTTCTTATGCGAGAAACGTGAGAAAACCTCACAAACGACATCCAAAATTTATAAAACTTTGCGAATTGGTTGAATTCACGTAGCACAAGCCACCACAACTTGTGGAAGTGAGTTTCGACCCACGGTTCGAGATATATGGCCGTGTATCGCTTTACAAGGGTTTTTTTCAACCAAAAGTGATACACGCCCGTATCTCTCCAACCGTGACACAAAAATTACTTCTACAAGTTGGGTTGGCTTGTGATAGGTGAGACCAACCAACTCGCAAAGTTTTGTATTTTTTGGAGGTCGTTTGAATGGTTTTCTAGTCTAACCGCACTAAAAAAGTCCTAAGTTATTTACTTATAGTTCGATGAACGTGAGAAAACCGCACAAACGGCATCCAAAATTTATAAAACTTTGCAACTTGGTCGAATTCATGTAACACAAGCCACTCCAACTTGTAGAAGTGAGTTTCGAGTCACGGTTTGCGAGATACGGCCATGTACCGCCTGTCCGCTTTATTTGGTTTTTTTTTATACCATACGCAACCGTATCTCTCGAACTGTGAGTCGAAACTCACTTCTACAAGTTGTGGTGACTTGTGCTATGTAAGACCAACCTACTCGCAAAGTTTCGTATTTTTTGGAAGTCGTTTGAAGGGTTTTCTAGTCTAACCGCACTACAAAAGTTCTAAGTAGTTTACTTCTTGTGCGATGAACGTAAGAAAACGGCACAAACAGCATCCAAAATTTATAAAACTTTGCAACTTGGTTGAATTCGCGTAGCACAAGCCACAACAACTTATGGAAGTAAGTTTCGACCCACGGTTCGAGAGATACGGCCGTGTATCGCTTTACAAGGTTTTTTTTCAACCAAAAGCGATACACGCCCGTATCTCTCCAACCATGTGTCGAAACTCACTTCTACAAGTTGGGGAGGCTTTTGCTACGTGAGATCATCCTACTCGCAAAGCTTCGTACTTTTTGGAGGTCGGCGAAAGGGTTTTCTAGTCTAACCGCACTATAGAGTTTCTAAGTAATTTAATATATACGGAACGATTATAATTACGACTCAATCTATAATATCGTCGACCAATCAACAACAACTAGGACTACATTTGCACCGTGTAAATTCATCAAATGACTACTTACAAATTTCTACATCTACAAATTTTTAAGGTTTTTTTATATATGGTAAATTATTGGAAAGAGACCAAAAAAATTAAAATTTCTACAAATATCGGCACTTGAATATATTACAAATCTTTCCAATTTTACATCTACAAATTATTTAGACAACAGATTTTTTTGCCACTTTCTAAATAATTTACTATAGAAAGATTTAAAAATCAACACAATTAAAACTATTAAGGCAAAGAATTAGTCAATACCTTACAAAATAACTCCGAATTTAGCAAATGTAAGTGTTATGGCCGAACTACCGTTTCGATTGCCTTTCGAAGATAGGATGAGAAACTAGGGTTTGGATGTTTGGAGGAGGAGGAGGAGAGGTTTCTGTTTTGATTAGGGTTACTTAGAACTTTTTGGGTTTGGGTTCGGCAGAAATGAGAGAGAGGGGAGAGATCGAGAGAAGATGAGTTAAGGCAAAATTGTCTCAAATTATAAGTATACCGTAACCCGTCCTTGGGAACGACGGGTTAAGGCATATTTTTCCCCCTTAACCCGTCCTTAGGAACGACGGGTTAAGGCAATTTAAAAAAAAAAAAAAAAGCCTTAACCCTTCGTTCCCAAGGACGGGTTAAGGCTAAATTTTAGAAAAGAAATGTGGGCCGCTGGATCTTTGATCGCTATTCGCACGGGTTTGTGCACACAGATCCATTTGCAACGGAATAAAGCTCATATATATATATATATATATATATATATATATATATATATATATATATGGAAAAAGGGATATGAGCAACTTACCCATTTAGTACATAAGCAATTTATGATGTGGCATGCATGTGATTGGAAAATCCTTCAAAGGATTAATTGTCCAATGTATCACATGCATGCCACATAATCAATTGCTTATTTACTAGATGAGCAAGTTGCTCATATCCCTTTTACCCATATATATATACATATATATATATTTATATATATATAGCGGCGATACATTGGACAATTAACCCTTTGAAGGATTTTCCAATCACATGCATGCCACACCATCAATTGCTTATGTACTAAATGGGCAAGTTGCTCATACCCCCTTTTTCATATATATATATATATATTTATATACATAAGCAATTGATGGTGTGGCATGCATGTGATTGGAAAATCCTTCAAAGGGTTAATTGTCCAATGTATCACATGCATGTCACATAATCAATTGCTCATTGTTGCTCATATCCCTTTTACCCATATATATCAAAGATCCAGCGGTCCAGATCGCCATTCGTACGGGTATGTGCATACAAACCCGTTTGCAATGGAATAAAGCTCATATATATATATACTAGTGTAATGCACATGCGATGCACGTGGAGAAAATGGAGAGGGGGAATGAAAAGGACAAAAAAAAATCTATCAACACGTGCGCTGCACGTGTTGACACACACACTAAAGAATAAAAAATTGTTTATTTGTTTACAACCCCATCTCTCCCATTATAATAGTTACTAGTATAATGCCCGTGCGATGCACGTGCGATGTAGTTTTTAAAAATATGTATTATACACATGCGGTGCACGTGGGAAAAATGGGGAAGGGGAATGTAAAAGGAAAAAAAATCACGTACGATGCACGTGCGATGTATTTTTTAAAAATATGTATTATACACGTGCGGTGCACGTGGAGAAAATGGGGAGGGGGAATGAAAAGGACAAAAAAAAATCTATGTATTATACACGTGCGTTGCACGTGGAAAAAATGGGGAGGGAGAATGAAAAGGACCAAAAAAAAAATAAAATCTACCAACACGTGCGCTGCACGTGTTGACACACATACACAAAAGAATTAAAAATTGTTTATTTGTTTGAGAACCCAATCTCTCCCATTATAATAGTTATAGATATAGAAACATGGATTATTATACCCCAATTCATAATTATTTTTCAACGTATACTAATGAAAACATAGACTTTTATTTACAACTAATTATTGTTATACTATTCAAACTTGAGCTATATAATTGTCGATTTACTGTTTACAAGGCTTTTTATATGTTGTATCGTTCGGAAGACGTGCCGTAGGCATGTGCCCCACGAGCAAATCTAGTATTTCAACAATTTCCAATTTCCTGATAAAAGAACAAAGGACGGTGGTGCTTGGTTGATCTTTTATTTTATTTTATTACATGAATATCCCCTTTAGACATATAAATGATCTATCTAGGATACCCAGCAAATGTCGAATGAGAGGCAGAACGATAGATACCCCGAAACTTTGGTTGATGACAAGGGAGAGAGCTTTTTTGGTATCTAAAATATTTCCATATTTTGTCTAAATTAATAGGGTGCTTGATAGGATAAAGAAATGAAAGGAAACTGATGAAAGGGAAGGTTAGGTTGCGATGCGGTACAAATTTTTTTGACAGGCAAAAGTAATACAAGCAATTTTGTTTGTATGCGTCAAAAGTCAGACTCACGGTTAGTCACGAGTTAAATCAACAAAAGTTAGTTAGACAGTGTAACCCCAAAGACAAGATGCTTTCAGTTCTTGGAGATTTATTGCTACAAACCTCCCCAAGAGGGCACAAGAATTTTACCCTGATCACTGCAAAAACACATACACTAATGATTATGCAAATTGACATCTTTATCGAGGTGTTGTTAGAATTCAATTTAAACTACTCATGTTACAAGGCCGTGTACAACCAAAAGCATATGATCGATATGCTCCATTCCAGAATTATCAATCCTCACAGGATAAAGATCAGATCGATCGTTCCTGTCATAATGACATAAGGAGCACAATCAGACACCACCAAGTAGTCTTCCGCTATCTAGCATCATCCACTTTCAAAATCTTCTCAGAAAACAAAACAAACGCAAACTAACTGTAATTTGCTAACAGTTGCAAATCTATCTGAAAAGGATTTATCCAACAGAACACAAAAACTATCAGGACCCTTCTTGCCAATTGAATAATTGTTAAGAGGAAGAGAATAAGGTCAAAAACTAAATAATAAGAGGAACATTTCTAAACAAGAAAGCAGATACTCTAGTAACAAGACTTGTGGCTGCACCAATAGGAGAACTCTCCCGAGGTCTTTGATCAATTTGGATGACAAAATATATATAGATATATTAAAGAATAATACGTTCAAGCACTGACGTACATATGTCAAAGGGAGGCATATAAAAAGCAAGCAAAACAAGCAACAGAATGAAAAAAAAAAAAAAATTATAAATATATTTATCCCAGTTCACAATGATCATTTATCATTTTACAGCACTCAAATAATACAGAGCATCATTTAACATAATGAAAACGCATTGAAGAGTTCACACAGAAGGGGGGGAAGACCTCGAGAGAAAAAAATGCTGAAAATCGCCGCCAAAATTATGATAGCAAAGGTACAATATCCATTCTTTTAAATGGAATCTGCAATCAAAGATGGATTAGTTAATAAAATGTGTAATATCGTGTAATATCCATCAGCCATATCAACAATTTTAACATGTATTGCACAGAGAACAAGTGATTAATGTGTGGCTACACAGTTTATAACACATGCAGTTTATAAAGATAAATAATCATCAACAACAAGTATTTTCTGTTCAGATTACTTGATATTCTGACATAACAATGGCAAGGTGAAGAATAATACCAGCCCAACTAAAAGGTAAAGACCAATGCATGTAAATTATTTTTTTTGGCAAAGAACAGTGCTGCAATATAATTATATTGTTCATCTTTCAGGTATTTTCATGATTTACTTTGTTTCTTGAAAGAAAATAACTCAAATTAGTTGTTTAGCTTGTTAATAGTATTTCTGTTTAAATAGGTGAGTTTTTCAGGTTTATGCATTTGCCATAGAGGGAAACCTAAATTTTAACCTCATAGACCTTAAAGTAAATTACCCGAGCAATTTAGATTTTTTAGAAGTCCTGCCAGATCAAAGTCAAAATATTTGGTATTTACATTTCTTATGAGACCTGCAGCAATATCAAATAATATGCATATCTCTACTATTATAATTAGAGAGTTCGAGGTTGTGTGCTTTGTATTAAAAGCATCAACTAATGAATCTCAGCCACACATTTTTAGTGTTGGAGTCAATGACCATCCACTTAAAAATAATCACCCAATTAACAAATTTCAACCACACTTTTAATACGTGAAGCTTCTCTAGTGCATTGCACATGCTAACTAACTAGTTTATTTAAAATACAACCTATATTCTATCAAATAACTGCACAAGAACGACACACATAGTTTCTTGTTAAGTTAATAAGCCTCACATAATGCACACAAACACCACCAACCACATACAGAACCAAATGAAATCAACCAAACATAAGATTTAGACCAATTGTGGTAAATTGCACAAAGAACATATAGTATAAACAAGTAAAGAGCAATAGCTTACTTGGATTAGTACGGAAAGAGTAATAACTTACTAGGATTAGCTTGGGAATCTCATGGAATTATTTGGAGCTACCGCCTGCCACCTAGTTGTCATCAGTTCCGAAGTATCTATCTCCAAACTCACCCATACCAGGAATAACACGAAATTCTTCATTCAGACCAAACTCTATCTCTGATGTAACAATCTTAATTCTTGGGAATTTTTTGCAAACAACATGAACCCCTTGAGGAGCCTGGTAGTGCAAAGAGAGTAGTTTCAGCACACTGGAAGAAGGTGTAAGTCCCATGTAATTTAAAAATTCAAATTCTACAATGTAGAATATAGAGCTACTCAAATGTTATTTACAATAAACATCAAGAAACTAGGTGCTAGTGAATTTTAATTCAAGTTTCCCAGAAATGGAATTCTAAATTCCATATTTAACAAAGAAAGCCTCTAATCTTTAGTCACAATATAACATGTTTAGCAATAAAATTAACTACAGCAACCAGAAGCTAACCATCATTGCACCAAGAATAATAATAAGAGTAGCATACAGAAATTGTTTCAGTCAAAACATTTTGGCACATTACTGATTCAATTACTCCCTATCACAACGCATCAGTATAAAATTCATTACTTGCAAAATAAGATGTAAAGAAACAATAAAAAAGGGAGAGGATAAGCGAAGGCACTTGGACTTACAGATATTAAATTCAAAAATATAATGTTTGCCTCTTGTACACCCTTCTGCAGAAGCAATGAAATAGCTTGTACAGCTGAGTTTCCTATGATGGAAAAATGTCAATCAGATATACACAGATTCAGCAGGTGCATAGTTTCTAAGTGCTTGTGAACAGAAAAGGATTCTGATGTCATATTAAAAAGCTGAGATCAAGAGACTCAAGAAACTTCTGCTAAAACGAATTTACAGGTAGTTCAGGTTTATGATGTAGCTAAGTGTTGCAAACTATTGCAGATCAAAATCACAACACATTATATAAACAAACCTGTGCCTAGTATAGGATCCAACAGCAGAACATGCCTATCTGAGATATCTTTTGGCAGATTTTGATAGATGAGCTACAAAAAAATCAAAAATGTTAGTCAAGTTGTAAAAGCAAATGAACTATAGAAGTCAGGAGCTTCAAACAACCTGCTGACCATTATCACCTTCCCTGTGAATAAGAATTTTCCCAATTTTGATTCCTTTACAACATGCTCGCAATGCATTTTCCATACTTTCCCCACTGGAACATGTCATGAACGAAATCAAATCATAAAACACAAACTAACATTTTTTTTTGGGTTTAACTTAGATATACTCAGCAGAATTACAATAAAAAATACAAGGATATATTGCTGTAAATCAATAAACTTCAAGCTATCATATATATCTAAAGATGTTCGAATGTGAAAAGGTACTGGGCTCCAGGAATTATGTGAAAGTTTTTTCTGGATGATGATTGCCGTCTGAAAATTTAAACTCGAATGCAGGGAAGAGGAATTTGCAGTTATGAAAGACAATTATATTTATTATCACCACCGATTTATTCTGAATGATTGCTGTTTAATTTGAAGTCATTCATTTTACTTACTCTAAAAGGTCTCTCATTAAAGCTAATATAATATCTAAATAAATGAGAAACATCTGTAGGAAAATACTTGTCAAACTAATATTCTGGCTGAACAATACAACCGTAATTCCGTACCTTCTGATCACTGAGATACCACACAATCTCTTGGCAAATTCAACCCCAGTATATACAGACCCTGCATAATGCAAAAAAAAGTATCACAATATAAGATTTTATCATAATAGTTTCTGATAGACAAGCCAACTCGAAAGTAATCTTTCATTGGAGAGCAGGAGTGCTCAAGCAGTAGAGTTTCTATACTAGAATGGACTGCTATAATAAATTTAAATAAAAGAAATGTGGCATTACATCAAAAGAATGTGATGGAATACATCAATGATGGTTCATAACTTATTAATCATGTTTCGTGATATGATGCCCCCCCTCCTTCCAAACCCTCCCAGGACAGTTTTGTCATTATTCCTCCTAGGAAGTCCTTAGTAATACTTCTCGACTAGTAGACAGTGAGGAGAGAAAACTAACGTATAAGACAAGGTGAAAAACTCTGGCAACACAAGGGTAGTGATAGTGCAGAAGCAGCGGAATCTATTAGAGAACATGAGATGTTCTTTCAATGGCAGGTACTGGTAACAAAACAGTGCAAACCCAATCGCCAGATACTTGCTAGTAATAGAGATATCTGCTAGTATAAGTGTTGCCTTGCAGATATTTCTATGTAATAGTGAACTAAAAGAAGAAGAAAAAATCCCGAGGGAGTGAATTCTATTACTACGGAACTATCATTGTTAAGCACGTTTATTGGTCAACCTGTGAACTACTTTTAGTTACTAAATATAAATCGGAGAGTGTCTGCCTCAACCCTGAATAATAACACTAGATTTTCTGGCATGTTCATGTGCATATCATGGACAGTGGACTTCAAGACATCCAGTTTTCATTTAGTTTATAGTATAATCTAAAAAATGTACGCAGGCCCAATGCCAGTAATAACGAGTGTAGCTTGTTGTATATAGGAATTAGAAAGACCATAAGACCTCATTTTCTCCTCGATGCATAACAACGACCAATTCTCGATGTATGCATCAGATTGGCAGCAAGGAAAGAAAAAAACAAGTACCCACAGATTTTGCATGCAGTAATAGAAGAAGTTCACTGAATCAATAAATATTCTAACAAGCTAAGAAATTCCAGATGACTGCAAGCAAAGTTGCTTACCAGTTGGAGTGATCACCTGTTTTTCTTTAAAAGGAAGATGGCCTAAGCCATGCTCAACAACCTACACATTAATATGGCCTTAAACAGAGCTCTTATGCAATATCATATATCGATTAATTGATATTTAATAGGGTACTCACCAATCGAATCAATCTATCTGAGTAAAATATGAAGTCATGCTTCGCTGTCTCTGCATCACGTATAAGTGTATGCATACCCCGTATCTTGGAGAAAAAGAAGCCAATGTTACATTAAAAAAATAACAGGTAATACCAGATAATGGCATTAATATATATATATCCAATAGAAAATAGTAGTGTGACTTTACAAATAGCACGAAAAATGAAGTACCTGAAATGTCGAATGGATGACATAAAGATTTGGATATATTTTGCAGAGATCATGCTGATCAAGCTTGGTACAGATATGTTGCACAATTAAGTCGATTGCAACGTGATTATCTCCACCTCGGGGAATAATAATATCAGCATATTTTTTGGTTGGGAGTATAAAGTCATCAAATGCAGGTTTCACGAACTTTGAGTACTGCATCAGTGGACTAGAGAACCAATGAGCAAAATTACAGAAAATATAGTGCAATGCAATATTAGTGGAACTTAGCATGATCTCAAGAATAACATCCAAATTCAAATAAAGATAATGTCATGTTCAAATAAAATAAAATGTGTCTCGATGATTACAAGTGCATCATAGACATAAACAGCCTGACCACTTGGACAACAAGTATTCTAAAAAAGTACCTGATAATGTACTGTTAGAAGCTAGGTCACTGTCAGTAAATTGTGTCAAAAGAATTATGGCACCTTATCTAGCATTTAATATATTGCTTCTATGGCAAGCAATATCAGCTGATTTTTTGTTGCACCTGTATTAAGTTATAGTATAGTGCTCCAAATAGTCTAGATCATGCCTAAGGCATCTTATTTTCATCACACTTGCTTCGTCTTCAAGTTCTGAATACAGATGATAGTGCTAAAGTAGACTATCAATCCTTAGATCATTGTGCCCTCAGTAATGTCTAACCAATGAAGAATCAAGAAGCAGAACACTTTAGCACTAAATGGCTAACAGAATTATAACCATCACTAAATCATTTGAAGAAAAAAAAAACCCATCGCAAAATCAGTTTTTTTTCCGAAAGACTTGGGAACTCTTTTATACTCACAACTTAAATTTGTAAGAGAGAGTGCATTTGTTTCCCTATAATAATCCACAGATACAAGCAGACTAAAATTGACTGCATGCCTAGACACTGATATGTTGCCGTCATGTTCTTCCAGCTCTACCATATCAGCAACATGTTGCAGAATTCTTCCTTCTCAGTTCCCTGATTCTCACATAGCAAAGCCATAGCAGATGATCCATACTCAGGAATTTCTATATTAAGGCTAAATTCTTTTG
Source organism: Hemerocallis citrina (assembly GCA_017893485.1). NCBI lineage: Eukaryota > Viridiplantae > Streptophyta > Magnoliopsida > Asparagales > Asphodelaceae > Hemerocallis > Hemerocallis citrina. Next base: position 157,296 of record JACEHZ010000364.1, read on the forward strand.
GTTTAGCAGGTCATTGGTTAGATATGTTTGTTCCCTGAATAGTCCTTACCTAACTGTATAGAAGGTATGGCATTTAAAAACTCTAGAAAGACTGTAGAAACAGAAATAACATAATATGCAATATATTTTGAAGCATTCATCGACTTTTCTAACATGGAAACATTTGGATTGATGACATAATTCGGTAAAATATATCAGCAGAATGATAAACTTTAAGACCTGATCAAGTACTGTCCCAATATCTCTAGCTTTCACAACAGTATCCTGCCGTATCCTCCTCGCTAACCGTACATCGGCATCTGTACAGAAAAACTCCAATCACAAATGAAAGAAGAAAAAAGTTCAACAATAACAGATGAGCAATTTTTAAATGACATAGTAATATGCATTATACATCAAAAGTTTAACTCAAATAGAGAAAAAGATATCTATAAATTAGTTATGAAGTGCCAGATCTGATGTGTAATACAATTCATATTCCAACTTATTCCTGTTTCTAATATGCTTTCAAGATTGAATTATCTAAGACACCTGCACATGCATATGTTATGAATATAAGATCTAATACAATGTGAAAGACCCTTTCAACAGACCAAAACTCTGAAATTGTAATAAGGGTTGAGGGTTTAGTATTTATATTCTAACACACGCACCTGTAGGTTGAGGGCATCTTTGTGGGCCAAGCCCGGGACTATATGGAGAGGTATTTTTTTTAAATCAACATTAAATATTGCGTATCTAATGAGATTCAAACCTTGGATCCTACGATACCATGTGAAAAACCTACCAGTAGACCAAAACTCCAAAGTTGTGGCAAGGGTTGGGGTTTAGTATTTATATTCTAACAACATATACCTTGTAACTTTCAACAAGCTGATGTAGTTTATAATTAGTTTGCGACGAAGAGACGAGCAATAGCACTAACAGTAGAGAATAGGTAGATTAAAAGTCCACCATAGAAAAATAACACTTTAAAGAGTAAAAACAGCATATGATGTTGTTGAATCAATGTCTCTTTAAACATACCTGCTCTTTGGGGATCCAGAGATAATGACATATTTTTTCTTAGTTACATATTTATATTCTTTGGACTCTCTGACGCACCATCTTTGAATTTATCTCCAAGAACTATTACATGGTGTTATTACTTAGTCTCGGGCAGGTATTTGTTAGATAAGAGTAGCAAGCTAATACTCGACTACCAACAAATTTCTTTAATCCATATTTTTTAAAAACGATTTTTAGCACTCTAATACATGACATATGGAGTTTGCAACATATCTATGCACATACAGAAAGTTAGGTCAAACTATGAAAATATTGGAATGAGAATAGGAGATGTGACCTGTATCAACGAAAATTTTCATGTTCATCAACTCCCTTACACGAGGATCATGGAATATTAAAATTCCTTCCAGTATGATGACATCTGAAGGATTAACCTAACAAGTATTATGAAGAATAGGGTTAGTATTTGTCTGCAACAATATATCCATTGGTGCACAAATAAAGAAAAGTTACTCAAGCAACAATCACGCAAAATCATGGAAAGAACACTCATATCAGTTAAATTATACAGAACAACAACATACCAAATTAGAGTGCAACCATTTCATAGGAACAGAAATTACGAGATTGGCTAAAATTCAATTTAAACCGTGGGCATTTCTGTAGAGAATTAAGATGCTAGTGAATACCAAGAAAAGATTAAGACAAAGAAAAGGAAAAGAAAAGCTGAGATCTACATATCTTTTCAACTAATGTAGGGAGGGTGAGGATAACTGTTCTTTTGCAAGGTGAATTAGACCAGTCTATAAGCTAAACTTTCACTTTAAAAAAAAAGAAAACAGTAAATAGAAACAAGAGCACAAAGATTATGTGAAGTTGAATGAAATATTTTCGACAATACCTAAATAAATTTAAGGCTACATTGTAGAAAACTACCATGAAGTTGTTTGCTCTGTGCAACATCCATACACTAACCTATTTTGAATTAACCATCATACATGGACGTAAAATGACAATTTGCCCCTTTACATTACACTTTAACCATAATATCTTGAGGGTATTTTGACGGAGATAATGGTATTATTCTCTAAAAGAATCATGTGCGAAGCTACATGATCATTTACTAGGTGGCTTTATCAGAGAAGATATTTTGAAAACCAGAAGAAATTTCATGAGATCCACAAATAAGAAAATAACTTCAGTAAAAAAGTAACTCTATTTCCATACACAATAAAAGATCCAGTTGATAGAAACAATATAGACTGCTTCCTTAGAGCATGCAAGTGTGTGGTTAAATTATATATACTTTCTAGAGGTGTACTTTCTTAACAAATTATATTTACCTTCCTTGCAGGCAAGATGCTTTTGTATGTTCTGCAATCATAGTTTGGTGTAACAACTGGCTGACCATGCTTCAATCTCTCCATACAATGAAGTAGATTTTCAGTGTCAAAGGCATCTGCAATCAGGTAAATTTATTAAGATAATCATTTGCAATATAGATGGGTAAAAACTAATAAATACAACAGATTAAACAGAGAAGTACACACATATATATCTCAGCATAAGGAACAATGCAGTATTCATTTAATTGACATTGTGCAATCTTATTTTCTCTTAGATACAAAAAGAAGTGTAAGACTCCAAAAAATGCACTTCTACAAGGCTTAACTTTATAGAATCTGCATATTTGTCTTGCACCCATGAATTGGCAAATGTGGGCATTTCAAAGCAAATGCAAACATCCAGGACTTTGATAATTCTTGTACATAAAGTAAGAATATTTTCAAGAAGGAAAGAAAAATCCTACTCTTAATATGAACATAGAACCTGCAGCAGGGGTCCACATTTTAAAATCTAGATTTTGACTCCTGGGCCATTGTGGTAACCTGGTAATAAATGCAACATAGGTTGCCACGTAGCAAACTTTCTTATATTATTGCGCTCCAAATAAGTGACACTGTAGGTAGGCACTTAACAAACATTTTTATATTTGGTTCTTCAGATTGTTTTGTTTATATGAAGAAATACAAATCAACACACCAGACAAGGTTACTGAACCTCTTCATTTAAACTACTTTTCTCAAAGGAGAGAAGAAATATGGAGAGTTTACTACTAGGGTAAACTTACATGGTCTGCACATAGGAAGATCTATTTACATCTTTGCAGTGTTTTCATATGTTGTGGCAACATCTGCTCAAACTTTGTTGCCATGTTTAGGATTCTCTATACGTAATGTACACCAACCAAATTATCATGGAATCGATATAGCTTCTAACCCTCATGTCAATTCAAAGTTTAATAAAGCTTTATGTTTTGATTTCGAGGAATATATTTTCGGTCTACTATGTGTTTATCTCGTACCGCATCAGAACTATTGAATAAAGAGCAGAGGTACATTAGGAGATACTACAGCATTGTACTGCACATTAATTTGGCACGAACTCACTTACGAAATCATGCTCCATGAAAGCCACAAGACAAATTGGAATTAATCTTCGACTCTGAATTTTTCTTAAGAGTTCCATAAGGATACAGCCCTTAATGGATATAGCCCCTACTGGAGAAGATAAAGCAAAAAACACAAATTTATTTCAAATTATTACTGCAGGTTATCACTCAAAAAAGTTATTGCTGCAGAATGTTCATGGGCAAGAATTTATCACTGCAGGTTATTACTCAAAAAAGTCATAGCATATGTGCTTGGCATGCAAATGGCCCTATTGTTGATGCAGATTTATTTTATTTTAATTCCACGGAGCAAAAGAGTAATACGAAGTCCTGTACTTTTTTTTAGAACAAGGTGATTTTGGTTTAGAAACAAAGATATTGTCCCAATAAATTAGCCAAGACTAAGAAATATATTGTATGAAAAGCTTGGTTGGATGGAAATGAATGATCGTAATATAAACAGTATTTTTGGTTAATACATACATAAAAATTCACTTTAGAACCAATATTCTACAGAATTTTTGTATGGCATTCAACAAGTCTCAGGACCATATAACAACTATATAACAAGAAAATCTAAATTTATACATTGGTTAAGTCATTAGTTTATACTCGAACCACAGTTAAAACTAATTGAAACAATTGATTTTTTTCCTTTTCTTTTGTTTTAATATGTAGATATACTGCAGATCGAATATTCGATGGTTTGGACTTTTTTCCTTTTTTGGAAGTCCATATAAGGATTTCCTCCAAAAGTGATAAATAAATGCAAAAAAAGAGAGAAAAAAAACATTTAGTTAAACAATATGCATCTTTAAAACTAAATGATAGACAGTATACATTATCAATGCGTCATATATTTGTGTATGTTTACAAATTACCAAATCAAAATTTGGTACAGCACAATAATCAAAATTTATGAATGCTGTTAGGTACCTGGATGGTCAAAATTATAATCATGAACAAGAGCAAGTTCCTCTTCTGATAGATTATGATAAAAGGATTCCTGAATACATAACAACATCATAAATTCATAGCACATTTGATCTCATTATAAAGGGACATAAACAGTTGTTGAGAAGATAATTGACAGGATTTATGTTTGACGTTCCTAGTACATAAAGAATTGAGTAGTGTGAAGCAGTAATGCGACACCAACTTCAAAAGTACAGAGTATACAAAATTTTAAGCTGTGATTTAACCAATTCCCACTACTGGATAGTGCCGAAATACAAACTACAGTATATATAGAATGCACTACAGAGTATCTCTCTGAAGATTTTCATTGTTGGCCAGCATTTAATCATAAGCAGAATGTAAATCATCTGTTTTTCTATAAAGATCATGTTGAACCAAGAAAAGATTAAAAAAAACATGCCAGCAGCATCAGAGTCTTTTTTTTGTTCTACAAAGTGGGTCGTGAAATAAAAACACTAATCCAGAGTTATCAACATATTTATCTATGGAAAACAAGAACAAATACCTGCTATGAAAAGCCAAAAAGATCATTTTAATGGATTATGTCGATGATATATCATTGCTAATCATCTAAAAAACAAGATGTCCATGAGACCAAATAAAAAAATTACACCCTATGCGAGATGGAAATTAAATAACCAAAACAAATGGTTTAAAAGGAACTAAAGAAGTAACTCAAATACAAAGATGATGGATATCAATACAATTTCCCCCAATAATTTTTTTGATCATATTTTAATAAATGTGCATATCAGATAGGATCATTCTAGTTATAATATCAGAATACCGGAACAAAACAAAGTTCATGGTTCTACATGAGGAGTCTAATATCTTCTGATAAGTAGGCACAACTGCACTGTGTGGATTACCTCTCCAATTTTTGGTAACAAGGGGAAATATTTTAGTGATCAACAGATGGGAGGGTATTAATTTTAGCGCATATTCAAATTTTTGCAGTGATAACCACATAGTTACTTTTTCTTTTTTGCTATATTGAAAGCGACATAAAGAGCTGTTCAAACAATAGGACTAGCTGAAATTCTTATCTTCGTTGCACAAAGAGTCAAAGGCTAAGAAATCAATAAGTAAATGGGTAGCTAACATTACGTCCAATCTTTACAAATTATATGCCAGATAATAATTACAAATAAAGTGGCAAAGTGGAAGTACTTGTTTTATTAGGACAACACGTTGGTCATGAAGCTGCTCTATGATCATATCACAAACAGTTGTTTTTCCAGCAGAAGCACCACCAGCCACACCTGCAGATGGTTACATGGTACATGAATATATAGGAACACTAAAGCTTAAGTGAGAAAGGGAAGGCCATATAAATATTGAAAAAAAATTCAGCAGTGTAAGCCGTATGCAGAGGATGTTAGTCATTAATTGATATTTTGGTCGTTTTCGGTCATATACAACAACAACAACAACAACAACAACAAAGCTTTTTACCCAACTAGTCGAGGTTGGCTACATGAATCCTGGTTTTCCATTCTGCTCGGTTTAGTGCAATATCTTCTGTAAGGTCGCAAGCTATCATATCTTTTTTCACCGTTTTCATCCAAGTTAGTTTAGGTCTTCCTCTACCCCTAACTCTATCCTCAATACTTATCAAATCACTCTTCTTCCTCTACCCCTAACTCTATCCTCAATACTTATCAAATCACTCTTTCTAACGGGGGCACTACTAGGTCTACGTGTGATATGTTCAAATCACCTGAAACGATTCTCTCTTAACTTATCTTGGATTGGAGCTACCTTTAGCATGTCTCGTATATGCTTGTTTTCGGTCATATACAATCAAAAAAGTTAAGGGATTGTTTTGTAGCTTGTAAATGCAAATTGCAGTGAGTTGCACATGAAAGTAAAGATTTCCCTCCAAAACATTTTGACACACTTACCCAAACGTCCCCTACTTTTCAATGTCACCTTCATTTTATATATTACAATCATCTTTACCACCAAAACTTAATAGGATATTTGGGTAACTAAGTCAAAATTTTAGATTTCCACCTGAAAGGAACCAAACACCCCAAAAATCCATATATGGAGATAACATGTGAGTGTTTAGATGGGTAAATATTTACACGATATCAGTTTTTTGGGCCATGAGTAGCACAAGTTAGAGTGGGACATAAGCTATTTATATCCAGAAGGAGAGCTATCATATACAAATACATTGAAATATATATGGATCTGGATATGAGTATCAAAATCCATTTTACAACCAGATGGAGATATGAATTCATATTCAGATACAGAAATGTTAAATAAATTTGAATACACATGGACTACATAGTTTCCATTAATTCCAAAATACATTGAAATATATATGGATCTGGATATGAGTATCAAAATCCATTTTACAGTTAGAGTGGGACATAAGCTATTTATATCCAGAAGGAGAGCTATCATATACAAATACATTGAAATATATATGGATCTGGATATGAGTATCAAAATCCATTTTACAGCCAGATGGAGATATGAATTCATATTCAGATACAGACACGTTAAATAAATTTGAATACACATGGACTACATAGTTTCCATTAATTCCAAAATACATTGAAATATATATGGATCTGGATATGAGTATCAAAATCCATTTTACAGCCAGATGGAGATATGCATTCATATTCAGATACAGACACGTTAAATAAATTTGAATACACATGGACTACATAGTTTCCATTAATTCCAACAAGTAGTAATTAACACTTGTCTAGACACATTCACCTAGACCCACCATGTGTTATATTCACTACCTACTTTTTACCTTTTAAAAATTTGACCAGTTCCTATCTTAAAGCACATGAAAGATGTACAATGAGTAAATGTTTATACTCATAATTCAATACTACTTTTCAACTATGTAGTCCAACTCTCTCTCTCTCTCGCTCTCCCCCCCCCCCCCCCATCTTTCGATTGCTCACTACTTTTGGCGAGCACTCATAAAATAATGACCCTATGAAAAACCCAAACGGCTCATATTGTTCTATATGCCTAAGATAGGCTAACACTAAAAAATCAAGTAATTTGAAGTTTATTTGCCCATCCATCATGCTATTAGAATTTTCAGCCATACAATTTTGTGATCATGTAAATCATGGAAAAATGAATTTCAAATTAATTGATTTTTTATTGTCAGGCTATCTTAGGCATATAGAACAATATGAGCAGTTCGGATTTTTTATAGGGTCTTTATTTCATGAGTGCTCACCAAAGTAGTGAGCAACCGAAGATCTCTCTCTCTCTCTCTCTCTCTCTCTCTCTCTCTCTCTCTCTCTCTCTCTCTATATATATATATATATATATATATCATTTGTTGTTTAATAATACTATATTAATAAATGCATGGTTAAATATTTAATGTTTAAGTCAATAATCATTATGCTAGAACTTAGGCTCTGTTTGGGATTTTTGTGAACAAAAAATTCTTTTGCTAAAAAGTTCCGTAAGAAAAAAAAATATGTGCAACTAAGAAAAAAGCTAAAAGCATCACTTTAGGTGTCTTGGAAAAAAGATAAAAAAACAGCAGTTTTAGAAAGCACTTTTGGCATCACACTTTAATTAATCACTTTCAAAAGCAAAACCCAAACAGTGCCTTAATAATCACAACTTATTTACTTTTAATGATTTACGCAGGAGTGACTACTTATTTAGTTTTACTAACTGTCTACTCAAATATGAAATACACACAAAAGATAAAATGAAAACTTGCACATAGAATAACCCTGCACTTAATCAATCTATCTATATTGATTAACTTTAAGAGTAAAATTTAAATTTCACATACTTAAAACTACTTTTATGGAATTTATCTATAAATTTCAACTTTTAAGGCATTGTAGCATCACTACTTAAAGTTATCATTCATGTAACTTTCTAAAATCAATATCTAAAATGAAATGAGGCATTGTAGTTTTTGTTATCACTTCAGGTGTAGATTGTTTCTCGACACATCCAACCCACATTTGTAGAATCCAATCACATCACATTCTATACTCATGTTCAATTTGCATCTGGATTTGTTTTCCAAATATTCATTTTGAATCGCATTTCAATTTTAGTAAAAAAATGGATTGATATTGCCTTTGACCCACCCACCTAATGGTGCCCTTAACAGGAAGCCATCAACTCTTTCGCTATATATTTTTTTTAATAAAATCACCAAATTCATATATAAAATAACCAAGATATTTAGATTGCATTGAAAGGTGAAGCTAATAGGAAAAAACATTTTTCAGTGTTAGGAATGTGTCTTGAATACTTGTGGTTCAGATTAGAAGAAGGTAAGATGAAGCATGAAGGTCGAAACGTCGAAGAGAGTAGAAGAAAACAGCAACAGCAAGGTGCAGGCATAGTTGTGGTTGACTATCCCAAGTTGCCGACCGCACCCCGACCGCACACCCGACTGCAGTTGCACTGGGTTTGGCCGAGAGGTGGACGGTCGACCGGTTTTGTTGGACGGTCGACCAATTGCAGCGCTGTGTTTGTTTTGGACCTTGATTTGTTAGGTTGTTTCAACCCAATCTTCAACTCCAAGTTAGATCGTACGGCTCCTATTCAGTTACTTCTTTTCCAGGTTATATCGGATGACTGAGAATCAAGATTAACCTAGGTATCTCTCTATTCTTCTATATATATTGTAAACTCCTCATTTATGAGAGTAGAGTACTTCATAGATTCTTTTCTCCATTGCAAAGAGAGGCTCGAGAGAGATAGTACTTGGTGGGTGAGTTTAATTTCCTGTATTGAGTGAATCAGTAACTCCTTGTAATCTCTTCTATTTGAATATCAGATCTCCCTATATTTTACCCCGGATTAAGCAAAAGTTAACCGGGATAAATCCTCGTTGTGTTTGTGTTTGGATTGGTGGATCTACTTGCTTGCTCAATTGATTCATCTCATCTCTTCGACTTCCTCATTCCTCTAATTAGTTCCACAGCGACCAGAGGCGTTTGTTGACGCCCCAATCCCAACACCCAGCTCTCAAAAATTGAGTGAAAAATACAAGATGTTGTTCTGATACAAGCTGGTGCACGGTCCTGATTTTTGACAAATTAAATCATGTAATTTATGCTTAAGTCCAACTTCACTCCATTTCACTACCGACCACTGATATCAACTTTGAAAACTATAATTGTTGCTGCTAATTTTGGTGTAGGAGCAAACAGATGAATTTGTAGATTCTTGGAGAAACGAATAAAGCAAACTTGTTGACTTTCACCAGCGTTTGACTAATTTATTGCCGCTGCCGTTGACCTGCAAAAAAGTTCGATACATCGGGATGGATCCCGGTGACGAACCCTCCGACACTCTTGTCAGTAATCAGGAAGATTATGAAAGAGCTTTATGTAGAAAAAGATTGATTACCTTGCTAAGGTGGGGGGGGGGTATTTATAGTCGCCTTAGGGATCCGTTTCGAGATAAGGATAAATCTCCACTTTCCGGTATTTTTGGATAAGATGTAGAGTATAAATCGTTTCATAGAGATAACCATGAATTTGAATTACTCTTTATCCATCTGGGTTGGTGTGTAACGGGTTGCTACCCATATCCAGTAGGACGGATCCGTTTATGAGTTATTGGGCTTTGAAGAAGAGACCCAGTTCCCATTTCGAACTCGTTTGTAGGTAAAATTACCGTTTTACCCCTGAGAGCTTTAAGATTCGTGTCCGATTTGAACGATCCCGATTTGGTTCTATTTTTAGCCATATCACAACCCCCCATTCCTGGAGACTGGGGTTTTACAGTCTTTAAGGAGTAATTTTGTCCGTTTTCAAAGGCTAATAGAATTTATCGGAGTTTTTAAGTGAGTTTGGATCTTGCTCGAGGTGTACTGGTATCAATCTGAGCTTATAACATGCCCAAAATTATTCTCAGATTTTTCTGGATTTTGTGATTTTTAATCATTTTTCTTGAATTTTTTATTCAATTTCCGAATTTAAATAATTAATTATCGAAAATTTTAATTAATTATTCTAATTTAATAATTATTATTTTCAGAATTTAAAATTATTTTCAGAATTAATAATTATTTTTAAAATTTTTAATTAATTTTTTTCTATTTTAAATTAATTATTCGGATTTTTTAAATAATTAATTCAATTAAATAAATAAATAAATAAATAAATAAATAAATACCTAATGACGTGGCACAATTCTGTGCGTTGATCCCGATCAGGGAGCGCGCATTGCAAAGCGGTAGTTTCCCCCTATATTTCGTTCGGAAACGCTCATGTTCGCCAGATCCGTTTGACACACGCGAGCGTTCGCCAGACTGACACGTGGCCGTAAACGGAGACCGTTGACCCGCGTCAGCCCCCCCTTTTTTTTCTTTTTTTCTTCTTCTTCTCGCCTCATTCTCCTTCGTCTTTGACTCCTTTCAGCTTCGACATGGGCTTCGCCCATCGTCTTCGTCTTCGAAGCGACAGCGGCTCGCAAGCTCAGAGGCGTAGCTTGGAGTTGGGAGAGCTCGGCGAACAAGGATGCGAGCTCGGCGAACGAGGATGCGAGCTAGGCGAACAAGGTGAGGGACGTTCGGTGACGCTTGGAGTTGGGCGAGCTCGGCGAACGAGGAGTCGTTCGGCGAAGGAGCTCTTCGATGCGGGGGCTCGACGGTTGAGATGTTGGGTTCGACAAAGCTCGAGGAGTGGTTCTTGGGCCCTGTAATGGCGTTCGGGGCTCGTTGATGGAGTTGGGCGAGCTCGACGAACGAGGCGAGGAGGTCAGAGCTCGACGATGGAGATGCGTGAGCTCGACGGTGGGTTTGGAGGAGCTCGGGGTTTTGGAGCTCGCGAGCTTAGTGACGAAAAAGCACGATGTTGGAGATGACCTCGAACCCTACATTAGAGGTCGGTGAGGGAGGGTCGACGAGGAAGGAGGATGGCGACGAGGAGACTCGTCGTTGGAGCTCTAGCTCGACCTGGCTTCGACGGCGAAAGCATGGAGAGGAGGTCAGAGCTCGGAGCGGGAGCTCGACGAGGAGAGGGCTCGGCAATGGAGTCGAGGTCGGGGCTCGTTACTAGAGGGGAGATCACGCGATGGGGGAGCTCGTCGAGACTATGGTGGAGGCCTCGACCCTGGTGAGCTCGACGAAGGTGGAAGGTTGGCGAAGTTGTTTTTTTTGTTTTTGGCGGGAGAAACCGAAGGAGGAAGAAGAGGAGTTGCGGGTTCGGGTCTCTAACGGGTCTGAACCCGACCCGTTAACCCCTAGCTAATCTTCCATTTTGTTTTTTGTTTTGGGCAAATTTGAGCCATTAATCTAGATTTGAGCACGGATTTTGAGGTAGAGTTTTTCTCTTATTTTTCGTCGGATCCGCATCTGTTCGGCGCGTGCTGGCGATCGTGGCGAACGATAGGCGAGCGACACGTGAATCTTAAGCCGTTGACTGGTCAACAACGTTTTGCCCATCTTTTGTTCGGAAACACGTCTATTCGGCGCGTGTTGGCTAACGCTTGATTGCGGTGAACGGTTGCATTGTCTGGTGAAAGGTTGAGTTGAGCTTTGTATGACTCTTGGGAAGATCCATTCTTGGAGGCGGGTTTGAGTAACTCTAGGAGAGAGTTGAGCTCCAAACCCATTGAGAAGAAGGCCGCTCGAGAGGCGAGCGGAGTGAAGAGCATCACTAGGCTCTAGGAGAGAGCCGTTTGGGAGACAAGTTTGAGGAGCAACTCTAGGGGAGAGTTGTGCTCCGAACTCATTGCGAAGAGATCCGCTCTGGATGCGAGCGGAGCGAAGAGCTTGGCTCTAGGAGGGAGCCGTTTGGGAGACAAGTTTGAGGAGCGACTCACTCTAGGGGGAGTTATGCTCCGAACTCGTTGAGAAGAGATCCGCTTTGGAGGTGAGTGGAGCGAAGAGCTTCACCAAGCTCTAGAAAAGAGCCGTTTGGAAGATAAGTTTGAGGAGCAACTCTAGGGGAGAGTTGTGGCTCCGAACTGGTTGTTTAAAAGAGTTTCAACAGTTGTGGGAGCAATTTCGAATGGTGAGCTACTTCGTACACGCTCGTTCGCAAGTAGCTAAAGCGGCATCGAACCAAGCGTTGAACTCCGAACTTGTTGTTAAGAGAGTTAACGAGTTGTAGAAGCAATTCTGAATGGTGAGCTGCCCCGCACGTGCTTGTTTCCAAGCGGCTAAAGCAACGTCGAACCAAGTGTTGGACTCCAAACTCGTCTTTTGAGCTTAGTAAGTTGTGAGAGCAACCCCGTAAGACAAGCTGGACTCCGAACTTACCATTTAACGGGTCGTAGATGTGACCCAGAGAGATAGAAATGATGCAAATGCAATAACTTTTAATAGAAAATACTAAGTTTTATTGAAACAAACTAAGTGGCTGCTTCAATAAGGTGAGCCATTATTACATGCTTTTAGCCGTGTTACAAGCATCGGCCATATTGAAAACTGAACCTACTTCTACGATAGGGTGAAGGCCACTTGGGAGGAGTTTGGTTCTCCCCCATCGGACCTCCATGGATAAGGTGGAGGACGACCCCAGGTTCGGAATCTTGAAACTCGGCGAGCCGCCTCTCTGTTCGCTTGTAGGTTCCTCGGGGTGAAAGATTGGCCCCGTCTTTTCGGACAAACTTGGCCAGGTATTCCCGTTGTATGAGCTCTTCAATCTCCTCTTTGAGAGCCCGACAATCATCCGTGTCATGGTCGTGGTCCTTGTGAAAACGGCACCACTTATCCCTATTCCTTTTCTTGCGAGGGGTATTCATTCTAGGGGGAGCACGGAGTAGCCCTTCCTTGTCCACCTCCATAAGAACTGCTGATATACTAGCATTGAAGGAGGTGAACTTCTCAAAAAGAGGAGCTGGGCGGCGTTGACCATTGTCGTCCCTCTGAAATTTCTGGGACTCTTCTTTGCTCGTATTCTTCCGTTTGTTCCCGAAAGATGGTTCCTCAAGACTGGAGGGTTGAGAGCTTCTTCCACTCGGATGTACTTTTCACTCATAAGCAGGAGTTCTGAGAAGTCCCGAGGAGACTTCTTGGCAAGGGACGCCTTGAGTTCGGCATTAGTGACGTTGTGCCCGAATGCCGCAGAGGCAACTGATTGGTTGAGGGAGACAATAGACCGGGCTTCGACAGTGAAGCGCCGAACGTAATCTCTTAGGCGTTCACCCTTTCTTTGGCCGAGGCTCACCAAAGATACACTTCTTTTCTCGGTCCGGCGGCTACTCACGAAATGAGTAAGGAAGAGTCATTCGAATTGATCGAAGGAGAAGATGGAGGCCGAAGCAAGTCGAAAGTACCATTCTCTCGCAGGTCCCTTCAGCGTGGCAGGGAAGGCTTTGCAAAGGAGCGCATCCGACGCCTGGCGGATCATCATGAGAGTTTTAAAACTCTCGATGTGGTCGACGGGGTCTGCCTTTTCGTTGTATGACTCAAAGTTAGGGGCTTGAAGTTTTCCGGGACTGAGACTTCCATGATGCCCGGGAGAACGAAGGCATGCTCGGACGGAAATTCCTCGCCTGTTGTTCCTCTTCTCTGTCAAGTCGGCCAAGGCACCTCTCCATCTCGTGGAGACGGCAATAGACCAAGTCTTCCCTTCGGTGATATCCTACCGAGTCCCGAGACTTTCTCATGCAAAACGGGACTGGGAGTGCCGTGGTGATGGCTTGGGGCAGGTTGAGGACTAGGCACCCGTTGCTCGAGGTTAGGAGCGATATTGAGGGCCTGTAGAGCGGCTTCTTGAAAATCCTGAAACTCCACCCTTGTGACTGGTGCCCCTCCCGCTTGACGGTCCCTAGGTGTGGCACGGCATACTGGAGTATGACTTCTCTGCCGATGACGTTGAGGGGACTCTCTTCGCCTCCTCGCGGCAGGGGATCTTCCGGTCCTCGGTCTACGGGGATCCAGACTCTCGAGATCCCTGGGTGCTCAGGTTGATGTACTCCCTCAAGGACTCGCCATCCATTCCAACGAGTTCGAAGTTCAACCCCCTGTTGCCGATTAATAATCACTTGATGGAGATCCTGCTCAGGAGGGCATTGAGAACCATAGAGTCAACTGAAGGATTGTGGACCGAGACATGGTCATGAAGAGAATGTTGCTTTGGACGACTCTGACGAGAGCCCCCCTGAGCTGCCCCCCGAGATCCTGGAGGGGTCTGTTGAGGAGGAGATTGTTGAGGAAGAACATCTTGAACTGAAGTTGGAGGAGGAAGAGGAGTGGCTCTTCGGCTGGAGACCGCTGCCTTCTCCCTTTCTTTCGGATGTATAGTTTGAAACTACTTCCACTGATGAAGGTTGGATTGCTTTTTCGTTCCCACATACGGCGCCAATCTGTTGCTGCCAATTTTGGTGTGGGAGCAAACAGATGAATTTGTGGATTCTTGGAGAAACGAATAAAGCAAACCTGTTGACTTTCACTAGCGTTTGACTGATTTCTTGCCGCTGCCATTGACCTGCAAAAAAATTCGATATACCGGTATGGATCATGACGACGAACCCTCCGACGCTCTTATCAGTAATTAGAAAGATTATGAAAAAGCTTTATATAGAAAAAGATTGATTACCTTGCTACGGTGGGGGAGGGATACTTACTTAGGGACCCATTTCGAGATAAGAACATATCTCTACTTCCCGATATTTTTGAATAAGATGTAGAGTTTAAATCGTTTCATAGAGATAACCATGAATTTGAATTACTCTTTATCCATCTGGGTTGGTTTCTAACGGGTTGCTATCCATACCCAGTAGGACAGATCCGCTTATGGGTTATTGGGCTTTGAAGAAGAGACCCAGTTCCCATTTCGGACCCGTTTGCAGGTGAAATTACCGTTTTATCCCTGAGAGCTTTAAGAATCGTGTCCGATTTGAACGGTCCCGATTTGGTTCTATTTCTAGCCATATAAATAATCAAGTCTTACAACGGGAAAAAGTTTATCATTTAACAACAAGCATATCATGCAGCAATTTTAAAAGACTAAATTATTTAAGAAAATTTTGAAGAACCCTTATCAACAGTTCATCACAATTGTAATTCACAAAAAATGCTCAATGGAAGCCGCAGATGCCTGCAGATTCGAGAACAAATACTAACCTATAACAAATGGTTCCCTGAGGCTATTCTCAGCTGAAGTTGTCGGTTTCTCGGTTTCATGGTTCCTTCTTTTCACTTCGTCAAGGTGAGGTCTTGAAAAGTGAACACCATTTGAAGTATCCAGAAACTCGTATGCAAGTTTGGAACCCATTCAAAGAGTAAACCTGAGGAAGACAAGATATTTGAAACAAATGGAAAATAATTAGAAAAAAAAATGAACTTAAAAATAATCACACTTTCTGAACTAACGATGTGGTATAAGAAACATATCTGCAATACTTTTACAACTTAAAAACAAGTTATAAATTTTGAACAACTAGTGTAAATATCAATAGTTCTATTCTCATTTGGTTAACCAATATTATCTGTTTACAATTTGTATCTTTGCTTATATGATTTGTCACGATCCTAAAAAGAAGATAAATAAGAAAACCATAATGCTCATTTCATTTGATTCTATTGATCAGCTGCAAAATAATAGTTTAAATAAAATCTGGTTAGAATCCCAAAATTTGAATATTGTGGGGCCATTGGAGCTTCAAGAAGTCTTCCAACCTATTGCAACCTTCATCACTCCTCACAGTTAGTTTAGCTAGACATTTCTCCATTAGCTACCCTGTAAATACTTTGTCAGTACTAGCGAAGCGGGAAGCTGGTTTCAATGGCCCCATCAATGATGAAATCAATCATTAAATTTCGTTGTTGACTATGGATTACATTATTTTCAGAAAACTTCATTGTTTAGAAGAAAGGCAAGTGCATGGAGAAAATCCTGGGGTGTATACTCCACGATTTGAATGATGTAATCAAAAATCAACAAAGAAATTTAGTGATTGATTTCATCATTGATGGGGTCAGTGAAACCAGCTTAGCTTCGCTAGTACTGACAAAGTATTTACAGGGTAGCTAATGGAGAAATGTCTAGCTAAACTAAAGCTCTACCTTTAAGGCTTCGGATAGATTTTCGGCTATATTAGTGGTCATTATAGAGTTGTGAGTGACACCAAAAAACCTAGACTTTAAAAAGGAATATGGTGATGGTGGTATATAATAATATCAAATCTCGATCCTTAACGAGACCATACCGAGACGTACCAAAAGACTTGCCTACCAATATCTCTGACATTAACGATAAATGGAGGCCAATACCCCAACACCGACATGATTTCTAAAACCGTGGTGTTGACAGCAAAAAATCTTTGGATGGTGCAAAAGATCATATTCAAGACAGTCCAAATTGGAGAAAATTTTTAGTCAATGATAGTGGGGATCAATGAAAATGGTAGGAGTTGATATAAATTAAATCAATTAATGAAGGAAACTAATTCTTATGGATTATATTTGCTTCAGGCCAAATAGATTTTACTAGTATGTTGTACAGCATATATACCCATATTCGCATATGCATTCAGTTATGAATATGTTGGATACCTTCCACTATATAGATCCAATCCAAAATTTATACTATTGAATAATATAGAAAATCCATAGTTGTTAAAGGGTCTTTTCCACGCAATTCCCCCACAATTATTCAAATTCCATATTAGTCCCCACGGATCGTTATTACTTATTACAACATTAGTCCCAGCATCCACTTTAAAAAGTGATAAAAAGGACGCAAGCGCAATATCACGGAAATTCTTATCCATTGAACAAAGTTGGGAGATTTTTTTTAAGTGGAATGTTCTCGAACAGAACACAATTACAAGCGTAAACAGCTATCTTGAGAGATCGAGACCCTTCCACTTACATTTTTTATCTCGATAGTTAGATCAATGGATCAGAATTTCCATATAGTTGCAAATGAAGCTAATATGGAATTAACAATTTGTTGGGGACTTGTACGGAATATTAATACTTGTGGGGGACTTGGAGGCAAAAAAACCTTTGTTAAAATACCAGGATTTGGATCCTGATCCGATTACCCGAATCCATTCGGAATCTAGATCTTAGACATTCATCACATGTGCATTCAGTACTAGTTTCAATTGTGCCAAAATTAGTTGCATCTTACGAATTCCAATAAAAGAAACCTCATTTTTTACAAACAAT
Source organism: Hemerocallis citrina (assembly GCA_017893485.1). Lineage (NCBI taxonomy): Eukaryota > Viridiplantae > Streptophyta > Magnoliopsida > Asparagales > Asphodelaceae > Hemerocallis > Hemerocallis citrina. The sequence continues at coordinate 174,839 of JACEHZ010000364.1, forward strand.
CAATAATAATCACAAAATCAAATAAAATAATCTCAAATTACCGCCGCTTAATGGGTAAGATCCGCACCTGTATCCGATATCCAAACGGATCCACTGCTCACATTCAGCACAGCGGCGCGGATCCACTGCAATCGGATCCAACGAGATCCGAACCCGAATCCGGGATCCGAGGGAGACGGCGGTTCTGATGGAGGCCGACGGCGACAAACGGCGGAGAGCGGCAGCGCTCGAGAGAGAGATTTCCGCTCTCTTTAGAGTGGAGACTATAAATAGGAGATGTACTAACAGCTATATTTCTAATTGGACGAATATTTTCACAAACTTACGAATATGACACACCACTTTCTGGCCGTTGGATCTGGAGACTCTCTCAAAACGATTGACCTATGAATCTTGGTAGGGCCCACTAAATAGAGAGGGTGTGTAAGTGGGTGGAAGGTTGGGTGTTTACGAAATTGGTGGTGGTGGAGAATTATGAATACTTTAGGAGATTAAATGATAAATAGTGGGGGTGAAACACGTGGGTGTGATGTGGGCTTCCTTAATTAAGCGGCGAAAATTTGCTTCAAATAGTAATTAGATTCTACCTTCTTTAGAAAGTTTGAGGGTTACCTTTTATTAAGCGGCGAAAATTTGCTTAGAATAATTAATTCGATTCTTCCGATCTTCAGGAAGTTTGAGAGGGGACTTGGCTATTGAAAAGGTAGAAGAAAAAAGTTTGAAAGAGAATTTGATAACTTCTTTTTTTGGGAAGTATTTTGAGGGTTTTTGTGCTTGCTAGTATTTTGTGTTTGATGGTAAGATAGATTCTTACAATTGTAAATCAACTATCTGTCTAAGATGCGTAAGAATTAATCTACTTTTGTATATATCTTTTTGTTCGTGTGTGATTCAAGAAGATAATGAAAAGCATTAGATTCATTAATTGTAAATTAATAAAATATTCATCAAAAGACATAATAGTAATTTATTACCTATACAAAATTTATAAAGTTCAGTACGGGAAAATATGGAGGAAATGAACTCGCAGGAAGCGGAAGCAGGAAGCACTACAATAAAGTGTTTGCCAATTATGATCAAAACTATTGAGAATGAAAAATGTGATCACTTAAATCTGCAGCAGTAATAAATTTGGACAGAACTACAGTTCAAAGAAATTTTTTTTTTTTGATGTAGGCGGATAGAGGCAACCGACTCCAGCCCGATCAAAAAATATATAGATCAAAATTGTAACGTTACAAGACAATCATGGAAGGTTTTACAAGAAGTAAAACAAGGTAACTTACTAACAATAACGACTAGCTAATAAAACAATTAGACGAATGCTGAAAATGAGATACAAAACAGATAGAAAGGAGCGAGCAATCGGCAAGGAAACTGGTTCGGTCGGGGAGCGCAAGCGCTAACATTCTGAAGCAAAGCCAGAAACACTTGGACGGAGGGCAAGGAGGCAGCTGACAAAGTTACAAGCAGCCTGGGATCAGCAAACTGGCGCGAAGGATGGAGCAAGATGAGCATGGCCGACCCCTAAAGGTTGGATGAAGGGCGCAGCACTGTTGGAAGACGACCCAACGCTCGGCCAAATCAGGGCAAAAAAAAGGCAGGGGCGTGAGCTCGCAGTAGGCCACAAATGAGCCACAAATAAAGTGAAGGGAACCAAGCACAACTCAAAATATCAATCAGCATGCCGAACAAGCTGAAACACAACCCTAAGTACCGAAACTTAAGAGCATAGAAGCCTGAAGTGCAACTCAAAGCTCATCAGCCTAAAAAGGCATTAGAATACCAAAGCTAACTAAACAATAGAGTAGATCAGGTAAACAAACCATAAGCACCATAAAAATGCCAGAAACAGCGAGAGCCGAACACACAATGGAGGGTAGAACCCTACTCCAATGAACAAACATAATAAAAACAGATTAGAGATAAACCAGAGTAGTTAAACCCATTAATGATTACAAGTCAAGGAGTTAGAACGCAACAACAATACATCCTCACGCTCACCTACCTAACTTGAAATCACAGGCAGCCATAAACCAAAGAACCATAGCGAGCCCAACAACCACCAGACAGAGAGAAACAAACAAAGGAAATCATAGAAACATGGATAAGGAGTTGCTTAATAAACAGAGGTCAGCAACATGGAGAAAATCCGACCAAAACCATGCGACAACAAAAGAAACCTGAGCCAGTGACTCAAACGAGCACAACCAAAATCAAAAGGCATAGGAAGATCCCATGGGCACTGCCAAAAGCTAAACGCTCACTCCTGCAAGAGTCGCAGTAAAACAGAAACGAAAGTGTGAGTGACTAAAAAAACACAACCCATAAGAAATAAAGCAAAGCTAAGGGTTAAGATTGAACAGAGAAATAATAAGAAATCAATACAGGGTAACTAGCAAGAGAAAGTTATAGTGCGTTGAGTCTAGAAAGAACATTAAGGGATTCATCTAAACGGTGGTAGTAATAAACTTGACGCTTATCATCTTTAAGCAGAGAAGTCCAAAATTTAAAAAGAAATAACAGATCCTCTATGAGGGAGGAAATAGAGGAAGCCTTATGAGTGAAAATCCAGCGGTTTCTTTCCATCCAGGTAATTCAGATGATAATGTGGACCGAAAGGTACCAACCTTTACTATATTTGGGAAGACACGAGGGTGATTTCCAGCATGAGAGAAGGTTGGGAGGAAGAGCTGGATTGGTCCACGCTAGAGACACTACTTTCCAAAGAAGACGAATGAACGAGCATTCGACGAAAAGATGGTCCACATTTTCGGCAGCTTCCAAACAGAGAATGCAAGGCTGACCCCACGCTAAATTTCTTTTGTTCAGAACCTGGATCGTGAGAAGCTTGTTGTTGATGGCCAACCAAGAATTAATTTTAACCTTGAAGGGAGCGCAGGATTTCCAGATGAAATCTGCAGCAGGGGAAGCGATGCCTCGGAAATTGAGGAACTTGTAGAACGAGTTAACCGTGAAAATTCCAGAGGCATTCCAACGCCAAGCTATGTCCTCCGATTGATTCCACTCGAAGAGATTGAGCGAAGCAACCAACTGTTGCAGATCCAAAACAAGATGGGGAGGTAATGGGGAAACAAAAGGGATACACCAAACCCTTGATGCATTAACCCAAACAAACGATTCCTCTACAGAAACCTCTGGAAAAGCAGCAAGACTGAAGAGAGCGGGATAAGCTGAGGCAATGGAGATGTTGCCTAACCAAAGATCGGTCCAAAGTTTGGTTCTCGATCCATCAGCACAAAGTCTAATAATGCTGGACTGGAAGGCAGGGGAAACTTTCCAGACACCTTTCCAAAAAGGGGATGCAAAACGATGGATAGGAGAACTAAACTGCCACAAGGGGTGGAGCGAAAGTAAAACTCTCTAATGCATTGAACCCATGATAGATGAGGGAACTTATGGAATCTCCACAGCCATTTACCTAAGAGGGCTAGGTTATGATCTCGAAGGTTCAAGACACCTAGACCCCCGTTGGCTTTGGAGGAACAGACGATGTTCCAATTGCACAGGTGTGATCCCTGTTTATAAAGAGCATCGCCCGACCAAAAGAAATTGCTACGAATTTGATCGATTCTTTTGAGGACCCAAGACGGAAGATAATAGAAAGACATCAAGTAGAGAGGAATAGCAGAGAGAACTGAGTTGAGAAGAATTAATCTTCCTCCTCGGGAGAGTAACTTGCCAGTCCAGACATTCAGCCTGGACTCGATTTTATCGATGATGGGGAACCAGTCAGATCTATGGAGTTTACCCCATCTTAGGGGGATTCCGAGATACAAAATCGGGAAGGAAGCTATACGGCAATTAAAAAAATGAGAGATCTCGCTATGACGATTATCGTTACCGCCAAGCCAATAAACTGAGGATTTGTTGAAATTAATGGCCAGCCCGGAAGCCTGTTCAAAACAATACAGCAGCAGTTTAAGGTTGCGCAAAGAAGTACGCTCCGGTTTGGAGAAAATGATAGTATCATCAGCGTATTGCAAATTGAGGATCCCATCGAAATGCTGGGAGCGACCAATACCCTCGATCGCGTGAACAGAGCGAGCGTTGCGAAGCAACCTGCTGAAACGTCCGCTACCAGAGCGAAGAGAAGGGAAGAAAGAGGGTCTCCTTGACGGAGACCACGTCTGATTTTAAATTTATGGCCCTCAGAACCATTGATAAGAATAGAAGAAGTACCCGCGTTCAAACTGGATTTAATCCATCCGAACCATTTCGGACCGAAACCACGATGAAGCAAGATATCAAGGAGAAAATCCCAATTAACATTATCGTAAGCTTTTTGAAAGTCTAGCTTAAGAAGAATCCCCTCTAATTTGTGATGATGGCTAAGTGAGATAATCTCTTGAGCAGTGGCTACGCTGTCAAGAATAAAACTGTCCTTGATAAAGCCGGATTGGGCCGGATCAATCAGAGGAGGGATGACGGCACCGAGCCTGATCGCAAGAACTTTCATGATAATTTTGAAAGAAGTATTGATAAGGCTAATGGGTCTAAAATCAGACACCGAATTGGCTTCTGCCAACTTAGGAATAAGAACAATGTGGGCATAATTGATGCGATCGAAGGAAAAGGATCCCTGATGCAAGTCTTGAAAAAGGTCGAAAAGATCAGCTTTGAGCCAGGGCCAGAATTTTTGGAAGAAGAAAGCCGGGAAACCATCCGGTCCGGGCACTGAATCGCTTTTTAAAGCGAAGACAGCCGACTTGATTTCCTCCATAGAGAAGGGAGCCTCTAGCGAGGAAAGATCTATAGTTGGGGAACCATAGAGTTGCTGCCAATCAAGGAAAATCAAACGAGGTTTAGTGGAACCGATAAGGTTTTTGTAGAAAGAGAGGAAAGACTTGTGAATATCAGGGTCGGAGCGCAGTTCCGCCCCCTGATCAAAAATCATAGAGATGTGGTTACAGCGCCTGCGGTGAGAGGCAAAGTGATGAAAGAAGGCGGTGTTACCATCACCTTCTTTCAGCCAGTTAACTCTAGCTCTTTGAGCCCATTTAGAATGATCTTAAAGGAGAATATCTGCGTAATCGTGCTTGCAAGCGAGCCTCTCCAGGAGAGCAGAATGAGATAGAGGAGCTTGCTCTTCCATCAGATCAAGAGCCTGAATGGAGCCAAGCAGAAATTCTTTGAGGAAATTGGTGTTGGATTGACGTTCACGGTGCCAAATCTTGCAGCCGAATTTGATGACGTGGAGCTTAAGAATTAAGTTGCCTAGACCTCGCGATCCAGAAATGGAAGCAAGGCATTCCTCGACCAGCTTAATAAATAACTGATCTTTAAGCCGGAATTTTTCGAAACGGAATTGGTGATGATGGGGGAAGTGGAAGTCTGAGAAAAGAGCGATGGGAACATGATCCGACGAGGGGTTGGGAAGGGCTTTCGCGTAGGAATTGTGAAATTTAGAGAACCAAGGGTGCGTGACTAGAAACCTATCTAGTTTGGCAAGGGAGGGATTAAGACGCTGATTCGACCAAGTAAAATTCCTACCATTGATAGGGATCTCAGATAATTGGAGATCTCTAATGCAATCGTTGAAGATGCACGATTGGAAGTCAGAAGAAACCGAGTTCGATCTTTCCGAGGCGAAACGAGTAATGTTGAAGTCACCACAGAAAAAGCCAAGACCTTGAACGAACTGGTGGAGAGAACGGAATTCATTCCAGAAAAGAGGGCATCGATTAGAAGTCGACGGACCGTAAACCGAGATGATTGTTATGACACAATCGAGGAGATGCCAGTGCAGTTGAACTATCAGAAAGAAGTTAAGGCGGCGGATGGAAATTAAAGAGAAAACTGAGTCCTTGAATCCAAAGAGAATCCCGCCTCTGGTGCCTATGGCGTTGAGAGAAATCCAATTCGAGATGGCTGAACCTCCTATTGAACGAAAGAAATGGGGAGAGGGAGATTCAATCTTAGATTCTTGAATCGAAATGATATCACAGTGAGAAGAAGCAATAAGGTCGAAAATGGCCCTTTGTTTGGCGGGGCAGTTAAGACCCCTAATGTTCCAGGAGATACTAATCATGATAAAGCATGTGCTCCTGGACACGGGACCGTTCAATCTCTCTAAGATGGGAGATTGGGATTGAAGAATTGGAGGAGAGTGAGAAGCCTAGGGATTGGGCAATTGATAACATCTCGGGGTCCGACAGGTCATCAAATTGGTGATGATAAAGAGAGCCTAACGGAGGGGGCGGAGAGTTGGGGAACGAAAGGGAAGCAGCTAACGAGGTAGCAGAACAAGCGTAATTTATTTATTTATTTATTGATAACATCTCGGGGTCCGACCGTTCAATTTATTTATTACGCTTGTTCTTGTTTGAAATTAAATGCTCAAAGAAATTAAATGCTCTTGTTTGACCCCAAGCGTAATTTATTTATTTTATTTTATTTTATTTTATTTTTAATCTATCTCTACTTCTCTACTATTTTAATGGGAGAGTCGGGGATTATAACAAACAAATCATAACTTTGTAACTATATAAACACGTATAATACACGTCCAAATTATATACAATAAATATAAATGTGCACCGCATGTGTATCCCAAATAAAAAAAAACATTCAAATATAAACTATTTTTTTTCTTATTCAATATGTATTCATTTAATTTGATGACTTTACTTTTTTTATACGTGTATCGCATATATATTATACTAGTATCTTTAATTTCTAAATTCTTATATTATAATGGGAGAGTTGGGGTCATTTGTAGACATTTATTTAATCATTTAATCTCAACAATTTATTTTTAAGTTGAAGCTATATTAACCATTTATTTACTCAACTGTTGTTAGTTACCATAATATTCTCAAAGTTCAAATTTAACCGATATTTAATGCAATTCTAAATCTATACATTATCTTTGGAACTTTAAATCTGTAACCCCTATTTTCCATTTTCTGTATGTTTGGGTGTATTTTTATTTTTGTGTATTTATTCTTCTTGTATCTCTTTTTTGACCGTGTTTTGGATCTTCATTTTCTATATATCCATTTTTTTGAGTTGTCATCTTCTTACTTGAGTTTCTTGATTCTATTGTCTCATATTATTTCATCTCTGTTCGATCGAGCTATTATTTTTTATCCTCTTTATTTTATATTGTTCAGGCCCCATTTTATTTATTTATTTTTTTGTCCCCATTTTTATTGTTGGACCTTTAAATTTAACCCTTCTACATCTTAACCCATTATACATACCCAAAAACCCAATAATTAATCCCCTACCCGAAACCCATTTACCCAGTGCAACCCCTAACCCCAACTTCATCTTGTTTATATATAACCATGTATATCCCTATCACCTGCATACCCTAGCCGCTCTCTACCTCATCCCGTCCTCCTTCCAACCCTCTCCCGTCCATCCTTTGGTCGCGCCGCCTCAAGCAACAGCCGCGAGCGCCTCCCGATCTCATCCCCTCTCCCCCGTGCTCCTCCCGACTGCAGAAACCCCAGCCCTGCAGCAAACTCGCACTCTCCTTTCCGCTGTCCCCTCCTCCTGTCACGACACCGGCAAACCCCCGTCACCACCCTGTGCCACCCTGCCGTTCCCCTTGCGCTGCCGACCCCCAACGCTAGCGCCCTGCAGCACACAGCCACTGTGTGTGCCCTCCCTGTGCTGTTTCCCCCCTCTGACGACAGCAACAACGCAGCGACCCCCCTGTCGCGATCTTCTCCTGGCCGCCGTCGCCTCTCACCGCAGCCCCGACTATCTCTTTCTCTTCCTCTTGCTCCCGTGGTGTTTGTGTGTGAGTGCGTGTGATCTCGAGATTTTGTTCGTGGTTCGTGTGTTTCGCTCGTTGAATTCGTTGCTCGGGAATCCGTTTCCGTTATTCTCTTTACATTGTCGTCTTCGTCGTCGACTATAAGGTAAGTAACTTGTATTCTTTTCTTTATGTAATACAAGTACTAAATACCGCTTGTAGTGTAGGTTTGTTCTAGAGATAATTCTTGTGTAAAATCCCTGTTATATCTTGTCTCTATATGTTGATTTGTCCGTAGTTGTCTCATTACACACACGACATGAATTTAGACTTAGAGATAAACAATTCTTGTATACATGCATGTGTTCGTGATTATGAGGTGTTGTATGATCTTGTATGTTTGATGGGTTCGTTGTTGTATAACTCGTAATAGACTTGTCAAATACTCTATACCATGTTACTTGGACATCTAGCACACCATATTTCACGTTTGTTATGATTTGGATGAGTTTCATATAATATATGCAGATTTTATGCATAAAGGAGATTTCTGTTTTTGCCGTTACCAGTTTTTGTTCAGTATTTTAGACCCTATTAAGGTTAGTATAAGAAAATTATTTGCGAATATGAATTATAGAGAATTCTGTCTACTTTCCAAAATTTCTGACAGATCTCAGTTTCGATTTATGAGTTGTAAGTTATGACTATTTTACTACAGATGTGTAGAAAATTTCAGATCCAGTTTTATATGAGTTCTGTATGGTAAATTATTTTTCTACTGATATTAAAGATAATATTTTGATCTAAATTTTGCTGAATACATCTAGACCTGATTGGGAATAACCCCTAACTTTTTTGGATTTAATCGATAACTTTTATACCCTATTCTATGCTTGCAAACAACTACTATACAAGCAGAATTTTCATGCTCTTCTAGAAAGAAACATAATTTTGACCTGATTCTATTTGTTGTCTATAAAAATTTTGTGAATATGAATTGTAGCATACTGTATCTATTTTATCACCTTTTTGACGGATCTGGATTTCGAGTTATATTTTGGAAGATATTGCTATTTTAGTACTGCTGTGTTTATGATTCCAGATTTACAAAACTGTTGTATCTTGCTGCTTTCTGATTTTAATTGAGTATACTATTCATGTTAGAAAATTATGAAACTTTATTTTCTGTTATTAAACATACTAGGGAATATCCCAGATTTTTCGTGGATTTAATTAGTAATTTTTTATGTTGTTTTCCTGTTTATGAATACAAACTTTTGATTTCTGATTGAACATATTTTCTGAATACAAATCTGTTTTGAGACTTATTTTTGTGAAACACCATATGAATTATATATATTTTTTGGATTCGGTCGAGAGTCTATTTTCCAGATTTTCTGACGGATCCAGATTTGCACATTTTTAACAATGGGAATTCCAGATTCGGTGCAGTACTGTCTTGCTGTCCTGAACAAGAATTTTCGTTGTTCTAATCTTTTATGAGTTGTCTTTCACCGGTGCATGTTTATCTTTCAACCTGAACCAGTTACCTGTTCATGCCATGTTATTCTACCCTGTTTGTGACACATACATGCCTGTTTGATAATAATAACAAATAATCAAGCCGGGACTAAGGGAAAGACCTTAGTAGTGGACAATATAGGTATGTGTACTCAGAAGGGGGCCCGTGTTTTCCATTATTTGCCATCATATTTTATGATTACATGATTCATGCTTGTTATTACTTGTCGCCATGTTTCATAATTACATGATTCATGCTTGTTATTACTATATGCTGCCATGTCTCATGACTACATGATTCATACTTGATACTACTATTTAATGCCACGAGTTCACGATTACGTGTTTCATGCTTGTTACTTGTTACTTGACTTGACGCATGAGTACACGGCCCTATAGAAACCCACCACTAGATCTAAACATAATTTGTATGAATGTAGCAACCATGTGGTAAAAACCTGGGATGCATGAAGTGCTACCTAGATAGATATAATACAAGACTTGAACCAACATGATTACTTGACACTTGCTACTTGTTACTTGTACAAGATACTTGATTACTTTCCCCTTGTTACTTGTTACTCATTTACATGTTACTTGACACTTGTTATATGCCTCTTGCACTTGTTCATCTTGCCATGCTAGTTGTTCTATTTTGTTATCATGTCTATTTCATATTATGCTTGCTTCTGCTGTTACTCTATATTTGTTTATTCTTTTCCTGTACTTATTGCCTGCACTACAAGCAGCTTGTAACTTGCATTGACGGGCCTTTTGTTTTTCTTTTCCTCTTCCTGCAATTTATTAAAATGCAGATTATGGTGATTAGCTGCCCGATGGAGTAGGTGATCCGAGATTTTAGATTCTAAAGTTTTTGCTATTATTATTTCCTGTTGCTTATTTGAATAATTGTACTTGGTTACTTGGATTATTTTGTATTGGGCAATGTGACCCAGAATTATTAACTTGTTCAGATCTGGTTTATTTGAGATTTATTAAATTTTATTTCAAGTAAATTCATGTTGGTATATTAATTCATATATGCATGCGTGGTTGACTATTATTCTTGTATCTCTCTTGTTTATACTTGTGCTTGTTGTAAAGATTCTGACAGCTTATGGATGATGAAAATCATTCGCTGGACTTAGTCACGTATCCGTATTCCGTATTCTCTTTTTGGGAAGCGGGGCATGACAAAATCGTTGAATATGCGAATCGATGAAATTAGGCAAGGTGCTAGTGTAACACCCTAAATTTTCATCATAATAAGAAATGTTGATTTTTCACGTGTTGTGCGCATGCAAAATTTCGTATGCATATTTATTTTTATAAAATTTTCTTTTATAACATGGACAATTATTTCTTTCTTTCCATTTATCTTTCTAAAAAGCCTATTTTATAATGCCTAAACTAGTTTTCTTATTTTAAGCCCACTCTAATAATTAAATATTTTTATTAATTAGCCCATAAGCCTAAAGCCCACTATTTTGAGGCCCACAAACTTAATTAATCCTTTAAATTGTCACAACTTGTCATGTAGACACAATTGGTGAACAATTGATTAATTAAATTTGTACAAACTTTAAATAGGGGGGTACTAGAAGGGGCACGTGCATGCACGCGTGTATGCTTTGCACACCCTAGGAGGCCGAGTATGGCTAAGAGAAGAGTGGGAGAGTGGGTTTGTGTGCATGGGTGGTTATTTGCTTATAGGTGGTTGCTACAACTTCCCATCTTATCCTAGCCATTCACCTACAACCATCTAGTGAAATCCTAGCCCTCCAATCTATCCTAAAACTAGTATAAATACTCCCTACCTTCGTGTATACAATACTAAGAAAAAATAATTGAAAGGAAGAAACTATATAGGAGAGTAATATATTAGGAAGTGAAAGATTGAGTGTGCATTTGTGTGTGTGTCCCAACCAAAAGGAGGTCGGCCCATCATCAAGCACTAGGGGAAGCTCGGGTTGCACCAAGGAACAAGAAGGGGAGCATTTTGCAACACAATCTAGGAGGAGAAGGCTACTTTCTTGCATTATAGGAGACTCTAGGATCTTTTCATTTCGTGTGTCTCCAAAGAGGTGGGTGTTTCTTATACTTCTAGAACTAGATACCATGTTAGGGATGATTTAATGAAATTATTATGAATCAATTAGTTGAAAATTGAAACCATGCTTGTTTAATTAAAAGTGGAGTGGTAATTTAGAGGATGTTTGATGGATTGGTTGCTAATGAATAAATGGTGAATTAATGTGCTAGAAATCACCATATTGTTGTGCTACATGAATGTTATGGCAAAATTTGTGCTTACAAATAGTTGATTAAATGCATCATGTGTAGTTAGTTATCTAAAATAGAATTTCGTTATTGTAGAAAGATGAGATTTCTGTGTTCTAAAAATGTAATAGGATGTTAATAAGAAAAAGAACAAAAGAACATAGTAGGTTGTGGAATTCTAATTCTAAATTATGAAGAAATGTGTTATTGTTCTCAATGTCGAAAATATGGACATTGAACATAAAGTAGGACCAAAATACATGTTTTATAAAGCAAATAATCATTATAAAAATACTGGTTCACTGTAAATTTATGTATGTTATAATCTGGAAAATTTTGCTTTCAAAAGAAAAGAAAAAGAAACAAAAATCGTTTTTTTCGAAAATTATGAAATGTAGAGATGAACAGAGAACTAGTTCAAATTCAACCAAATTCTTTTCAAAACAATCTGGCCACTTAGACCATTTGGTCGGAATGGTTTCAGGCGCTATAGTAGTGCGGGGGGGGGGGGGGGGGGGGGGGGGGGTTGGTCTCTAGTCTCGGGTTCGATACTGAGAAGGAGCTTTTATTTTATTTTGTTAAAAATTTCGAAATGCCGAAAGCCAATTCACATGGACAATAACCCATATCATATATCGCCTCTGTGGCTTTGGTGCAGTGGTTTTGGACGCTGTCCTTTGGGCCGCTGGTTGTGGGTTCGAATCCGGTTGTGGATTTTAGTTTAAAAAGTTGTTTTTTGGGGGAAATTAAGATTATTTTGAGTTTTAAAAAAAAATTTAAATTAAGAAAAATATGGAATTAATTACTGAAATCAATTGGACTTCATAAGAGAATTTTTATAACTTTTGGTAAAGTATAATTGAGAATTTGAGGCTATTTGCAAGAAAGGACTTGTTTTTAATTAAATTATCTTTTGGGATAAAGGAAAAAAAATAAATGAGTTATTTTTTAGTAGTTTTAAAAATGAGAATTAGTAATGAGAAATTTGGAAGTTTGATTTGTGTAACTAATTGAAATTACAAATTGTGAAATTAGTATGGATTGAAATAAGAATAAGAGATTTGTGGAATGAATGAACTATTATGACAAGTTGAAATTTTATTGTTTATGCATGAAATGGTGTATGAAATTGTAATTAAACGACATGTTGAGTTATGAAGGATATTATGAATATGAATACATGAATACTATGATTATGAAACGTGAACTGTGATTAATCATGAAAAAAAGACTTTGTGAGTATGAAAAGCTCGATGTTGTAATTATGAGTTGAAATTAAGAACTAGGGTGTAGCTAAGCCTTATACCGGCAATAAAAGAAATGTGGAAATGATATCTATCTATACTATTATTAAGAAAAGCCCCATTTCAGCGGCTTTTTACTATCATGCCCTCATAAACATAAAATGCTAAAAATAATATAGGGTTAATATCGGAGGTCAGAAATTTAATTTGCATGTATTGGAAAAATAATTAATATGCATAGTTTGCATGCCTATCTGCATAGATTTGGAAAAATAATTAATAGTATAGATTTGCATGTACTTGCATGCACAATTTATTCATAAGAAAGTTTCCTCCTATCAAAGCCAATAGGTCTAACACATGCATGCAAATATCAAAATGAATAAATTGTGCATGCCTATCTGCATGCATGCATGCAACCTCTTCGGTGACCTGCCCCTTCCTCAAAATCCTACACACCTTTTATAAATGTGCATCGCACGTGCATTATACTAGTTTGGAATGAAAGGACCAAGATTTGGGTCATGTGAAATGAATGGATAAGACCGGTATAGTGGATTGCTAACCCTAAGGGATTAATTTTGTTCATGATTCAATTAAACTAAGAATTAGATACATAGTGAAGATGTGATGAAAGTAAGAAGAAAAAGATTGAGTATGAGGACCATTGGATTGGTGGTGTGAGAGTATTCACAAGATGTTCCATGATGCGTCATGAGTAGGACGTGGATACTACTCCAGAGTACCGTCCCGGTGGCGACGCTCGTGGGGTGTTTGGTGACTGCGGGTGGTGTCATGTTTATGGTAGGAGCTGAATTACCACAGGATGCCTGCATGATGAGTCATGTGTCAGTGCGTTGGGATTCCCTCTAGGGTGCCTAGACATGAGTTCGTAGGTCATAAAATATCTAGGATACTTACCGTAGTTACAGTAGTAGATTAAGTCATGGCGAGGGATTAACCCTACAAGATGAAGAACAGTTAAGGGCTTCCTTGGACCAATGTAGTATGGGCTGCATAGACTCTGAACAAGTGCGCATTAATGTCATATAATAGAAATATTTGCATTAAGGACTAAGTGCACATTCACAAAACGACATCAATAGGATAGTCCCTTTAGCTCTGTTTGTGAACAAGTTTGTGGTTTGTTAAGTATTGAGAATCGTTATACTGTTTTCGGCATAGAGAGGATGGCCATGTATAATTCTTCGTCAGTTGAATGAACTGACGTGCCCACAGTTTCTATGCAAGGAAAATGTACATGAAAAAGACTAAAGAAGACCTGATGCTTAAAGATTATTCAACTGTTGTTGTATTTCATTCATTGATGTAAAAATTTGCTTCCGCTGTACAAATGTTGATGCATAATGTAACTCTGATATAAAGTAAAGTTTTTTATTTCCTTGTAAAATTGTACGAAGAGAAGTGAAAAGATCCTGTGGAACTCGAATTCAGTAGTATTTGGGATTCGGGGTGTTACGGCTAGCTACTTAAATATATTGTGCTTTCGATATATAGATATCCATGAAGAAAACGAGCTAATTGGCGAAATGACCCACTTTTTTAGTATATTTGACGAAATGACCTAGTTTGAAAACTATTTAGCGAAATGACCAGTTGCTAATTAAATTTCTATAGTATACTTCCTATAATACTTTCTATAGGATGTGTGATCTTTTATTAAATTCTAAAAGTTTTTGGGTTTTAAGATAATTTATACTTTTTAGATTAAATCTTTAGTTTCTTATTCTATGGGTTATAAATTGGTGTTTTAATCGAAAAAAAGTTGCAGAAATTAAGTAAGATTTACTTACTCTGAACAAGGCTATAATACCACTTTGGGTGCGTAGCGTGAAATCTCATGAAAAATAGAATTAAAGAGAGTATGAAAAAACTTTAAAACTTTAAAGGGTCAAAAAATTTCAAAGATGATAGTTTTCTGTAAAATAATATTCTTCGAAATAATGTATATTGTCTATCTCAAAAAGGCAATCAAACATGTCTTCAAGATCTCCATAGATTCTGATTCTGTCTCAGATATTTCACTATTACTATCATATGATGGTTCTTTGAGTTCTTTTGTATGTCTATTTCCTTCTTCAATATGTTCATTTTCTTCTAGAAATTGTCTATATGCTGTTGTAGGGCTCCAGATATAACTACTAAATACACCATTTTCATAAAATAAAAAGGATCTTTCATAAAAAGTTAGATAATCAATTATTTCGACATTTATATTACTAGTCTCTCCAGGATTTATTTGATTTATTGTTCTAATTATTAATCATTGTACACTAAAGAAGAATAATTTGGATTCATAATAATCATTCATGCTTGTTACTCTATGAGGATAATAAACATAAAAAACTAGCATTCTATCACTTCCTTGATAATTAATCATTAATTCAAAAATTTCTGAGGCAATACTGAAACTATTATTATCCATTAGTTCTATTTAGAAACAATAATCATAAAATCAGTATTAGAGAGAGATTTCTAAGGATACCCTAAAAATCAAAACAAAACGGCCCATCATGTTTCTGACCAAGTTAAACCTCTTCGAACTGCTCTGTACCAGTTACTACCAATGGATAAAATACCTCTGGTATGCACCCCGATTTCAGTGCTCCTTTTACGTTCCTCTCATATCAGGATTACTATGCTCTTAAGAGTGCTTCATCCGAGAGATATGTCTGGAACAACTAGTATCACTTCGATACAGGCAACCACTACCTAGCTCGTTTCCTGCTACTAGGTATACAGTCTAACTATAGAAGGTTACAAATTGGTCTTGTTGCAAGATCCTTCAAGCAGAGCCTTACAAAACTCTCTCTAAATAAGAAAAATTAGTTTTTCATACCTTATTTAGTAAAAGATCTTGTAGAAGAACTCATAGAAAGATAATTTTATTTCTCACAATCTCCTTACAGACCAAACTTTTCTTACAAACTTATATGTAATTTCTTTCCTCCTAGGTGGTCTTCCTTTCTCCCTTACCCAGCCTTCCCTTTTATAGAAGAAGGGATGACTTTACATCAGATACTATTATTGTTCTCATTACATCATTGCTTACATCATAGCTAAATAATTGAGCCAATTATGTCACTGTTTGAAGATTCTTTTCTGGCCAACATCTTCACGTGCTTCACATCAGAAATAGCTCTTCGTCAACCTTCTCTTGTTCTTTTCTGCATTGTCCGCATTCATGCAGTGGTTCCATCCTCATCGATCTACAGTAGTAGACAGCAGTCTCTTCTGTCATTGTCATGGCTCCTTTATGCAAAATTTGATACCTGCTGTCACAGACTTCTTTATTTAACTGTGGTTGTTTAATTTTTGCTATGCTGTAAATCATTAATTTTTGTGGGTCAGGGCTATCATAGATCCATATGTTACCGTCTCCATTTTGTATGTTCTTCAGTTCACAATACATTGTTCTAAATCCCGTAGCTCTTCTTTCTGGGATCAGTTTTTCAAATTCTTCATTTTTGTATGGTGTTATATTGGTTTCTCCAAATATGATTTGTGTAGTCATCCCTATCTTTATGATATGTTTAGCTGGTAGTTCTTCATCATCTTCAAGGAATTCTGGAATAGCTGGAAATACTCGGACATATATTTTGGATGCCTTTGTAAGACCAAAATAACTTTTAGCAGCTTTATATACTTCTTTTGGTAACTGGCTAAGTTCTTCACATTCTCGAGATGGATATATGTAGTGGATAAGTCCTCTTTCGAACAATACTCTCACTGTTTTTGGATTTGCTCCTGGTAGTATGATCGCTTTGTTCATATGCTGTTGAAAAATAGTCTTAATAAATTGGTTGACCTGAGTGGTTTGGCATAATTTCTCAATATATTGTAAAAATAAATCATTCTTGGAGTATTTTGGAGGATCTGAGAGTAAACTCTCTTTGTATGCAGTAGGCTGTATGGATGTGGAGTTTCTCTCTTATGTGGCAATTTTTGTGATCTCACTTGTATTTTACGGATTAATAGGTTCACTCCCTTCGCTCATTTTTTCAATATGATCTGCATTTATATGTTGGTAAAATATACTTTAAAGACCACATATTTGCAGCTGTAGATGGTTAAATGCTCATTTTAATTGCTCCACAGTCTCCTTTAGGTAGACTATATACTGTTCTATATGCTGAACTCTATTTTTCATCCTGTAAAAATGAAATTGTTAGCTTCTTGATAAGAAATCTGATAGGATGTTATCTTTTCATTTTATATTTTCTATTGAGAAGTCGTAATGTGCTAACTCCATTTGCCATCTTATCAACCATTTATTTGCAATAGTTGGGTCTATTATTTTGTTAATCTAACTCTTTGCTTGTGCCTTGTCTGTTCTTACTGTGAATTTTGTATGTATTATGAATAACTTAAACTTTTTTAAAGCTTTTAAGATTGCTAGTAGTTAATTTTCATTTATGTGGTAATTTTGTTGGGTTTGTGTTAATGATCCACTAGTATATCTGGCTAGTATTTCTTCTTCTTCACCTATTTCAATGAATTTTAATACTGCTCCCCTTTCACATGCATCTGTTTCTATTATCCATGAACATTCTTTAACAAAATAATCTTAGCTTATTTAATTTTGAAGTTTGTTGTTTTAATATTTTAAGCTTTTCTTCATTCCCTGGGGTCCATTCCCATTTCTTAATCTTTTTTTAGTTTTTGTTGTAACTAATTTATTTTTGCTGATAAATTTGGTATGTATCCTCCTATTTGATTTAGTAACCCGATTATAGATTGTACTTCTCTTTGTTCTTTTAGGACATTAGGAAATATCTTTATTTTTTCTGCTATATGTGGTTGTAGTTCTATTCCTTCATGTGATAATTTTGTTCCTAAGAATTTTATCTCAGTTTTGAACAATTCCATTTTATTTTTTGATAGTATAATACTTGCATTTTTTACTATTTCTATGAATTTTAGTAGATGCTCTTTATGTTATTCTTCGTTTTCGGATCCTATTAGAATATCATCTACATATACTAATATGAAATTGTTGTATTTTTTAAATATCTTATCCATATTTCTTGAAATATTCCTGGACTGTTTTTATAATCAAATGGTCATATATTCCATTCATAGAATCCTTGAGGTGTGCTAAAGGCTGTTAACTGTTTCGAATCTTCTGTTAGTTTTACATGATAAAATCCTGATTTACAATCAAATTTCGAATATATCTTTCTTGTTCTTATTGTGATGAGTAGTATTTGCATATCTTGTAGTGAATATCCAAATCTCTTAGTATTTTTATTTAGTTCCTTATAATTTACTACCATTCGAGATTTACCCTTTTTTTCTTCTGAATATTTTCTTACTATGAATACTGGTGATGAATGTGGACTTTGTGATTTTCTTATGTAATTATTTTCTATTAATTCTTTTATATGTATTTTGTATTCTTTTAGATCTGTTGGAGTGTGCCTTATAGGTTTATTTTTTATTACTTTGTTCTTATTTATTAACTCTATATGTGATGTGGGTTTACTTAAGTCCCATTTTGCCAAGGGGTCTTTTCCGCACAGATCTTCTAATTGTTTTTGTAAAATTTCTTTTGTAGTTAGTTCTTGGACTTGTTGTATTCTAGTTTTGTTTGGTAAATATTGATATTCACCACGCTGGATTGAAGAAACTCTGATGTGTGGCAGGTCGGTTCTAGAATAAGGTTAGGTTATTCTAATTGCTATTGCTAGGTGTCGACAAGGTGTCGTAAATACAACCGATTTAGGTGATATGGTTATAGGATAGTATTGTTGGAAAAAGTCATTTCCTAAGAGCACATCATTATTCATATCATCAAACTGGTATATTATTGGTATTTTTAGTATGTAATTTCCTATTTATATATTAACATTTTGGCTGATACTTATCAAGTATGATAGTTTGTCCAGTTAATCCAGTTATTACTTTTTTATTATATCCATATTGTTTCCATTTTGGTAGTATATTTTTGCGGTATAGGCTAGTGCCTGCTCCGGTGTCTATTAGACTATGATAGTTTCTTGATTTGTATCATTCGTAAATAAATTCTGTTAGTATGTATAATATATTTTTTGTTGCTCTTAATGGATTCATTTATCCAATATTCTATTTATTACTATACTTTTATTGTTTACTATTATTGTGATTTTTTTTCTTCTTGAATTGAGTAAGGTTGTATTGATGTAAGGAAGTCAGTTCCTAATATCATTTTATTAACATGGTGTTGGGTCTACGTGTAAGTGTAACAACATTTCATTTCTACCATTTATCCTTACTGGTAGTATTATTTTATGTACAATTGGATGTCTATTATAGTAATAGTCTAGGTAGTAATATGGGTTTTCTAATGGCATTAATTCAGTTGTTTTTATATTTGTTTGTTTAATATGTAAATTAGTAGCTCCCGTGTCTACTAAGGCTACTTGTTTATTCTATTTTTCATTGTCATAATATTCTATTTCTATTTTAAATTGGTTATTATTTTGGTGTTCTAAAGTATTTTTTATTGGCATTAAATCAAATGCTTGTTGTTTGTTTCTTATTGATAGTGATATCTTTCCGAACATTATTTGTGGTGCTTTTCCTTTTGCAATTTCTTTTGCTTAATTAAATTCGAATTCTATATAATTTGGTATAGTCATTTCAGGATTTTCTCTAGCTGGTTTGTATCTTATAATTTCGCTGAATAGCGGTTCTATTTTAAAATTATATGTATTTCTATTTTTTACTTCATGCTTACTAGTGAAAGCATAAATATTTCTTATTTGATTACTCATAACTTTGCTCTTTTCTATCATTTCTCTTCCTGATAATCTGTGATACATGACTAGACTTTTGTCTTTATATTCTTCTGCCATGCTTATAGAGAAATTAGGTTTTATTGTAAATTTTATATTTTGGTACATTAGATTTCCTTGTACTATTTCTATTAAGGCATCTTATGTACTTGATATTATTCTATCATCCATTAGGTATATTTCCATGGGTGTATTGATTCCTTCCTTAAAATATGCTTTTATTATTATTTGTACATCTCCTAAATGTATGTGTCTTAATGTTTTTCTGGTTTTTTCACTTATTTTTTCCATCACCTGTCTTATTATTCTTTCGGTTATTAATGGGATTATGGTTTTTCCTTATGCTTGTTCAATGTCTATAGATTGTTCATTATTCCTATCTATTATGATGGTACTTTTCTTCCTTTCGAATATTGGTAGTTTAAAAATTCCTTTTGGATTTATATCTAATTTGGTCACTCTTATTTTATCGTATTTTTGTATGTCAAAGCACATTCTTTCCCTTCTTCATTGTTTTCTTCTCTATCTAATGGTTCTCCTATTTCTGTTATTTCTGTCATCATGTTTATTGCACATTCTTCTGTTTCACCTTCACTACTTTCACTATCTTCTTCCATTACCGTTATTTCTTCATCTTCACTTATTTCTGATCATTCTTCTTCATATTCTATGGGTTCATATTTATATTCATTTCTTCAATTTCTTCTTCGTATTTTACATTTTCTTTTTTCATTTTTTTAGGGCAATTTGGTGATATATGTCATACCTCTCCATATATGTAACAATTACATTTCTTAGGGTTTTTCGTATATTGTCTATTTTTATTTTTATTTATTCTTCTAAAGTATTTTTTATAGGGTTTTACATCTCTTAAAAGTTCTATATTTTGGTTTATATTTTTAGAATGTGTTTTCTATTTTTTGTATAATTATAGTTATTATTACATCCCCAATAATTTGGTCTTGCATCTTCACAACAAATTCTTTGTTTATATGTTCTATAGTATTTCATCGTTGCTCAGCATCTTGACATACTTTATCCCTATAATCTTTTACGAATTGTGTTCTATACCCTAAAGTGTCTACTTCTGGTTTTACTTTCTCACCTATGTATGCACTATATATGTTTATACTCCATGGATCAGGTAGTTTTAGAAAGAATGAGTCCAAAATTGGACTCCGTTCTTCTTTTGTATAATAACTATTTTGAAAATATTTTCGGAATTCACAAGCATAGTTGTCAAAATAACACATGTCGCATATTTCTAAGTTACTTAGTCTCCATCTTGCTTGATTCTTTTTGTATATAATGTGTTTTTCTCCTTTATCATATACACTGAATTATGTTCTTATGGCTATTTCGGAATTTGTAATTATTTCTTTTAGACCTAAGGTTCGTTGTGCTGAGGTTTCTTTAGTTCCTCTATCATCAATTGGTCTTGATTTTCTTATAGTATTTCTTTCTTCTTCATTTAGTTCATTCCACCATTTTGCTATTACTCCTATAAATGTTGTTTCTATAAATTTTTCAAAAGCGATTCCTAAAAGATTTTGCCTAAATCCTACTATTAGTGAGGCCTTTACCCATTCTTCTATTGTTCTATTTACGTCTTTTACGCAGTCTAGATCTAGCAATTCTCTATTTCCTGCTATTCCTTTTTCATAGTGTTCTGCAGGTTCATATTTTGGGGTTTCTTTTTCTTTGTCTCTTTCTAATTTATTATTTTTTGTGTTTTTCCATTTCCATGGTAATTGATAAGGTCTTTTGTTAGGTGGTGTCCTTAAGATTTCATACATATTAGTTTGAGTTTTTGTAAGTTTTACTATAATATTTTCTTTATCTTGATCCATTTTTATTTCTTCATTCGTTATATCTAGGTTTTTTAAGGCTTCCTCAACTTCCACTGAATTGGGATTTGCCATTAAATCTTCTATTTCTAAAATATTTATATTAAGTTTGGTTATAGCTTCTAACTCCTTCATACCTTCCTCAGTTATGCCTAATTCTTCCTCTGTGTCATCAATTATGTATCTACCTAGTTCTTTTATGTTCTTATTTATGATTTTAAATACTTTCTTATTACTTCTACAAACTCAGGATCATTGTAATTTTCTTCCAATTCTTGTATGTTTATCATATAAATTTCTGGTCCTATATTTGGACTTAATCCTACTGGTACGTTGGCCATACTTAGCCTGATATTTTGTATGCTAGTAGGTGTTGGTAATACCAACTTACTTCTTCGTTTCTGTAATCTAATACTTTGTACGCTATCTCTTTTTGTATTTCCTTAGCTAGTTTATTAGTTATTTTACTTGTTAGTAACAAGTATTCTAATATTTCTCTATCAGTAATATGCTTTCTTTCTATTAATCTCCTATCAATGTATCCAATTTTAAATTTTGAAAGATTTTTTAATTTTAATTTCTTTATTTTCTGTGAAATATCCAGCTTTTATAAGGATAAAAGATATTATAGCTTATAATTTCTAAAGTAGGGTTATATAGAAAATTTTGTTTTTTAGGTTATTATATCAATAAGGTTAGTTGGATATAATATTTTGTGAAAGTGGATCAGTTGGCTAAATATTTTTGGAAGTGGGTCATGTAGCTAAATAATTATTGAAAGTGGGTTAGTTATTAGAGTTAGCTCGAAGAAAACCTAATACATTAAGTGATCAAATAACACGTGTGTTGGTTTGGTTTTTATTAAAACTATATATGGTGGTTGGGGGCATCATTTTTAAAGCAGTTTAGTGAACTATTTCTTATAACGTCGGCAGTCTCACCTCTCTCTATATATCTCTAATCTCAAATATTATAATGGAAGAGTTGAAAGAGTTGGAAGAGTAATTTGTCAACAAATAAATCCGTGAGTTGTACATATAATTCCAACTCTTCAATTTTTTTACTTAAATTTTTTTAATTGCCTCGTGTAATTAAAATTTTTTACTTGAGTTGTACATGCAATGCACGTGAAGGATCTACCTACCGACGCTGGGGTGCGAATTTTTTTACTTAAATTTTTTTAAATTAATGTGTACACCGCATGTTTACATCTGAGTTTTTACTTTAATTTTTTTTTATTAATACGTGCTTCACATCTCACATCCAACTCTCCCATTATACCATTTATATACACATTACTAACACGTGCCTCGCACGTGCTATATTATATTATTTTTAAAAATTATATTTATTAAGTCGTGCTTTGCACATGCAAATCATAGTTTTTACTTTTAGTTTTTAAAATTAACATGTGCATTGCACGTGTATATTTCTATCTATCTATCTATCTATTTATCTAATCTAATCTAATATTATAATGGGAGAGTTGGGGTTGTCATTTGTAGACATCCAACCATCTAATCACAACCATTCATTTTTAAGTGGGAATTACTCGTGCGATGCACTTCTTATAAATATAATTTTTTAAAGTAAAAATTCAGACGTAGTCTGAGTTTGAACTTAAGATCTCCTTTATAATAGTTATACACATTTAATATATTAAAAAAAATTAAAGTAAAAAAATCTGACGTAGTGAGACCTCGAACCTGAGACCTCCTTCATATTAGTTATGCACGTGCAATGCACACGTTGGTAGACTTACAAATGACACTAAGGCCTTCTCCCATTATAATATTAGATTTTATAGATAGATAGATAGATAGATAGATAGATAAATAAATAGTAATTTACACGTGTGATGCACATTTAATATATTAAAAAAATTTAAAGTAAAAAATCTGACGTAGTGAGGACTCGAACCTGAGACCTCATTCGTATTAGCTATGCACATGCAATCACACGTTGGTAGATTTACAAATGACACTAAGGTGTTCTCTCATTATAATATTAAAGATATACACATTACTAACACGAGCCTCGCACGTGCTATATTATATTATTTTTAAAAATTATATTTATTAAGACTTGCTTTGTACGTGCAAATCATAGTTTTTACTTTTAGTTTTTAAATTAACACGTGCATCGCACGTGTATATTACTATCTATCTATCTAATCTAATCTAATCTAATATTATAATGAGAGAGTTGGGGTTGTCATTTGTAGACATCCAACCATCAAATCTCAACCATTAATTTTTAAGTGGGAGTTATATGAACCATTCATTTACTCAACTGTTATTAGTTACCATAATACCATCAAAGTTTAAATTTCCTTTCGACATAATAATTTACAAAGTGACACTCATATAAAATAAAAGTTTGTGTCACTAGGGATAATTTGTAAATAGTATGTATGAGTAAAGGAAGGTTTCAGATTCGAGACCAGATTACATTTTATTATTTACTCTATATTAAGAAAATTTATTAGAACGTGCATTGCACGTGCAGATTACTAGTCTCTTTAATGAAAAGGGTTAGAGCATCCACAATGGTGTTTCTCATATTTGAGAAAATGGCAAAATAGCATATAGCAAAAATTGCAATTTGCTGCAGTCGTCATTTGCTATAATTTTAGAAAGACGGAACATCTCGTTTCATCCCCTTTTTTTGTTTTTGTTTTTTGCATAACGTTTACATTAATTAACCCTTAATTAGATATTAAAATAGGTAAATTAAATAAATTAAATATTAAATATATATATTAAACTACCTAATTAATCACTAAAACAAGATTAATTAATCACTAAAACAAGGCAAAATAGCTGGACGGGACATGTTGTCCCGTCAAAGACATGTCCCATCCAAGCCTATTTTGGCTTCAAACGAGACAACATGTCCCGTTTGACGATTTTCCGATTTTTTTATAATAAATTTTATTATTTATTTATTTATTTTGTTTATATGGTACATGTTGTACCGTCTGATAATTAAAAAAAGGTCGGACGAAACAAAATATGACAAAATTGAGCCCTATAATAGGGACGAGACAACAAAATGTTTCGTCTGATCCCATTAAAAAAAGAAAGAAAAATAGGGACGGAACGACATGTTCCGTTCCCTATAATATAAAAATTGCCTTTTTGTTTCTCAGATTTGAGAAGCGACTGGAATAATTTTGTTAAAATATGACAAAATAGTAAACGACTACAAATGCTCAATTCTCAAATTATGAGAAAATGACAAATATAACAAACGAAAATGTGGATACTCTAATAGACAAATATAATACAGTACTAGCAAAGAAAAAAAGACGATAGATTACAATACAAACAAAGAACAAATAAAATTGAGCTCTTCGTCCCGAACTTCTTAAATGATGATTTGATATTTTCTTTTCTTAACGTATTATATATGAAGGGGTTTTGTGCTTATTAAGGTAGATTTTGTTGGATGGTGAAAGGATTATTAACTTTTATTTTTTTTTGATGCAAACGGATAGAGTCGAAAGACTCCAGCCAGATCAAAAATATATAGATAATAAATCACTGTACAAAGACAACACGGAGGGTTTTACCAGAGGTAAAACAAAAGCGATTAGAAATATACAAACCACTAAAGAGACTATACAAGCAACAATAAGAACAAACACCCTCCTGGAGTGCAACAGCACTGGTCACAAGCAGCAAGAGAATAGCCGAAAGGGAGATGACACCTGCGGCTTGGAGAGTGGACGAGGATGGCGAGCAAGCTCAGAGCCGAGACTGGATCGCAGAAACGGTGGATCATCTATGATCGGCACTGTTGGGTAGGGAGACGGGGCCAAGCTACTGCCAGGGGTGGGCTGAGATCCGCTATTGCGAATGTAACCGCGCCACCAAGAAAGCAATCGGCGGTGCGATCAACAGCTCAAACACGGCGAGAGGTCGCCGAGGACTAAACAAGAATAGCCCCATCCAGGGAAAGAAACAGTGTGACCCCAAAAAAAAGCAGCTAGCAGATGAAAAGGAAGACTACAATCTCTAAACTCCATCGATGAACGACCAGGCTCAGCAACCGAACAGGGCCAGTAGAAAAGCACAACAAAAGGAAAGCCAAAAATAAAACAACAATACAAACGATAATGCAGTAGTAGAGCTACAAACCACTAGATAGCGCGAGAAAAGAAATGGTAGAAAAATGCCACACCAGAACACATTCGAACTATATAATATAAGAAGATAAAGTTAAAGGCAAGTAGCACTAACAGTAAAGATTACAAGCCAAAGAGATGGAGCGGTACCACAACCACGCTCGCCCACCTAACTAGTAATCACCTACCGCCGATAACCCAAAAAGACCAAAAGTCCAGCCAAACACCTTACGAAGGTGAAACAAAGCCCCGATAATCTAAGAGCCAAAGCGCAGAAGAGAGATGCTAACCATGTGTGGAGCAAAAAGAGGAAATGTAGAGCCAATCCCAGGCTACAACAAAAGTCCATAAGAGAGGACGCAACGTAACACAGGCAAAAGAACAAAACCACAAAAGTTGGGCCAGTGTGCACCAACAGTCCCAAAACGATCAGCCCTGCAAGAAGCGCAATCAAGCGTGAGCAACAGCAAGATACCGAACAGAATACCCAGTAAAAAAAACAGTAAAGCTCATAAATAACACAAGGAGCTCAAGACTCCTCAATAGAACCACATAACCACCAAACAGCGAAAAGCTTAAACAACAGGAACAAGAGACACAACTAAGCAAACATAGAAGCCCATTAAGAATTAATAACTGAAAAGACTGCTAATAGGGCAGGGTTAGAAAGAAGCAAGCTAAGTAGAACAGCTAAAAACAATCAGCATAGGAACGATGAGAGAAAAAAGTACGCAGGCAGCTGTCGAGATTACACAAAAGCACGATAGGACACGCAATGAAACGTAAGTCAGAATCCAGCAAAAACTTCGCCGAAAACTTGAAGGGGGAGCAAATTAGAGCGCATTAAGGGTGGTGAGAACGGCTAGTGAATCATAAAGTCGGTGGGAATAAAAAGCTTGCCGCTTAACATCACTAAGAGTAGAAGTCCAGAAATTGAAAAGATAATTGAGTTCTTCTAAGAGAGAGTAGATAGGAGATGCCTTATTGGCGAAAATCCGACGGTTCCTCTCCTTCCAGGTAATCCAGATGATGATGTGGACAGAGAGGAGCCACCCCTTACAATATCTTGGAATACACGAAGGAGAATGCCAACAGGCAAGTAGTGAAGAGGGGAGAGCTGGGCTGGACCAAGCTAGGGACACTAGTTTCCAAAGGGGCTTGATGAAGGGACATTCCACGAATAGATGATCCGCAGATTCGGCACCCTCCAAACAAAGGCCACATGGCTGACCCCACGCTAAATTTCTTTTATTAAGAACCTGAACGGTGAGAGGCTTATTGTGGATGGCCAACCACGAGGTAATTTTAACCTTAAGAGGAGCGCATGATTTCCAAATGAAATCTGCCGCCGGACATAATACCTCGAAAATTGAGAAGCTTGTAGAGAGAGTTAACTGTGAAAATACCAGAAGCGTTCCAACACCAGCTAATGCTCTCCGTGGAGTGCCACTCAAAGCAGTTGAGTGACGAGATCAATTGTTGCATCTCCCACACAAGATTTTGGGATAAGGGAGAGACCAAAGGGATATACCAGAATCTGGCATCGTTAACCCAGATAAATGACTCTTCAACCGATGCGTCTGGGAACGCCGCAAGGCAGAAAAGAGAAGGGTAAGCTGAGGCAATCGAGATATTGCTTAACCAAAGGTCGAACCAAAATTTGGTTCTCGAACCATCGGCGCAAAGTCTAACAATGCTGGATTGAAAAACCGGAGCAACTTTCCAAACGCCTTTCCAGAACGGGGAAGCAAAACGATGGATGGGGGAATTCAATTGCCACCAGGGGGTGGTGGAAAAATACGCTTCCTTGACGCAATGAACCCACGAAAGGTGAGGGAACTTATGAAATCTCCACAGCCATTTACCTAAAAGAGCCAAGTTGTGATCCCGAAGGTTCAAAGCTCCTAAGCCCCCGCTGGCTTTGGAGGAGCAGACAATGTTCCAATTGCACAGGTGCGAACCCTGTTTATAAAGGTCGACACCTGACCAGAAGAAGTTGCTACGAATTTGGTCAATTCTCTTAATGACCCAAGATGGGATATAATAGAATGACATCAGGAAGAGAGGCATAGCCGAGAGGACGGAGTTGAGAAGAGTTAATCTCCCTCCACGGGAGAGAAGCTTGCCCGTCCAAACATTCAGCCTGGATTCAATTTTATCGATTAAGGGGAACCAGTCCGTTCTGAGGAGTTTACCCCATCTAAGAGGAATACCCAGATAAGAGATAGGGAAGGATGCTATACGGCAATTAAAGAATTGGGCAATCTCGCTATGACGAAGATCATTACCGCCAAGCCAATAAACAGATGACTTATTGAAATTGATAGCCAGCCCGGAAGCTAGTTCAAAACAATACAGCAGAAGTTTAAGATTACGTAAAACCGAGCGTTCAGATTTAGAGAAAATGATAGTATCATCAGCATATTGGAGATTGAGAATCCCGTCGAAATTTTGGGAACGACCGATGCCTTCAATAGCTTGAACCGAGCGAGCATTGCGGAGCAATCTACTGAAGACATCAGCCACGAGGGCGAAGAGAAGGGACGAGAGGGGATCTCCTTGTCGGAGACCACGCTTAATTTTGAATTTATGGCCTTCTGAGCCATTGATAATAATGGACGAGGTACCTGCTAACAAACTGGATTGGATCCATCCAATCCATTTCGGGCCGAACCCACGATGGCGAAGAATATCAAGGAGAAAATCCCAATGAACATTATCATAGGCTTTTTGAAAATCGAGTTTAAAGAGAATACCTTCCAATTTGTGATAATGACTAAGAGAGATGATCTCTTGAGCCGCTGCGACACTGTCCAGTATAAAACGATCCTTAATAAAGCCCGATTGGGCATGATCAATTAGGGGAGGGATGATGGCACTAAGCCTGGAGGCCAGAACCTTCATAATGATTTTGAATGAGGTATTAATCAGGCTAATGGGCCTGAATTCAGAAATCGAGTTGGCACCTGTCAATTTAGGAATAAGCACAATATGCGCGTAATTGATGCGCTCGAAGGAGAAAGAACCTTGATGCAGGTCTTGGAAAAGATCGAATAGATCATCCTTGAGCCATGGCCAGAATTTTTGAAAGAAAAAGGCGGAGAAGCCGTCCGGACCAGGCGCCGAATCGCTTTTTAAAGCAAATACCGCCATTTTGATCTCCTCCATAGTGAAGGGAGCCTCAAGCGAGGATAAATCAGTGTCCAGTTCACCATAGAGTTGTTGCCAATCTAGAGAAATCACACGAGGTTTGGAGGAACCGATAAGGTTTTTGTAAAATGAAAGAAAGGATTTGTGAATATCAGTGTCAGAGCGATGCTCCACCTCTTGATCGATGATCAAGGGGATGTGATTACAGCGGCGCCTATGGGAGGCATATTGGTGGAAGAAGGCGGTGTTACCATCGCCTTCCTTCAACCAGCAAACTTTAGCCCTTTGCGCCCACTTAGAGTGGTCTTGCTGGAGAATTTCAGCATAATCGCGCCTGCAGGCACGCCTCTCCATCAGGGCAGAAAGAGAGAGAGGGGCTTGCTCTTCCATCAGGTCAATTGCCTGAATGGAGGCAAGCAGACAATCTTTGAGGAAATTGGTGTTTGAATGGCATTCGCGATGCCAAATCTTACACCCGAACTTGATAGCGTGGAGTTTCAGGAGTAAATTGCCGAGGCCTCGCGAACCAGAGACGGACGCTAGACATTCGTCGGTCAATTTGATAAATAACTGATCTTTAAGCCAGAATTTTTCGAAACGGAATTGTCGATGATAGGGGAAGTGGAAGTCCGAGAACAGGGAGATGGGCACGTGGTCCGACAATGGGTTGGGAAAGGCTTTTGCATAAGCATTGTGGAATTTGGAGAACCAGGATTGTGAGACTAGAAACCTGTCCAGTTTAGCCAGAGATGGAATAAGACGCTGATTAGACCAAGTAAATTGCCTATCGTTGATAGGGATCTCCGATAATTGGAGGCTCCTAATGCAATCATTAAAAACCCAGGATTGGGAATCCGGAGCGGAAGAGTGCGATCTTTCCGCTGCAAAATGCGTGATGTTGAAATCACCACAAACCACGGCAAGACCTTGCACGAATTGGTGGAGAGAGAGGAATTCATCCCAGAAAAGCAGTCGTCCACTAGAAGTGGAGGGACCGTAAACTGAGATGAAAGTGATGACGCAGTCGGGGATGAGCCAGTGCAGCTGCACTATTAAGAAGAAGGTAAGTCTTCGGATAGAAATTAGAGAAAAGGATGAGTCTTTGAAGCCAAACAGAATCCCGCCTCTAGAGCCAATGGCATCGAGGGAGATCCAATTAGAAATGGCCGAGCCTCCAAGAGAACGAAAGAGTCGCGGTGAGGGCGATTCCAATTTAGACTCTTGAATCGAAATGATATCACAGTGGGAGGAAGAAATCAGGTCGAAAATGGCTCTTTGTTTGGTGGGGCAGTTAAGCCCACGAATGTTCCATGAGATACTAATCATTAAACAGATTGTGCTCATGGACTCGGGACCGTTCAATAGATCTAAGAAGGGAAATAGGGGCAGAAGCGTTAGGGGGGAGTGTGAAACCTAGGGACATGGCAGAAGAGACCAACTCTGGATCTGACCAGTCCTCAAAAAGGGGATGATAAAGAGAGCCCAGAGGGGACGGATGGGAAGTGGGTAGGGAGCAGGGAGTGGGCTGCCGTGAAGCAGTGCGCTGAGCCCTAAGGCGAGCACTAGAACGTATCAAACGGACGGTGCCAGAAGAAGAGACGGGGGAACGGGGGACGGGGGAGTTTGGGGGAGTAGAGTAGCAACCCGATTGGTGATCAGGAGCTGCCGACCTGAGCGGGGGTGAGAAATTCTCCAAGATAGAGAGGGAAACAGGGAGTTGCCTGTGCGGCAGCGATGATGCCAGAGACACCGATCGTAACTTCGATGTCGATGGACAGGAAGAGAAAAATGTAGAAGATAGCTTCGACAGATCTATCTTAATAAGAGAGGGAGGGATGGAGGAAATAGTAGAAAAAGCCTTAATAATCCCGATAGGAGTAAACTCAAAGGAAGGGAATTTTAATTCCACCAAAATAGATGAGTTACTAGCTAGAACAGCTAAATTGAAAAAATAACTGAAATAAGAAGAAGAAGAAGAGAGATTGACCTTTATGGATGCTTGAGTACTCTCCAGTGCCGCCACTTCATCCCCAAGAAGATCGTCCTTATCAGTCCAGTCCGAAGTAGGAGTTGGAATGGAAGCTTTATCCGTTTTGGGAGACGACACAACATAATCAGCTCTGGAGGATGAGGGAGCTTTATCAGCTTTTGGAGTAGAGAATGGGCGAGAAGAACTAGTAGTCGGAAAATGTGCGGAACGTTGAAACAGCTCCCAATCTGAAGCGAAGGAAGGGTTGGGTTCCCAAGCCGGCCAAGCTCCTGATTTGGATGCAGAGGAAGCTCGACCTTGAGAGTTGATAGAATGTTCAGGAGCATTAGCAGCCGAAGGGGCAGGAGGAGTAGGTTTCACCAGAACTTGGGAAGCACGGTCGGGATTGATCCAAACGAGGTTCGAAGACTTCGCAGGTGAAATCTTCGAGACCTTAGCCGATGATGACGATTGATGGGTAAGAGCGAAGTGCTTCTTAGCCTGGGGAGTGGAGTGGATTTTTCCGGAAGAAGAAGAAATTTTAGGGCCAGAGGATGCACCCGGGTGGAAGACAGGGTGGTGTGAAAGGACAAAGTCCGGCTTCGACACTACCCCCCCAGTAGCAGACCCGTGGTACTGAACAGAGACCTCAAACGACGAGACACCATCGTTGAGACAAAAAGCTTCAATGCGATCCTTTGGGGGCGGGCAGCGAAACAATGCATCGACTTGAATGCTGCCAGAAGCCAATCGCACGCAAGAATTCATGCTGATAAATTCACCAATACACTTTGAAAAAGAAGCTACCATCCTCAAAGAATCGCAGAATGGTGGTAGGCCAACCAGAGTGACCTTGGAAGGAGAGAGCTCCAGAGACCTAGAGGCTGAGGCACAAGAGACCCACTTGCGAATGGTCAGCGAAACAGCACCAATAGATAGAGACTGGTTGGCGCAAAGCTCATCAAGAACCTTAGAGGAAGGACATTGAATCACCGCGTCTCCATTCGAACAAGAGTAGAGGACCCACTCCCAATCTCTAACATTGCAGAAGTTGCAAAGAAAAGTGTTGAGGGTGTAGAAGGGGATTGAACCGCCTGAAAAAGCAATAGCTCCAAAGTTGTTGTAAATCTTAAGGCGGTCCGACATTTCAGAGCTTGCTAACAATACTTGAGTGACAGCAGGCTTCAATGGATGGGGGGAAGGATCCACCAGTTTCGAAGGAGCTGGAATAGGAGAGGATGAGCGGAGCGACCCGGAAGCGGGAGTGGGGAGGAGAGGAGAACGGGTAGGGGCTTTGACTTTTTTAGATTTCGAAGAAGGCATCTCCGCTAACTTCTTTTGAAGAGTCGGGAAGTCGAGAGTCTCCAAAACGGAGTCCGCTATCGGAACGCCGACCGAGAGGCCAAGAATTTTCTGAAGTGAAAAGCAGCGCTGACGAGAATGACCATCTTTAAGACAAAATAAACACTTCATCTTAGCCAAGCAGGAGATTTTAACGTGCCCCGATTGGAGGCACCTGAAACAGTAAGACGAGGAGAGAGGAGAAGAGAAGGGGGAAGATGAAGATGAAGCGGTGGAATGAGAAGAAGAGCGGGAGAACTGATTAGGCGAAGATACTAGAAGATAGGGAGAACGCCCGTTGGGCTTGGGCTTAAGCCCAGGGAACCCAAATTCGGATAAAGGCTTAGGAGAATAGATTTTTTTATATCTATTTTTTTTAACGATCTCCACCCATGATTGTTCCATGGGCTTAAGAAGAGGCCCACAAACTAAAGAAAGCAACGATGGCAGGCAAGGAACCAGCAAAAAACACTGCTCCCAATCGGACCTTACCGGCACAATGGGAGCACGGGAGTGGTAAGGAAGAGAGGGGAAAAGGAAAGACTAAAAGGAGAAACTGACAGGTAAGGGGGGGGGGGGGAGGAAGAAGGTGGGATAACTAGCATCCACAGTAAGCGCTCACTCCAAAGGAGGGGATAGCGCTTGCTCGGGGGACAAAGCTGGGAAGTGAAATCACAGAGAGGCTAAAAGCCACAGTGACGCTACTGACCACAGAGGATCAATAGAACACCACCACCACAAAGCGCCGTAAAAAAACACACACACAACCACCACTAAAAACAGAGAAGCAAAATCACAAACAATCCACAACACCCACCCCACCACTCAAAAGCGAAACGAAATGCAGCCAATGAAAAAATAAATAAAGGATACTTACAGTGCTCGGCCAAGAAGAAGGAAGAGAGGACAAACCAGTCGCTGAAAATTGAACGGGCGGAGAGAGAACAATCAGGCGGCGGGATCAGGGGATCGCTGCTTGGAGGAGACAACTGGCGAATATCGAGAGGGAGAGAGAGGGACGAGAACCGCTCGCCGAGAAACCACACACGCGCGAGAGATGCGGAGAAAGGGAACCGCTCGGAGGGAGAGCAAGCAAGGGGAAAACGAAAAGGGTTTGGAGAGCTGGACACCAGCTACAAAATTAGTGAAGGGGAGAGGGACGATGGAGGATTGGAGCCTTCGGATCTGAGAGGGGAAGAAAGCGAAGCTGGGGAGAGAGAAATCGCCTTTGAACTTCTTTCCCGAGCAAGCAAGCTGGATTATTAACTTTTAGAAATCAATTCCTTCAACAAAAAAAAAAAAAAAAAACTTTTAGAAATCAAATAGTATCTTTTAACATGCGTAAGAATATATTGTTATTTTATATTATTGCTTATGTGTGATTAAAAAATACTCAAAAGGCATATTTTGTTTTTTGTTATTGGAGCATGTAATTACACTTGAAAGGAATTAAGTTTTTTGTTTTTGTTTTTTTGTTTTTTTGTTTTTTTTTTGTTTTTTTTTGTGTGTGTGTGTGTGTGTGTGTGGGGGGGGGGGGGGGGGGGGGCGGTTAGCCTAACTCGATGTGTAATGTTTTTTTTTTTTGAAGAAAAGGTGGAACTCGATGTGTAATGTTGTAGGCGAAAACCTCATCAAGCCGCTATTTTTGATATGTACAGGTTGTAAGTGTTATTGGGAAAAAGCAATACATCACTCATTCGATAAAGGGTGAAGTTACCACCCACTACAGGGGAAACTATAAAGGAACATGACCCTCTCTTTTGAACATCAACCGTGGGTTAATGTAATTCAGTTTTAATTCTAAACTTGACCTTCACTGCTTTAAATAATTGATTACCACTGATTTAATGAATCTAGGCACACTACACAAATATGCTGGATTTTGGGATAGATATCCATTAAGAAAATCTAACCCATATAAGGTACGTGATTCAATAACATGTATACTTTGGTTGTCCATATATAACCCTTTGATGACATTAATTGTGACATTAGTTCATACATAATTATCACAACTTTATTCTTTCAATGTCTCTATTGCTCTCTTCATATTTTCCTTTGATGAAAAAGAAATAAACAATATTTTCAATACAAAATAATGTTTTTTTTCCATGTAACCCATCAAGAAGGAACACATTCACGAGAAAATTGAAGGTATGTGAAATTTTGCCTCTCTATAAAGATACTGGCTTCCAACAAATATCTTGATCTCCCTCATTTTTAACAATGTATCTTTATAAAGTCATACTGAATGACAATCATAGATATCATTTGAAAATTGAAGATCATAGCCTCATAGGCTGCTAAGCATCATATTGTTCCACCCACCAATAAGTGGGTGGATTGAACAGGGAGTCGTTGTTGAAAAGCACAAGGTGTACTCTTTGTTGTGCATGTAAGAGATGTTGGTTGTAGGAAAGCTTGAAACAAACCTTAGAGGGAAGTATGGGTCATAATAAAATTTTCCAATGAGATGTATTGTCCTTCTTACTTTTCCACTTTCTCTCCTATAATTTTGTTTTCTTGTAATTTTTTTTTATTTGATGATCAAAGAAAGGTTGGGGGAAACCTACCTCAAAATATAAATTAACATATATTAAAACATTGTATATACAATGCAACGGTTTATGGCACATGAGAAGAAACCACAGGGGGTGGAGGGTAAGAAGAATGTGAGGGAGGATGCACAAGCCTAGAGCGAAGAGAGGATAGAGGACTATTGTCGTACACCTCAACTTGCTCTAGATTAAGCTCATACCCCAACATCTTCATAATCAACTATCCATGATCAACATAATTAAAACGAATTAAGAAGTATAGTAGTAGATTTATTACAAACCAAATAGAAAGTGGCAACAACTAACACAACTAAAACAAGCGCTTAGTGCCTCAAAAAAGCAACTAGAACTGGAGAACGAACTAAATGTGCAAGTCAATCAGGTATGGAAAGACTGTGGCTCCTCATCACTGATCTCCACCACTTTCACTGCTGGTGATGCTGCAACAAAGGTGGCTGGAGCTTGAAGTAAGCTCTGGGCTCCCTGCCCTCGAGGGGAATCAAATATCTTGGTCATCTTGCGGTTAGGGGGAGCTGGATATAACAAAGAAGTAAAGTGAAAATTTACATCATTTATGAGCTAATCAACTATAGAAGATGTTGTAGTAAAAATCCTATTCTTTCTCTCTAGCCAAAACACCCAGCAAATGCAAGTAACTAACAGACACCACACTCTTCCTATTTGAGGCTTAGACGGAGCAAAACACCAAGAGAAGAAGCAAGAGTGTGTTGAGGTAGGAAGTGCAATGATGTGTAGAAGTGAGAAAAAGTGAAGCCAAAGAGCTCTGGCTAAAGGGAAATCAAAGAAGATGTGGTAGCAAGATTCAGATAAGCATGCACGAGTTGTGCACGTCTCATCTCCAACCCAACCCCTTCTTCGTATGTTTGCCTTAGAGGCTAGCTTATCCCAACTCAACATTCATAGGAAGATCTTGCATTTGAGGGGGGTCATATGTCTTCCAAGTGCCTACAGCATAAGGGGAGATCAATCCTCTATTGCTGAAGAAGTTGTAGGCAAATTTGACAATGAAAGAACTTGCAAATATTTCCATTTAGGAATGTCCCTGACATCTGATGGAGAGAAGTTTGCGAGAATTTTCAATAATCCTTCCTTCTCTTCAGCCAACTCACCAACTGAAACCCTCCTCAAACTTGGTTTCCAAACCCAACTCCATCAGCCAAATACCCTTTAGAAGTAAGAGGGGCTTGAATATCCTAAGTTGCCTGAGACAGTTTGGGAAATCTATATGCAATACTCAGACCATCGAACCAATTGGATTTCCAAAACTGAATGAGATGACTACTGCCAATTTGCTAAGAAATACAAGAGAAGAATTGATGCTTAAGAGGATATAGGCCTAACCAAAAGGCAGATGCAGCGGAGGGGAGAAGATAGGAACTACTACTTGGATTAAAATATAGGGAATGATGTGTCTTGCTAACAAGGTTCTGAGGTTCAATGATCAGCTTCCACCACCATTTCATTAATAAGGACTGACTGAAGATGTTAAGGTCTAGAATGCCTAATCCTCTCTTATTCTTTGGTTGACAAGCTCTCTTCCACTTCATGTTGGCCTTCCCCTACAGGTTTTATCTATCCCAGACCACAAAAATCAACTTCTAATTTGGTCATGTAAAACCCCGCAAAATTGAGTTATGACAATTTTGTCCTCGTGTATTACGCACGTGTATTTTGTACCGTTATTGAGTTATTCGTAACGTATTTTTATATAAATGTCATACGTATCTTATGTTCGGATTATTTATATGTTTTCCATTTTCTCAAAACTCATTTCAATCCTTTTTTAGTCAACTCAAACATTTATTTTAATTTTTGTGTTTTACGTACATTGCACGTGTTTTCAATACACGTGTTGATTACATATATTTTCCGTTACGTAAAATATCAGTAACATTATTAAAATAAATATTTTTTCGTATATTATATTTTGACTATTTATAAACATTTTTCCGTTACTCAAATCTATTTCGTATTTGAATATTTATTTTTATGTGTGCATTGCACGTAAATTTCCATGTGCATTTTATTTCTAAAATTTTCTAAGAATCGTGCATAGTTTTTCTTCTCTTTTATTTGTCACAATTTTATTATTTATTTTTATTAAAAATCCATAGGCCTAAAGTCTATCTTAAAGCCCACTAGAAAATTAATTAAAAAGAGGTGCCCATGATTTTATTCTACACTTTAAGTGTACACTTTTAATCTTACACACTTGTCATGTAACAAACAATTAGCCTAATAATAAACAAATAAAATTAATTAAGAGAATGAGAAGTGTGTGCACGTGAAGTGTGTGCACATGAAGTGCACGTGCACGTGTGTGCACACCATGAGTCTTGACCGACCATGAAGATGAAGAGAACGTGGATTAGTGGATTTGTTCAAGTGGATTTTGTAGTGGGTAGTTAATTAGGCATAATGGGTCAATTCAATTAATTTATATTAATTAAATTCCCTTTATAAACCCAACATTTCCTTTGGCCTTCATCAACAAAAGCAAATCAAATATATATATATATATACCTTCTTGTGCCTTGCTGCCGATGCTCACTATTGGGTTCTTTGGTGCACAGATTTCAAGAAGGGATTTGAAGGCTTCTTGGAGTTCATTGCTAGAAAATATTTCAACACTTCATATAGGTGAGTGATTTCTTTACTTTCTAGAGATTGTAGTATGCATGTTTAAATGCTTTATGATGAAATGAAAATGTAGTATGTGTTCTTAGATTACAAATTTGTTATGTTGCATGATGTATTGATAAATAAAGTTTTAATAGATATGAAATATAAAAAGAAATGCATGCTAGTTGAGAGATTGTCATAAGTTGATTTTTTTTAGAAAGAAATGTCGTGATATTTTGTTGGATGCATAGAAATACATCATGTTTAGATTAAATGAATTGAGTTCAAATTCATACACAAGTTGTAAATTTATGCAAAGAAAATTTATGATTGAAAAGGGATGAGAACTTCTCATGAGAAGAAGAATATAATCTTGATTAGTGGTGTAAAAGAGGTAGTTTGTTAATAAATCAAAAGTATATGTTTATGTTGTTTATGTTGTTTCTAAAAATCACTATTTACAAATGTATATTTAAATTAACTTCATTATGATTAAAATCAGTAAGAAAATGTTTCTGAAAATTTGTGGTTACATTTTATACGCTATTAATTTGGGAAAACAAATAAAATTGTAAAAAAAGTGAAAAGATAATATTTACATGGAAGCATAAACTTGAGCTGTAAATAATTAAACCCTTATACTTTCAGTAAAGGATCTTGGCCTTGGTGGCTAGCGCTCTGCGCCTAAAGCTGCCACGTGGCACTGGAGTGGGTTCTCTGGTCGCAGGTTCGAGTCTTGGAAGGCTCTGTATTTTGAAAATTTGTTTTTATTACAAGTAAACAATACATGTGTATATAAGTTACTGCGGGTCATCTCTTTCAATAACCGCAAGTAACCTAGTGGTTGGGACTTGCTAACTTGACCGTTGTCTTGGGTTGGCTACTGGTCCGGGTTCGACCCTGGCCATACACCATTTTGTTTTCTTTTATTTTTTTAAAGGGTTTTTATGTTATAAAAATTTGGACAAATTATAACATTCTTCTAAAATATTATTTAAACTTTAAGAATTATTTTCCACCATATTTATGATATATTTGTGAAAATTAGAATTGGTTTCAACTAAGTAATGTGTTGGGGAACTTTGGATACAAATTAAAAAAAGTGATTTTGTATGATTAAAGAAGATTAAAAGTATAATACAATTTGGACTCATCTTAGTGAAATTTCATGATTTATAATCTTTTTGATTAAGAGAATAAGTTGGGTTTGCCTAAAGCTTTAATTAATTCAATTGAAAATAAGAGTGAAGTTGGTCACTTCCTGGTCTATGAATACTAAGAAATGAATATGAAGAAATTATGAATAAAGAACTGAGTAATCTGCGTTGAGGTTAGATGTAACCTATGTGGTCTCGGTTGAGACGGTTGTTGTTCTAGAGTGAGCGAGACCCAGATTACCGGCAGTTGTGATGAGAAGTGGACAGTGTGGGCAACTGTCTCAGTGTTTTATTTAAGCTCAGTGGGTAAGCTAAACTCTAGGTCTTAATAACTATAATGTAAACTTATGGACAATACTAGTTGGTGACATGATGAAACAAGAGCAAACGTGAGTTATGGACTCCAGAATGATCCCTGGAGAGAGACAGTCCCCAGTATTCTGGGATGATGGACGTAAGGGCCATAGAATGATCTCCGGAGTGGGAATGATCTCCAGTATCCCGGGATGAGAGCGAAGCTCATGGAGAATTTTTGCAATGAGGGACTCGTGGAGAGAGAAAAGCCCCAGTATTTCGAGACGTGGACATAAGGGCCATAGAATGATCCATGGAGTGGGATTGATTTCCAGTATTCCCGGGCGAGAACCAATATTCGCGCAGTGTCTAAATCTTGTAGTAGTCATAGTAGTAGAATGCATGACGAGGGATTTAACCCTTTAATGTGGAGTACATAGGTTCTTGCCCTCGGACCTATGTAGAATGGGATGCATAGAATCCGAACAAGTATGCATTAGTGTCATCATAGCGTAAACATCTGTATTAGGCAT
This sequence comes from Hemerocallis citrina, assembly GCA_017893485.1. NCBI lineage: Eukaryota > Viridiplantae > Streptophyta > Magnoliopsida > Asparagales > Asphodelaceae > Hemerocallis > Hemerocallis citrina. The sequence goes on from JACEHZ010000364.1 coordinate 214,031, forward strand.
TAAGTCATTACATACACTGATATGTTTAGGATAGTCACTCTTTGTAGCGCCCCGAATTTCTAATATAATATCTTAGAAAATACGTGGCACAATCCCAGCATCAACTTCAATGTAATAGTACACATAGCCAAAAAACACAATAATTTTTATTCCAAACTTTTATTACATCAACCTTTACAAACACAGCGGAATACAAAACACCTTGAATTACAACATTCTTTTTACAACACTTTTCTTTACAAAATATTATACAAAAGCTCTATTACATCAATTTATCTCCAAAACTATCTCAAGCATCTCAACCTCCAAACTCTAAGCAACAACCTGTAACACATGAGGCTAGAGATGATCCCTAACCCCCAAAACTAAAAGGGTCAGCCATAAATGGTGTGAGTGACATAAAAACATACAACATAATTAAATCATAAAACATAAAGTCATCAACAGCATGTATTAACAACAAGGATAAATGAATGAGAAATAACAAAGATGTAAAGCATGAAAACATCATGGAATGAAAACAACAAGTGAAGCTAGACTAAGTGTCAAGTGAAGGAAAACTGGAAACACAAGCATAAAACCAAGTCAAAAAAACACAACCCTATATGCTGATTCTCTAATGCATACTTGTCGGAGTCTATGCATTCCATAGTACATAGGTCCGGTGCAAGCCCTTAACGATCTCTACGACATAGAGATAACCCCATGTTATGCAACTAATCCTACTACGGTGATGGAAAACAAGATTCAGAATACTCCGCGAATAGGCGTCACCGCCCCCGACGCGCAAGCATCAAGTAAGATAACTCAAAACAACAACCGGAGAATCATCTCCCTGCCGTGTACCCCACGAATAGGCCTTTAAGGCCCCCAACGTGTAGATACACCCGGTACCTACAAATGTACCTTGCCTGCTCCGTGATTAGGCCCGTAGAACCTCGACACGTGAACATATCCGGAGAATCATCTCCCTGCCGTGTACCCCACAAATAGGCCTTTATGACCCCTAACGTGCAGATACACCCGGTACCTACAAATACACCATGCCTGCTCCGTGAATAGACCCGTAGACCTACAACACGCGAACATATCCAGAGAATCATCTCCCTGCCGTGTACCCCACAAATAGGCCTTTATGACTCCCAACGTGCAGATACACCCGGTACATACAAATGCACCCTGCCTGCTCCGTGAATAGGCCCGTAGACCCACAACACGCGAACATATCCGGAGAATCATCTCCCTGCCGTGTACTCTATGAATAGGCCTTTATGACCCCCAACGTGCAGATACACCCGGTACATACAAATGCACCCTGCCTGTTCCGTGAATAGGCCCGTAGACCCACAACACGCGAACATATCCGGAGAATCATCTCCTTGCCGTGTACCCTACGAATAGGCCTTTATGACCCCCAACGTGCAGATACATCCGGTACATACAAATGCACCCTGCCTGATCCGTGAATAGGCCCGTAGACCCACAATACGCGAACATATCCGGAGAATCATCTCCCTGTCGTGTACCCCACGAATAGGCTTTTATGACCCCCAACGTACAGATACACCCGGTATATACAAATGCACCCTGCCTGTCCTTAAGTAGGTTATTATTAAGACATCAAAAATTCCTATCTCTAGAGTTAGTGTACCCTGCCGGACTTCAACAACAACTAAACCAAAACCCCTTAGGCCTAACTCAATAAATCTTAACTGCCGGTTCACAGGACTCCCACTCAACTCCTAGAGACCTCAATCAGGACCAAACTCACTAATCCATCGTCAAACGATCAGAGGAGAAATCCCTCCTCTCAACAAAAACCCAACTCTTATAAATTTCCAACATCCAAATCCAACGATGAAGTATCTTGAAAACATATGTTTTGTAGAAAACCTTTAGAATAATAAGTTATAGATTAAAGCATTTAGAGTAAAAATCATTTGAAAGAACATTCATCGATATAAGGATACATCAGTATCAGTCGACTATAGAAAGCATAAGTCGACTGTCCAGAAAGAAAATTCCATGGTTTAAAGAAAATAAGCTAAGTGTTATAAGTTGACTTATAAAAGTCATAAGTCGACTTACCAGAGAATATAAGTTGACTTATAAAAGTCATAAGTCGACTTACCAGAGAATATAAGTTGACTTATAAAAGTCATAAGTCGACTTAGCAGAGAGAAATTCCAGAAATCTTTAAGAAAATATTCTAAGTGTGCCAGTCGACTGAAAAAGGGTCTAAGTTGACTGTCCAGAACGGATTTTCGAGAAAACTAATGATCATAGTAGCCGGGTCGTACCAGTCGACTGAAAGGTCATGCCAGTCGACTGTCGGCCTACAGACTGCATAGTTTTGGTTGTGCATATGTCAAAACTAGGGTTTTTAGGAATCAGTCATATATCGAAATAACTTTCTTTTATTTTTCAAATCTCATTAATACCAAAATAATTAGATTTAAACTTATCATTTGAGAAATCCAAGTTCAAACAACATCTTTTACAAAAATCACAATTCCCCAATTTAAATCCTCATAACTCAAATCCTCAAAACCTGGTCCTCTAGACCATTAATCATTCACAACATTCCTCAACCAAATCTCAACTATTCTCTATAGTTGAACCATGAACAAAACCAATTTATTCTCAACATGGTCAAGTTGTTTTTATCCAACTCACAAATAGTCCAAATTCTCAACTCTAATTTAATTTATGCATGGCGTCTATCGAACTCAATCAAATCAACAATAATCCAACATTTTAATAAAATGTAATCTAAGCAGTAGCAGTCGTCTACTTCGAGCCATCAGTCGACTGTTCACAATGGAAATCTAATATTATTAGCCCACTAAAAATTTATAATAGGTTCTCAACAGATCTAACATCATTCATATGCAGACATCTAGAGTTCTTCTCGGAGATCCAATTTTTCATCCATTCATACATATACATATTCAACATCCAATCAATCTAAACATTCATATTGTTCTCATATGACGTACACAAATCAAAGAGAAACAAACAAAATAACCAAACAATTATATCTACAACATACACAAATAAAATAAACCAAAACAATGTCACTCACCTCAGGAATGAAGAGATCCAACAAGAAAGCATCTCTTTTGTGAGATCCAAAATCTTCCTCTTCAATCACCAAGAAAATAAAAATATATAAAACTTGTGTTGTGCAGCGAATGACGGCTGCACACCCCCTTTTATACAGGCCGGAAATAAGGAATTAGGGTTTTAGAAATACATTTGCAAAATAGTCCTTTTTCAATTTATTACTTTACATATATAACCTTTCTTAGTTAAAATAATTTAACTAAATCAAAACCAAATCAAATCTTCTTATCGCTGAGTTGTCCAGAAATCCAGCACAGCCCAGTAAATAAGAAAATTTCCGATTTACAACTCAGGGTGGCGATTTTGCACAACAGCCCTCCCTTTTGTAATATTTGCAAATACATCATAAAATATTCATAAAAATCCAGAAAAATTAGAAATAATATCTAATAATAAATATTATATTTTCCAGTCAAAATATTTGACTTTTAATTTCGAGAAAAATATTTACACAAGATTCTACATAAATTCCATATTTGCAAAAACACCCTTTTTGTTTAAATCTTCACCAAATCGACTTTAAATCAAATCTAGATATATTTAAATTTAAATGCTAACCATGGAAAACCAAAATATCAGTAAAAACTAATTTTCATAACTGATTTCAGATCCAAATGGATTTTTACATAAAAGCCACTCTCTCTCGAGGTATTTATAAAAATAGTTTCTTTATTCAAAAAAATCCCAAAATTTAGAATATACTCCATTATGATTAGGAGAATTTACTAAAAATAAAAATTGGTTATTTACACCAAAAATATTTGCACGTGTTTCGCACGTGTAAAAGATAAATCTTTAGAAAATATTTATTAAATCTCCAGAAAATAATTTTAATTCATTTTCAAATCTTTAAAATAATATTTGAAAATATGGGGTACTACACTCTTCACACTTTGTTTTACATTCAAGTTTATGTTTGTTAAAGTAAGAGAATCGTTATATTATGGCATAGTGAGAATCGCTGTTTTATAACATTACGTCGGTTGTAAGCAACTGATGTGCCCATAGTTTTTCCAGAGCAGGACTTGGATTAGCAAAAGGGCATGAAGATGAATTGTTGCTAAAGATTATTTCTATGTTGAAACTGTATACGTATCATGTTGTATTCTTTTTAATTTCTGCTACATTAATGTAAAGAACTTATTATAATGAAATGTTTTAATTTTCTTATAAAATTGTACGAATTGAAGTAAAAGATTCTGTTGTTATATGTAAATGAAATTCGGGGTGTTACAGGTCAAGCATTTTGATTACCCACATTGGCAGTTTGAAGAAAGAAGCATAGTAAACAGGGAGTGTTGAGAGAATGGAGCTGATAAGAACAAGTCTTCCCCTTTTAGAGAGCATCTTAACTTTCCATGCATAGAGTCTCCTTTCAACCTTGGCAATGAGTGGCATCCAGGCCTTCTTAGTGAGCTTTTCCCTAGTAGTGGCATACCAAGATACTTAACAGGTATCTTTTCCTTCTGAAATTTAAGAATATAAGAGAACGCAACTTCTTTAGCCCTCGACCTGCTAAAATATATCAATGAGGATTTGTTCAAATTTATCTCAAGGCCAGAGACATAAGCAAACAAGTGAAGCAAGAACTTTAATGGAATAAATTCTTGGTCATCTCCTGAGCAAAAAAGTAGGGTGTCATCCACAAACTGGAGGACTGAGAGGTTAGAGAGGGGGCTCGGAATACAAAGGGGTGAGAATATTTCATTCTCCTTGCGCCTTTGAAGCATCTGAGATAAAGCATCAACCATAGGGATGATCTCGAATAAGGATATATTCGATTCGATCTGTATTCGAATCCGAAATGTTTGCGGATACAGATATGAACGGATAAGGATACGGATATCCAAACTCAAAAAAATTCAGATACAGATACGAATACGAATATCCTTAAAAAAACGGATACGAATACGGATATCCGCTTAATTTATAATATATTTATTTAATAACTATATTATATATATAGTTATATTTATACTAAAAAAACACCCATACCCTAATCTTCTAAGTTTTAAATCTAACACCGATTCTCCGAAGCCCAACCCCCTTCGCCCGATTCTCCGAAGCGTGTCGTTCAGTCTCCTCACCGTTGATTACTTCGACCAACCTTGTTGCCGTCCTTCTCCTCCACCCATCCTCATCATCTTCATGCCTCCATTACCTTGCTGTTGCGCCAAATCAGAAACCATAATTTCTAAATAAGAAAAACCCCAAACCCGATATCATCTACTCCGTCTCCAACCTCCTCATCGTCGAGATCTCCGACCAACCTCCGCTCTAACCTTCTCCTTCACCCATCCCCATCGAATTGCGGTTGCCCCATATCTGAAATCTTATTTTTGACCAAATCCAAATCACGAAAAACCCAACCCCAGTTAATGTTAATGGCAAAAATTCAATTGTCTTGCAGGGGTGTAATCAAGTCACTCATTCAAGGTGTTCTTCCTGGTTTCGCACTAAATATTTTTCTTATCTTACTGCCTACAATGTTGATGCTCATGGCCAAGTTTGAAGGATTTACATCCTTATCTTCATGGGAGAGAAGAGCCGCAGGAAAATATTATATTTTCTTACTAGTCAATGTGTTTTTGGGGAGCATAATAACTGGAGCTGCATTTGAACAACTGAATACTTTTATTCATCAATGATCAGATCAGTATGTTCTTCCACTTTCTCATTTGTTAAGATTGTCCACAGTGTGAAGTTTTTATATACCTTTGCTATGTTTCTTTAGGTGTTTTCATATGCTAATTAATATCACACGTCATATGTGTTTCATTTATTTATTTATTTTGAATATCTATATTAGGATTTGTGAAGCATTTCTATATCAGTTACTGTGAATCTTTGTTCTGTCTTGCTTACCCAGTCGATTTGAATCCCAATCTTGGAATATAGGGCAAAGTTGGCAATTTTCTCTTATTTAGTGGAATATTTCAATCAATGTCAGATTGTCAGCGTCTAGACTTGAATTTATAAGCATTATATTTCAGACCGACCTTGATTACAGTAGCAATGTTAGTCATGTGTGAAGTTTTTGTATACATATCCTTGATTTGTTTTCTTTAGGTGTTTTCATGCGTTAAATAAAAATCATAAATGTTTTACTTATTTAGTATTATTTTCTTAATTTTTGTATGAGGATTGTATAGTATTTCTTTCTTTGCATTAGTTACTATCAAACTTTGTGCCCTTGTATGCTAACCCAGTAATCTGATCTTGGAATCGAGGTCAAAGCTTGCAACATTAGGCTTGAAGAAAGCAGCATTTTACCAACAGATGTAACAATTGAGACACCACAGAGATGAAAATAAGTGATATCTCTTGCATACATCTAGCGTCTTAATAATTATGAACAGTGGAGCAATCATGCCAATTTGTATCAATTTATCTATTTTTGCCGTCAAATGCACAATTCACTGAATTTATGTAACTGGAATCATGTTTCATACAGCTTATGTAGTCATATCGCATGGTTACTGTATCATGTATGAGTGTCTTTCGCTACGTGAGAGGCGTAAGACTGCTGCATTAGGTTTTGTGCCTTACTTGGCTCTTATTGGCTACAAAGCTTCTGTCATTTACTTCACAGTGAGTTATCCTTTTTCCCTTCTACTCGTTCTTTTGTCATCATCACTATTTCGTGTTTATCATTCCCCATCATGCATTTATTAATTTTGAAAGTAGATTATTAAACGACAATTTCATTATCAAGTCAATGCATTATACGGTAGTTCTTTACTTCAGCTGTAGCATATTTTGCTTGCTTATTGATTGTTACTCATAATTAAATATTTTCCATCTAATACATAGCCAAATGTTATCCAGGTACTGCTTCTTGTGTAACGCCCCTGCCCCAGACTCAGACAATTTTATACATTTTAGAAGACAAATTATTTATAGTATAGTACAACTGCCCACTACTGACTGCCTCTCAAAAGGTGGTTAGCCAGATTGGTGACTCTTGATCATAGGCTATATTATTTATTATTATTTTATTCTAGTGTATTCCTGATATGGGACTAATATAACCCATACTCTTCTCTCTCCTTGAATCCTGCGTACAGTAGATCCCTCACGTGGGCCCCATCGCCCACGTCAGCAAGACCAGAGGCAGCTTCATGCTTCTCAAATACCGGGTGGGCCCTACTCGAGCGCCACGTTACTCCATGTGATGTCAGCGAAAGCAAGGCAGCAACAATTACTGTTTACTTCAACTGCGAGCCCCCGTACATCTCATTATTTACATTTTTGCCATTAGCCTCTTATATATATATATATATATATATATATATATATATATATATATATATATATATATATATATATATATATATATATATATATATATATTATATGCCTTTAGAAATTACGGAGTGTTACATCTTGTGAATTATTCTTTATCATTCTATGCCTCTCTCAGAATCTTCTTGTTCTGCATGGACACTTAAGATCTATAGAGAATGATGACATCCAATTGATGCATCATGTGTTGCACAACAGGTACAATATGTTTAAGTGCGTGATTAAGGGTAAATTATACAACTTCTTTTCTTCCATTTACGAAATAAATATGAGTTTTTAATCAATATTATTTTGTTTTTATTAACTAATCAGGAGATTCCAAGGTACGCTGCAAATTCTAGCGCTAGTAGAAATTTTGGTACGTTCTCTAATTCAGTCAAGACCTGGTTGATGTTTATATGCTAGATTCTAAGTTGTGTTTGCCAAACAACGATGACATTTGCTCTCAGGTATATGTGAATTTAAACTTTTTATTATATCCAAGTTTTTTCATGTTTGACCTTTCCAGCAAACCATTTTTTACCTAGACTACAAGCTTGTCAATTAGTAATTGTGCTTGTAGAAATGTAATTAGATCATGTGTTTCTTATGCGGTAAGAATGCATAACTCGTGTCAAGCCCCGCTTCCCAAAAACACGGAATACGAGCGCGTGACAAAGTCCAGCGAATGATTTTCATCATTCATGAGCTGTAGGATCGACTCAGCATCACAATAAGAATATAACAAAATATATATACAACTACGCAGTCATGAATAATTTATTAAACAAAAGGAAACAATCGAAACAAATAACAATATCCAAATAGTTTTCAAGTCTGGATAAAAAACAAAACTCGGAAACATAAGCCCGTTACAAGTTTTAAGTAGCAAGAAATAAATAACACAAAGGAAATAAGTAATTTAAACATGTCTTTTCCCCATTTGAAGCTTAAAATCTCTGCTCACCAATTCTAGCAGGCATTAGAAGATCTGGACCGTCTGATCTTGTTGATCTTGATCATCCCCTTGATCATCGAGATCCGTGCGTGGTGTTCGTGGTTACGATTGTGATCGTGTGTTCATGATTGGTTCGTGTGTTCGTTCAATCAGTTCATTGAATCCGTGTCGGGATCCCCCGTTATTCCTTCATCGGATTCTTCGGCTACTCCCCTAAGGCAAGTATCTGTATTTGTATCACATATTAATCTAGACTCATAATAACCAATTATCATGCAACTTATATATGAAAAACATTCACACTTGTTGCTGTCCTGAACTTTACTTACGGTTTTGACCCCTTTAAGATCAAAATATGAACTTGAGTCCTGAATATGAAATGTAGCTCTAAATGTCTAGATGTCGATTGCATCCAAAATTTTTGAATTCCGAGTTACGGTCTAGGAGATATCGTAATTTTACTGCTACTATGTCGGTAGTTGCAGATTCACAAAACTGCTGCACCTCCTTAGTTTACAAATTATTTTAACTATGCTCCCAGTAAGTAATTGACTTGAAATTTTGCATTCTATTGCTGGACACCCTAGAGAACATTCTCTAATTTTCTCAGAATTAATTAATAATGTTTCAACACTGTTTCATATGTATAAACTCAAATTTACAAATTCTGGCTGAACATAAAAGCTGTATAGTTTGCTGTTTTGACATATGTTACCACAACTTTTATGTACCTTAATTACATGCGTTGGAACCGGGAAGGAGTCTAGTTTCTATACCTTCTTACGGATCCACATTTTCTATCTTGTAGCAACGGAAATCGCAGTTTTGGTGCAGCAACCTCATGCTGTCCAGATTTGAGATTTTCGTTGTTCTTGATACTTTGATTTATTTTTGACCCTCGAACATGTACCCTACCTAGCCTAGACTTGTTCCATATTTATGATTATGTTTACTTGAATTATTTCGCACACTTTCATGCTTGCTTGATGATAATAATAAATAATAAGCCGGGGTTTAAGGGAAAGACCATAGTAGTGGACAATATAGGTAAGTGTACTCGGAAGGGAGCCCGTGTTTTCCATTTGATACATGTCTCATGAACTAGTATATTATCAATTGATTCATGGAATAGTATATTATTGATCCATGAACTAGTATGTTATGACTTGACACATGAACTAGTTATATGATTATCCGATTCATGAGCATGGCTTGCTTGATACTTGATACCTGAGTACACCGCCCTATAAACTCCATTACTAGGCCTAAAAAAAATTGCATAGACTGTAGCAACTATGTGATAAAAGGATGGCACATGAAGTGCTACCTAGATAGTAATAACTACAAGACTTGATACATGATAAATGAACACGATACATGCTTACTTGATACTTGACTACCTGATACATGAGATATGATACTTTTACTTGACAACTTGACACTAGACTTGAGACTTGTTACTTGACACTTGTACTTGATACTTGTCACTTGACGCATGATACCATTACATGTTCACTAGCTACTTGTTCTACTATTAGTATTTGTTACCCACACTGGTCACTTAAGTTGTCTTTCTTACTAGCTAGTTCTTGAATTCCCACTACTTGTTGCATCCCCATTATATTCTTGATTCCAAATCTTGTTCCATGTTGTTTGTACTTATTTTTACTATTTGTGGCTCTAACTTGCACTAAGAGCATTTTCTCTTGTTTTCTCTATTTTTTCCTTTTTATAATTATTTAACAGACTTGGGAGACGTGTTGCCTGCTGGAATTGGTGAGCAGAGATTTTAGGCTTCAATTGGAGAAAAGACATACTTAAATTATTTTTTTCTTCTTTGTGTTATTTATTTCTTGCTACTTAAAACTTGTAACAGGCTATAGTCTCGAGTTTTATCTTTGATCCAGACTTGAAAACTATTTGGATATTATTTTTGTTTCAATTGTTTTCTGTTGCTTAATAAATTATTCATGCATGTTTGGTTGTGTATATCTTGTTATATTCTTGTTGTGATGCTGAGTCGATCCTACAACTTATGGATGATGTTAAAATCATTCGCTAGGCTTCGTCATGCACTCGTATTCCATATTTTTGGGAAGCGGGGCGTGACAACCTGCCTCACATGAATGAATTGATTCACCACTGCTAGGAGAGACCAGTGTGTAGTCCAAATACAAGACAAAGCCTGCTTGGTAAAAGTAAAATGATAAGAATGGTAAAAAGTAAAATGGTAAAACTATAAACCTTGCATTATTTATAAATTTACGTACTATTCAAGGAAACAAATATAGAAAAAACTATATATTTGATATCCGAATTTGTATCCGTTATCTGATAAACTGTATCCAATTCATTCGTATCTGAAATTTGTAGATACAGATATGATTTTTTTTCTGAGTCATATCCGTATCCATATCCGAATATATCTTGGGAATGCGGATACAGATGTTGGTATAGGCAATATCCGATCCGTATCCAATTCGAAAGCATCCCTAATCAACCACCATGATGAAGACCATTGGTGAGAGAGGATCACCCCGCTTGAGGCCTCTCTTGCACTGAATGGTCTCCCCTCTTATTCCATTTAGTAGGATATGAGATTTAGCTGAGTGAATAATAATCATGTGAATCCATGCACACCACTTGGGCCCAAAACTTCTACCCACAAGCAATTCTTCTAAAAATGTCCAGTTAACAAAATCAAAGGCCTTCTTGAAGTCAATTTTGAGCATCAGGATATCTTCTTTTCCTTGAACACAAGTTAATAATATCATGAGTTACCAGGAAGCAGTCAACAGTGGATTTGCCTTTGAGAAAAGCACTTTGAAAGGATGACACAAGATATTGAAGGAGGGGGCTTAGCCTGTTGTCTAAGACTTTTGTGAAGAGCTTGAAAGAGCAGTTTAGAAGACTAATAGGCCTAAAGTCTTGAACTGTGTTAGCCCAATCACGATTGTGAATAAGAGTAATTTCTGCCTCCCAGAATGTGTGGTAGAAGCTCATTGAGAAGCCATCTGAGCTAGGAGCCTTATCTGCACTCATGGAGAAAGCAACATGCTTGATTTCTTCAATGGTAAAAAACATGTCTAGCTGACTCAGATCATGCTAGATTGAATACAGTACAGGCTAGTCAACGAAAATTTTTAAGGTGCTTGAGGATCCACATATAGAAGAAAAATGTTTATGAAACTCTTCTCCAATAAGTTTCAGTTCATTGATAACATGAGTAGACAGTTTCTCCTCCGCCTACCATTAGCAGTGCAATGGAAGAATTTAGAATTAGCATCTCCTTCTTTGAGCCATGTCTCTCTAGTCCTTTGCCTCCAATAAGTGGTGTCTGCCTTCACCGGACTTTCATACTCTTGAATTGCATTCAATCTCATCAAATTTTCAGACTTACTTGGCACCCTGGATTCCTGATCAATGTCTAAGGCATGAACGGTGTCTAAATTTTTTTTCGTAGCTTTAATACTGCCAAAACTTTTGTAGCTCCAATATCTAATCGCCTGTTTAAGCAAGATATTTTTTTGGCCAACAATATCAATAGTTGAGCCTCTGCAGTTGAAAGAATTCCACCACTCTGTGACTAAGCTTGTGAATTGGGATCTGAAAACCAAGCCTTTTCAAACCTGAAGAAGTTAGTCCGTGGGGGAATGGAAACTGTGTTAAGAACAATCGGGCAATGATCAGAAGCAACCCTTGGTAAGGAGGACATGATGGAGTTAGGGAAGGTGGCATCCCATTCTTGAGTAATAAGGAACCTATCTAACCGAGCCATAGATGGATTGCTTCTCATGTTGGACTAGGTAAACTTTATTTCAGAAAGAGGTACATCAATAAGCTACAACTGGGCAATAGAATTTGCAAATTATTTCATATCCCTCCATGAACTTTTGCTTCTGTTCCTTTCCTGATTTGAGAGTGTAGCATTGAAGTCCCCACATAGACCCCGATAAGGATAGAGGAAGCATCTGCGTTGAATGATCTCGTGCCAGCATACATCCCTGTCATCTCTATCAAATGGAGCATAAATTGAAGTTAAGGACCACTCCAAACATGCCTGTCTCTCTCTAAGGGATACAAAAAAAGAAAAAGAAAATATCAATGGCTTAGTAGAAAGCTTCATACAAGTTATCATTCCAGCCCACCATAACACCCTCATAACTATCATTGACATCTAGGATAATTAACTTATTGATAGTAAGCCCCCTTATGGATGCAGACTTTCTTCTACTGGGTTTTGATAATTTTGATTCTTGGATACATACCACTGATAATTTTTCCAAATGAATTTCATCTTTGATCAAAGAACACTTATTAGGGCTACCAAGCCCTCTCACATTCCAACAACCGATCCTCTTTAGTGAAATTGGAGAACACAACAACCAGGACGGAAGAAACAACATACACAAAACAAAGGGGAGAGAGATTCATCTAGAGGGAGCAGTTGACTTGGAGGTGCCAACTACATTCCTCTTAGAATTTCTGACCTTCGCAATGGCATGAGGCCCCTTGGCCACCACTCCCACTGATTGAGCCACACCAAGGAGTTCTGTCATGCCCCGCTTCTAAAAAAGGAATACGGAATATGAGTACACGACACAAGTCCAGCGAATGGCTTTCACCATTCATAAGCTGTCAGGATCTATACAACATATACAAGGATAAACATGAGATATACAACAGGAACAGTCAACCCCGCATACATAACTGAATTAATATAGTCAACATGATTACTTGAAACAAGAAACAAGAATACTAAATTTCAAATATCAAGTCTGGGACAAAATGCCCGATACAAATATCCATGTAACAAGTTACAATTATTCAAGATAAGCAATAAGAATAAATAAATGTGGCAAGAATCTAGCCAACTAGAATCTTTGATCACCTACTCCATCGGGCAGCTAGTCACCAAAGTCTGCAAGTGACATTTTGCAGGAAAAAGGAAAGAGAAAACAAACACCCGTTAATGCAAGTTACGGGCTGCTTGTATTGCAGGCAACAAGTACAGAAAAACAAATAGACAAGAAAAGAGTAACAGTGGAAGCAAGTATAGCATGGAAAGATGTAACAACAAAATAGAGTAACTAACTCTAAGTCTAGAACAAAACAAGTAGCATGGCAAGATAAGCGAGTGCAAGTGGCATGTAACAAGTGTCAAGTGGCATGTAATCGAGTAACGAGTAATAAGTGTCAAGTATCATGTACAAGTAGCAAGTAGCAAGTGTCAAGTGGTCATGTTGTTTTTAAGTCTTGTATCTAGTCCTATTTAGTTAGCACTTCATGCATCCCAGATTTTTACCACATAGTTGCTACATTCATGCAAATTACGATTTAGATTTCATAGTGGATCATAGAAGACAGTGCACTCAGGGACAAGTATTAAGTAATCATGTGTCAAGTATCAAGCATCAAGTATTACGTGTCAAGTGTGCAAGTTTCAAGTAATCACGTGTCAAGTATCAAGTATCATGTATCACGTAGGATCTATGGATCCCCTTCCGAATACACAATCTACATTTTCCACTATTAGATCTTTCCCTTTAACCCCAGCTTGGTTTCTTGTTATTATTACTTAAACCAAGCTCATGCACAAACAAGTCAAGAAACGTAGTAAGACAGCAAGGGACAAGTACAAGTTGAAAGAAGGACAAGAACGGATGACAAACGACTCATCAAGGGCTAGGACAACGAAACTTCTAGTTCTGGACAGCAAGACACCACTGTACCAAATCTAAGATTCCCGTTGCCACAAACATGCAAATATGGATCATTCAGAAAATCTAGAAAATAGACTCTCATCCGAATCTAGCACATATATACAAGTCACATGATAATCACATAAACAGGGCTCAAAACATAATTATATACAAAAATCATGTTTAGCTAGATTTCACAAGGTTATATTCACGAGCATGAAAATGGCATAAAAACTTACCGATTTAAATCAAAGAAAAACCTGGAGTATTCCTCAGTATGTCTAGTATCAGCAATATAATTTCATAACATTCCAACATAGATAGCATAGTCAAAGAAATTCGAGAAATAGCAAGATACAATAATTTTGTGAATTTGAAATGCTTGACACAGCAGTACTAAAACATCGATAGATTACAAAGTATAAGTCGAAATCCAAATCCATAAAAAGGGTAGTAAAATAGATTCAACAGGCTATATTTTATATTTACAAAGTTTTTACCAACAATAACTAGAATCAAGTTGAAAACATGGTTATTTACTGAACGGCATGCAAATATGTAAATATAGTAATTTGTTCACAAGTATAGAATAGTTTATAAATGTCATTAAATAATTCAAAAAAAATTTGGGTTTAATCCCAGTCAAGTCTAGTCATAGCCAACAAAATATCAGATCCAAATCTTATCTTTAACATCAGTATTAAAATAAATAACTCGACAGAATACACATAAAACTGAATCTGAAATTTCTAATACATTTGTAGCAAAACAACAATAACTCATAACTCACAAATCGAAACTGAGATCTATCAAAAATTTTAAAAATAGACAAAGAGATCTATGATTTATATTCGCAAATTAATTTGATTCACTGACTTCAACAGGGTCTAAAATACTGAACAAAAATAGGGCAATAGCAAAATCAAAAATCTTTTCATGTATTAAATCAAATAGATCATATGCAACAAATCCAAATTAAAACGAAACACAAAGCATGGTATAATAGATGTCCAAAACAACATGGTGTGGGTGTTTAACAAGTCTACCACAAGATACTACAACTACACATCAAGCATGCAACAAGGGTACAACACATCATGAATCACGAACATCATACATACATGAATCAAGTATCTAGATTATTCTAAATTATTTTCATGTCGTGTGTGTAATAAAGATGACTACGGATGAATCAACAAGTAAAGACAAGATCTAACAAGGATTTTCATGAGGATGAATCTAGAATAAAAAGTGGCACTACAGGCGGTATTTAGTACTTGCATATTTAACAAAATTTAATACAAGTTATTTGTCTTGAAATTGACGATGGAACTGAAGATAAAGAGAGAATAACGGGAATAGTTCCCGGGCACGAACACATCGCAACGGATCACGAACAAACCACGAAAACAACGCACGTATCGCTCATGTGCACTTAAACCCAATACTCGATAGATCAACCGCAAGCACCCTAAGACACAATGGCAGCCGGGGAGGAGGAGTTGTGCACTGCGAGGAGGGGACGACGGTGGCAGGCGGACAGGGCGATGGTGCTGGCTGCTGGTTTTGGGAGAAGGCAGGGAAGGAGGGAGCTGGGCTGTTGTCGCTGCAGTGGTGCGGCCGCGCTCGAGAGGAGTCGCGGCACAGGTGGTCGTCGAGGCCGAGCACAGCACAGGGGGTGCCAGAGGGTGGTTGGGAGAGAGGAAGGGGGGTGCATACAGGGGATGAGGGAGAGATCAGATCGGGAGTTAGGGTGTGCAAGAGGTAGGGGAAATGAGAGAGAGCGGCTAGGTTTTGTTTTTTTGTTTTTTGTTTTTTTTGTTGTTTTTTTTTTAATATGGTAAATATAACATTATGAGTATATATATAGGAGATATTAGGGTTTAGGGGTGAAGCGGGTTGGTGGGTAATTGGGTTATTAAAACCCAATAAGAAGTAGAATATGGTCTGATGGGTATTAGTTGGATATTAGGGAGATCCAAAAAAAGGTAGGATAATAAGGTATAGGATTAAATAATAATTAAATAGGACATGAACAATAATAATTAGAATTAAACAATTCAATCGGAGATAATAATTTGACACAAAAAAAAAATTAAATCAAGAAAATATTCAAGGCCACAAAAATAGAATCAAAGGCAAGACAAATAGATTTATTGAGAATGAAGGGCAATTACATGGTTCAGAAGGAACAGAAGAGTACAATATGAATAAAATATTCAGAAAAGATAAATACATCCAAAATATAAGAAAAGGAAAAACAGAGGTTACAAATCCTACCCACCTAACAAGAAGAATTTCTTTCTCGAAATTCAAACAAGAAGTACATAGGGTAACCTCGAAAGAAAAAGAAATAACAACAAAACAAAAAGCTACTCAAACCGATGAGGAAACTTCTGCTGAATCTCCTCCTCCACCTCCTAAGTCGACTCACCCGGCGAGTGAGGATTCCAAGAAATTCGAACCAGCTTGATGACCTTGTTCTTCAGCACTTTCTCCCGCCGGTCCAAAATAGCAACTGGCGGAATCTCACAAGTCAAACCCGGCCGCACGGATAACTCTGAATAGTCAATCACATGGCTCTCATCGCGGATATATCTCCTGAGTTGTGAGACATGGAAATCATCGTGCACTCCTGATAAAGCCGGTGGGAATGCGAGACGATAGGCCACCTTACCTACTCATTCCACGATATCAAATGACCCGATGAACCTAGGGTTGAGCTTGCCCCCACCACCAAACCGAATGATACCTCGCCACGTCGATACCTTGAGGAAAACTTGGTCACCAACTTCAAACTCCAAGGCTCCTCTATGGACATCAGCCCATCTCCGCTGCCTGTCTTGTGCTACCTAAAGATGCTTCCTGATCTGAGTCACCGCATCAATTGTCCTAGTGATCAACTCCGGACCCAGTAACTTCCTCTCACCAATGTCATCCCAGCACGCTGGTGATTTGCACTTTCACCCATAAAGTGCCTCAACGGTGCAATCTTAAGACTGGCCTGAAAGCTGTTATTGTACGAGAACTCTACAAGGTACAAATGGTCCTCCCATGAACCACCGAATTGCAACACACAGGACCTCAACATGTCCTCTAGAGTCTGGATGGTCCTCTCTGATTGTCTATCTGTTTGGGGGTGAAAAGCTGTACTGTACTTCAATTTACTCCCCAAACTACTCTGAAGACTCTCCCAAAACTGAGACCTGGACCTCGTATCCCTATCGAATACAATACTGACTGGAACCCTATGAAGTCTGACAATCTCTTGCATGTACTTCTCAGCTACGCTCTCAGTAGACTATCTGACTCAGAAGGAAATGAAGTGAGCACTCTTCGTCAATCAGTTGAAAATCATCCAAATGGCATTGTGACCCTTGGGACTCCTTGGCAAAGCGGTCACAAAATTCATAGTGATGTGTTCCTACTTCCACTCTGGAATGGGAAGCGGTTGGAGGTCCAGCGGTTCTCTGATGCTCTCCCTTCAACTGCTGGCAGATCAAGCACTGGGACACAAACCGAGCCACAGCCCTCTTCATACCATGCCACCAGAAGTGAAGCTTCAAGTTCCCGTACATCTTAGTACCTCCAGGATGAATAGAGTATTTGACTGGTGGGCTTCCTTAAGCAACCTCTGACGAACTTCACCCTTCGGGACATACATCCTGGACCCAAAACGAAGCGATCCATCTACATGAACACCCATATCTGTTCTGGAACTAACCTCAAACTCTGCTCTGAATCCTTGCAACTACTCATCACTAGCCTAAGCTTCTTTAATCTACTCGACAAGAGACGAATGAAGTTGAAGCATCAGGCAACTCCGATCAGAACTCAGCAACAACACATCCAACTCCAACCTCCGCATCTGCTCACCAGATCTCTCTGCTGAGTTAGGAGCATAGCTGTTGGTCTCCTGCTCAAAGCATATGGCACCAAGTTCACTTTACCAGGATGGTATTGCAAACTGATGTCATAGTCGGCCATAAGCTCCAACCAATGTCTCTACCTGATGTTCAATTCCTTTTAGGTGAAGACGTACTTGAGACTTTTGTGTTCGGTAAAGATCTCCACTTGGTCTCCAAGTAAATAGTGCCTCTAAAGCTTCAAAGCGAAGATCACTACCGCTAACTCCAAATCATGAGTCGGATAGTTGCTCTCATGCGGCCTCAACTGCCTCGATGCATAGGCAACAACTTGGCCCTTCTGCATCAAAACTGCACCAAGACCCTTGTCAGAAGCATTATAGTGAACCAAAAATCTGCCTGAACCATCTGGAATAGTCAACACTGGCGCTGATGTCAACCTGCTCTTCAACTCAGCAAAAGTCTCACTGCAAGCCTCAGACCAACAGAACTTCTATAATATCCAGCTAGACCCAGTCAAAGACCAACAGAACTTCTATAACTTCCCTGTCAGCTTAGTCAAAGGCCCTGCCATCTTTAAAAAGTCTTGAACGAACTTTCGATAATATCCGCTAGACCCAGGAAACTCCTCACCTCTGAAACTGACTTGGAAACTGGCCAATCTTGCACTGCAGCAACCTTGGAAGGATCCACTAAGATACCATCGCCTGAGATAATGTGCCCCAAGAAGGTAACTCTGTCAAGCCAAAACTCACACTTGCTGAGTTTCCCATAGAGCTGATTCTCCCTCAAAGTCTACAGAACCAACCTCAGGTGCTCAGCATGATCCTCCTGGTTCCGAGAATACACCAGAATGTCATTGATGAAGACCACCACATATCTTTCCAGGAACAGACAAAAAGACCATGTTCATTAGACTCATGAACACAGCTGGTGCATTCGTGACTTTGATGGCATCACCAGGAACTCATAGTACTCATATCTAGTCCTAAACGCAGTCTTCTGCACATCGGTCGCCTTCACCTTGACCTGATGATACCCGAAGCAAAAATCCAACTTCGAGAAGACAACTACTCTACCCAACTGATCAAATAAGTTATCGATCCTGGGCAGCGGATACCGGTTCTTCACAGTAACACTGTTTAGTTCCCGATAATCGATGCACAGTCGATGACTACCGTCCTTCTTGCTTACAAAAAGAATTGGAGCACCCCACGGTGAAACACTAAGTCTGATGAATCCCAAATCTAGCAAACCCTGAATCTAGACCTTCAGCTCTGCTAGCTCAACCGGTGCCATCCTGTAGGAACTCTTCGATATTGGTGCTATACCAGGCTGAACTTCAATATCGAAATCCACATCTCTTTCAGAGGGTAAGCCAGGAACCTCCTCTGGAAACACATCCAGAAATTCCTGCACTACTAGAGATGTAGCCTCACATCTTGAGTGCAACTCCATCGCATAAGTCTCCTGATCAACTGTAGTCTCAGCTCGGCCTAGGGGCATCTCCCTGGCATGGAACTCAAACTCTACGCGACCTGGGATTCGGAATACGACCTTCTTGGTATGGAAATCAATGATGGCATGGGACTCACCCAACCAATCCATACCGAGAATGACGTCGAATCCGGAATTCCCAATGACGATCAGGTCGGCCTTGACATCCGCACCACCAATAACTACAAGACTCTGTTTGCACTCCCGGGAACAGACGACAACACTGCCTCCTGTGACACTGCTCCAAGCCTCTGACATGATGCTTCACTCCAAATGATGACGAGCCACAAAGCGGGAAGAGACAAAGGAATGGGTTACCTCGGAATCAAAGAGAACATGAGAAGAGAAAGAGCAAACTAGGATAATACCTAAGGTAGAGCCAAAAAGTAAGGGAAAAAGAATTGATGATTAAAGAGTGAGGAAATAACAATGCAGAAAGGATAACATGAATGAATAGTGCGAGATAAAAGAAAGAAGAAAATGAATAACAAAGCAACAAAATGCAAAAATATACCTGCAACGACACCTTCTACCATCTCAACATCCATAGCTGTCAGGTGTAAGCCTGACCTCTTCTGGGTTCAGTCGTCCTCTGACCAACGATCTGGCACTGAGGGGGAAGCGGTGGCCAAACTGGACCACGAGCTGGGTTACTTGCTGAACTGGACCCCCGGCTGGAAGAGCCGTCCCCTGCTGCGGGCAATCTCGCACTGAGTGGTCAGCAGCACCACAACCAAAATAATGATGATTTGCATGCCTGCAGTTCTTGCGCTCATGCCCAGAAAGTCGACAAAAGTTGCAAAAACCAACCCTCGAAGGACCAGCAGAAGAGTAAGGAGTTTCCCTGACCGAATGGGCTGGGACAGGTCTCCGATTTGGTCCACCAGAATGCCTAGCAACAATAGCAGAGTGATGAACAGTTTGCTGGGGAGGAGCCAACCTAATGTGAGCCTACTCCTGAGCTCGGGCTGCCTCAAGAGCCTCAGCATAAGTACGCAGAAGGAGGGAGACAAGATGCACTTGAATATCTCGCTCAAGCCGTAGAAGAAATCTCCGAGCTTGATCCTCTTCGTTTGCCACTAGAACGGCTGCAAAGCGGCTAAGCCTGGTAAATTCTATCACGTACTCATCCACAGACCTGGCACCCTGTTTCAAGAGAGTCTCATGTTACAACATTGCATGAACAATATGTAACAAATTCCAATAACAGAACAACAAACAACCTATTTTAGGGCCAGGAACTGCTGCTCCATCTTAACTCGAGTACTGCTAGGGAAGAACTTCTCCAAGAAGCTCCTGGTGAACGTGATCCAAGCAATAGGCCTCGTGAGCCTTTCGGACTCAGCCCGCCACCATATGTGGGCAAGGTCCACCAACTGGATGGTCGCCACATCCACTCGATCAGCATCAACAACTCTCGCTACCAACAACAACTGTTCCGTCCTGATCAACCACCGCTCGGCCTCCAAAGGCGTCTCAGTGTCAGAAAATTTGTCGGGGTGCAGCCTCATGAAATTTTCAACTGTACCCCGACAAGGAGGGAGAGTTGCCTGCATAGGCACGATGGAAGTCGGGTTCCGAGCAACCTCCAATGTGGTCATCACCAGATCACTGTAATTCTGCTGCATTTGGATCAATCGCTCTAACACATTCGTAACAACCTCTAATCCAGGCTATTCCTCCTGTGGACGAAAAGTGGGACCTCTGTGATCCATGACCTACACAAACCAAAAATAATTAGCATGCAGATCAATGTTGATTATAATTCATTCATGTTATTGCATGGTCTGTACACTGTTAAGCCAATCCTTGATCGAGCCCAAACTTGTCTAATATATTAGTCAAACTAATATATTAGCCAAACCTGGGGCTTTGATACCACTAAAAACCCTGTCACACCCCGCTTCCCAAAAAAGAATACGGAATACGAGTACGTGACACAAGTCTAGCGAATGGCTTTCACCATTCATAAGATGTCAGGATCTTTACACTATACACAAGGATAAATAAGAGATATATAAGAGGAATAGTCAACCATGCATGCATAACTGAATTAATATAGTCAACATGATTACTTGAAACAAGAAACAAGAATATTAAATTTCAAATAATCAAGTCTGAAACAAACACAAGTCTGGGACAAAATGCCCAATACAGATATCCATGTAACAAGTTACAGTTATTCAAGATAAGCAACAAGAATAAATAAATGTAGCAAGAATCCAGCCAACTAGAATCTTTGATCACCTACTCCATCGGGCAGCTGGTTACTGAAGTCTGTAAGTGACAATTTGCAGGAAAAAGGAAAGAGAAAACAAATGCCCGTCAATGCAAGTTACGGACCGCTTGTATTGCAAGCAACAAGTACAGGAAAATAAATAGACAAGAATAGAGTAATAGCGGAAGCAAATATAGCATAGAAAGATGTAACAGCAAAATAGAGCAACTAACTCTAAGTCAAGAACAGAACAGGTAGCATGGCAAGATAAACGGGTGCAAGTGGCATGTAACAAGTGTTAAGTGGCATGTAAATTAGTAACGAGTAATAAGTGTCAAGTATCATGTACAAGTAGAAAGTAGCAAGTGTCAAGTGGTCATGTTGTTTTCAAGTCTTGTATCTAGTCCTATCTAGGTAGCACTTCATGCATCCTAGATTTACCACATGGCCGTTACATTCATGCAAGTTATGTTTTAGATTTCATAGTGGATCATAGACGTCAGTGCACTCAGGGACAAGTATCAAGTAATCATGTATCAAGTATCAAGCATCAAGTATCACATGTCAAGTTGCAAGTGTCAAGTAATCACGTGTTAAGTATCAACTATCAAGTATCACGTAGGATCTATGGATCCCATTACGAGTACACGTTTCTGCATTTTCTACTATTAGATCTTTTTCTTTAACCCCGGCTGGGTTTCTTGTTATTATTACTTAAACCAAGCATGTAAGTGCACAAAAAAGTCAAGAAACATGATAAGACATCAAGGGACAAGTACAAGTTGAAAGAAGGACAAGAACGGATGACAAAGGACTCATCAAGGGCTAGGACAACGAAACTTCTAGTTCTGGATAGCAAGACACCACTGTACCAAATCTGGGATTCTCATTGCCAAAAACATGCAAATCTGGATCCGTCAGAAAATATAGAAAATAGACTCTCAGCCAAATCCAGCACATATATACAAGTCACATAATAATCACAGAAACATGGCTCAAAACAGAATTATATACAAGAATCATGTTCAGCCAGAAATCACAAGGTTATATTCACGAGCATGAAATTGTCATAAAAACTTACCAATTTAAATTCAAGAAAAATCCGGAGTATTCCCCAGTACGTCTAGTATCATCAAATATAATTTTATAAAATTCCAACATAGATAGCATTGTCAAAGAAATTCGGGAAACAACAAGATACAATAATTTTGTGAATCTGAAATGCTTGACACAGCAGTACTAAAATATCGATGATTACAAAGTATAGCTCAAAATCCAAATCCATAAAAAATGATAGTAAATTAGATACAATAGGCTACATTTTATATTTACAAAGTTTTTACCAACAGAAACTAGAATCAGGTTGAAAACATGGTTATTTACTGAACGACATGCAAATATGTAAATATAGTAATTTGTTCACAAGTATAGAATAGTTTATAAATGTTATCAAATAATTCTAAAAAAGTTTGGGGTTAATCCCAGTCGAGTCTATTCATAGCAAGCAAAATATGAGATCCAAATCTTATATTTAACATCAGTATTAAAATAAATAACTCCACAGAATTCACATAAAACTGAATCTAGAATTTCCAATACATATGTAGCAAAACAGTAATAACTCATAACTCACAAATCGAAACTAAGATCTGTCAGAAATTCTGAAAAATAGACAACGAGATCTACGATTTATATTCACAAATCAATTTGATTCACTGACCTCAACAGGGTCTAAAATACTGAACAAAAACGGGGCAGTAGCAAAAACAGAAATATTTTCTTGTATTAAATCAAATAGTTCATATGCAACAAATACAAATTAAAACGAAACACAAAGTATTGTATAATAGATGTCTAAAACAACATGGTATGTGTGTTTAACAATTCTACCACAAGATACTACAACTACACATCAAGCATGCGACAAGGGTACAACACATCATGAATCACGAACATCATACATACATGCATCAAGTATCTAGATTATTCTAAATTAGTTTCATTTCGTGTGTGTAACAAAGACGACTACGGATGGATCAACAAGTAGAGACAAGATCTAGCAAGGATTTTTATGAGGATGAATCTAGAATCAAAAGTGGCACTACAGGCGGTATTTAGTACTTGTATATTCAATAAAATTTAATACAAGTTACTTGCGTTGAAATTGACGACGGAACTGTCGAGGAAGAGAGAATAACGGGAATAGATTCTCGGGCACAAACACAACGCAACGGATCACGAACAAACTACGAATACAACTCACGTATCTCCCACGTGCACTCAAACCCAATACTCGAGAGATCAACCGCAAGCACCCTAAGAAACAACGGTAGCCGAGGAGGAGGAGTTGTGCACTGCGAGGAGGGGACGACGGTAGCAGGAGGACAGGGCGGCGGCTCTGGTTGCTGGCTGGCACTACTGGTTTCGGGAGAAGGCAGGGAAGGAGGGTGCTGGGCTATTGTCGCTGCAGTGGTGCGGCGCTTGGGAGGAGGCATGACACAGGTGGTCATCGAGGCAGGGCACAGCACAAGGGGTGTCGGAGGGTGGTTGGGAGAGAGTACGGGGGGTGCACACAGGGGATTAGGGAGAGATGAGATCGGGAGTTAGTGTGTGCAGGAGGTAGGGGAAACGGGAGAGCGGCTAGTTTTTTTTATTTTTATTTTATTAATTTTTTTTTTGGGGATGAATAGGGTAAATATAACAGTATGAGTATATATATATTAGATATTAGGGTTTAGGGGTGAAACAGGTTAGTGGGTAATTGGGTTACTAAAACCCAATAAGAAGTAGAATATGGTCTGATGGGTATTAGTAGTAATTGGATATTAGGGAGATCCAAAAATTGGTAGGATAATAGGGTATTGGATTAAATAACAATTAAATAGGCCATGAACAATAATATTTAGAATTAAACAATTCAATCGGAGACAATAATTTGACAGAAAAAAAATAAATCAAGAAAATATTCAAGGCCACAAAAATAGAATCAAAGGCAAGACAGATAGATTTATTGAGAATGAAGGGCAATTACATGATTCAGAAGGAACAGAAGAGTACAATGTGAATAAAGTATTCAGAAAAGATAAATACATCCAAAATACAAGAAAATGAAGAACAGGGGTTACAAGTTCATGATTAGACAAAAGCTTAAAAGAATTTAAAAGCTTTATACATGATATGACATATCCCTCCCCACATTTGGAAGATGTAGCAGGCCTCTTAGCAGACATATGAGCCAGACTTCTTGTCGAGGTGGATCCCCCAAACAGAGAAACCACATGCCTCATGGAGATGCTTATTTTGTTGTTGTGCTTAGCAGCCATATCTTCGAACCCGAGGCAAGGTAGTTGTAACTGAGGGAGCTTCAATGGGTTAGAGGGGGTGAATATGGGAATCAGGTTGAGGGGGAGGGGAGTTGCTACTTGACATAATTGGGCTTTGGGGCATGTCGAGGGCCTCATTACAGACTTTGTGGTCTAAGTCCTGCTCAATCGCATGCATAATGTGTTGGAACAAGGAAGTTGGCAGGTTAACAATTTTGTTTTTCCAAACCCTAGACATGTAACTTCCTGAGCTATCATCGGAGTTGTTTGAGGAGTCACCAGATACTGGGGGAGTGATTACCGGCTTTACTATTGGAGAAATTGATATTGAAGTTTTTCGGGGCAGATTCTTTGGGGCAGCTGTCTTTGGAAACCAAATCAGGGACGAGATCTTTGCCAACCACTTACTTCCCTTCCTTGATTTCATGGCTGATATTCTCCCTATCTTTTTGAATTTGAAAATTTTGCTGAGGTACGACGATCTCCTTCACCTGAGTTGGTGGTGCTTAGGGTGGTGGGTGAGAATCTGGTGCATCTTTTTCCACCTGGTCACAAACAATGGAGGTTCCTCCCCCTTCTTATGCTAGAAAGAACACTGGCCTCACTTTATATTGGCACTGGAAGTGGTGAACAGTTGAATTTTGCCACTTTGCGCATCTTCCACCATTATGGGCTGCCCAACAAGAAGAACATGGACATCAAACAAATGTTTGTCTAGTGACCAAGGCACTGTATGATGGATAGTTAGAGTTTTGGGAATGAGCATGATACCATCTACCTCATTAAGCACTAGAGCTTAGTCCCTTTTTTCCGCAACTCTCATCTCCTTGCTCAGGGTAATCAGCTTGGTAAAGGGCTTGATGATCGACTCAAGAGACCCCTGATTCCACATATGAAAATGAAGTATGGGAATGTTGATCCATATGAAGTAAGGCTTGGGTTTCAACTTAGCGCCATAGTCCATGGACCAAGGTGTGAAAGTCGTTGTGAAGCTGGAGAAGTCAAAGAGTCCCTCTTCTACCGCCTTGCTGGCACTCGCCGCCGTTGAGAATTAGACATGAAAGACTCCATCCTCAACCTTCTTAAGATGCCACCACCTTCCCTGGCCCTCCCAGGCAAAGTTCAAGGCGCATTCCACATCTTTAGTCAACGAGGAGGACCGAGGGTTATCAGATGAAGGAAAGCACTGACATGCAACGCCGAGAGGGACTCGGCTAAATCGAAGTTGTGGGCCACCTTAACCTCCAAGGATTCACACTGATTGAACATCGGGCATTCACGCACTTTATGGACAAACTTCTTACAGTTAAAGCAGTGAAAGCCAAGTTTCTTGCATGCGGCCGCCAGATGGTCGCTTTCACCACACTTCATGCAACGTTTCTCTATCCTCTTAGCAGTCTGGCAGTTTGGCGGCAAGTTTTTTTTGGGGGGGGGGGTGGAATTGGGTTTTGGGTGGGTTGAACGTAGGGTTTGAGGGTTTGTTTTGGAAAAGAAACATGGAAGATGGAGCGGTTTTTGGTTTGGGGGTGGGGAAGCGTGTGAAGGTGGGGAATGTGAAGGGGATGAAAATGACGGCGATGTGATGGGTGAGGGTTTGGGGCAGAGAGAAGTACATGAGCATAAGATCTTGTCTCTTCTCCAGGCGCTTGCTCTCTCTCTCCCCTCACCCCTCTCATTCTTTTTTATTTAAAATCGAGTATGTCAAATCTGTTACCATGTTATTTGTTGAAAATACTATCCTGATTATTGTGTGTGACTTAGGAGTCGAGAGGTCGAGGATTCGAGTCACGAGGGCTCGGGTTATTTGTTTTAGTTGTTTTCGTCTAATTTTCAAAGCATATTTATTTACAGGAGAGGATAAACGACACTACTTGTTTATCTTCTACGAGACAAACTTCACATTGTTAAAAGTGAAAATTTTGCCATACTAACCCACTTTTTGAAAATATTTGGTGCTCTGACCCACTTCAGAAAATAATTAGCGATCCGACCTAGTTTTGGACACGTCAGCATAAACCGTTATTGGAAATAACGACATAGGTTATTTACGTGCCGTTATTTTCAATAACAGCATGTATATTTAAAAAAAGTGTCATGCCGTTATTTGGAGTAACGATATAGGTTATTTTGTTTTTCGACAGCTTGTAATATCCATTTAGAGAAAAAATTGCAAGTGTGAAAACCTTATAACAGATGCCGTTATTTTAAATAACGGCATTCTCATTACTGATGCCGTTATTTGGAATAACGACATCAGTTATATGTTTTTTTTATAAAAAAGTAACTTATTATTCATCCTCTCTGACGAATATGTTAATTTTTTTATAAAAAAAATTAACATATTATTCATTCTCTCTGTTTCCAAACAACGACAAGAGTTCATTTATATATAATTGATGCCGTTATCTCTAATAACGGCAACAGTCGTTTGAATGCCGTTATTGAGGATAACGGCATTATTTATAAGTTTTTTTCACACTTGGAATTTTTTAAAGTTAGAAGATTAATTCACACTTGTAAGAGAAATATACTGATGCTGTTATTCCAAATAACGTCATGATAAAAAAATGTAAAATAGATGCCTTTATTGAAAATAACGACACTTAAATAACCTATGCCTTTGTTTTTAATAATGGTTTATGCTGACGTGTCCAAAATTGAATCAGATCGCTAATTATTTTCAGAAGTGGATCAGAGTACCAAATATCTTCAAAAATTGGATCCGTACGGCAAAATTTTCGTTAAAAGTTTGACTAACCAAGGCTTTTTAGGTGAGACCATAAGTTCACAGGTCTAGGAGCAATTATTAATTCAAAATAATCTTTTTAATGTAACATCAAGTGATTCAAATCCTTATCTAACTAGCTATTCACATTATTATAAAAGTAAAAAAAACTTTCACGTGGTATGAAAAATTAATTAAAAAGTTATTTACATGCCTAAATTAGTTAAGCCTAAATTATCTAACTAGCGAGTACGACTATTTAACCAAAATTTTGCCGTACTGACCCATTTTTTAAAAGTATTTGGCGTCCTGACCCACTTCCGAAAATAATTAACAATCTGATTCAGTTTTGGACACGTCAGCATAAACCGTTATCGAAAATAACGGCATAGGTTATTTATATGCCGTTATTTTCAATAACGACATCTATTTTACATTTTTTTCCATGTCGTTATTTGAAATAACGGCATGAGTATATTTCTCTTACAAGTATGAATATTCTAACTTTAAAAAATTCTAAGTGTGAAAAAAACTTATAAATAATGCCGTTATCCCCAATAACGGCATTCGAATGACTGATGCCGTTATTGGAGATAATGACATCAGTTATATATAAATGAACTCTTGCCGTTGTTTGGAAACAGAGAGAATGAATAATAAGTTAATTTTTTTTTTAAAAAAAATTTATAATTGATGCCGTTATTTGGAATAACGACATCAGTTATAATTTATTTTTTTTAAAATTAACTTATTCGTCAGAGAGGATGAATAATAAGTTATTTTTTTATAAAAAAAATTTATAACTGATGTCATTATTCCAAATAACGGCATCAGTATTGAGAATGCCGTTATTTGAAATAATGGCATCTGTTATAAGGTTTTCACACTTGCAATTTTTTCTCTAAATGGAGACTAAAAGCTGTCGAAAAACAAAATAACCTATGCCGTTACTCCAAATAATGGCATGACACTTTTTTTAAATATAGATGCCGTTATTTAAAATAACGGCACGTAAATAACCTATGTCTTTATTTTCAATAACGGTTTATGCTGACGTGTCCAAAACTGGATCATATCGCTAATTATTTTCGAAAGTGGATCAGAGCGCTAAATATTTTCAAAAAGTGGGTCAGTACGGCAAAATTCTCCTATTTAACCTAATTAGTTAAGCCCAAAGTATTATTGCTTTGTTAACGTTAATAGTCCAAAATGATGATTATCTAGTAATTAACTATTGATTTATATATACTAGTAAATACACGCGCATTGCACGTCTGAACAATATTTTTTATATTCTATTTATCTATATTATAATGGAAAAAGCACGTGTGCAACACGTAAAATAATAGACTGACATTCACTGTTCATGATCCTTCACCCACGGGGCAGGTGCAGAGAGAGAGAGGGAGATAAAGAGGGTAGGATTTTTGATTTTTTTGAGAGATACGGAGAGGGTAATAAATTTGAACGTGTACTGCACGTATTTTATTAGTTTATATTGTAGAGTTTAATTAAACGTGCGTTACACGGGTTGGGATATGAACAAATTACACTAAGTGGACAAATTACACTAAGGGCTTCTATTATAATAGTAGAGATGTAATATTTTTTTCTTCAAAATTATTGTCAACGAAATTTTAATAACTCAAGGGCAGTTATAGTAAACTTAAATTTAATGAGCATGTCAAATTCCATCTAGTTATTTAAGCTTTTTACTCGAAGCATTTACCGCACCTAATATTTGAAGTTTTTCTTGTGAACTAAAAAATTCACCTCATACCAAAGCAATCCCAAATCAAATTACTAAATGAAATAGTATCACCATCCAGTCAAATGATTATGTAACGAGTTAAGTACTCTTAACTAATAGATGAAGAAGACTCTTACCATATTTGGCGATCCTATCGGAAGAAATGAAACACCACATCGATATTGCCACCCTGTGCATGATAACCTATTATATCAAAGCAACCCTTAGCCAATTGTACTTTAAGGAGGTGTAGTTTGTTGACATAAAGTCTTGAGGTTTATATCTTGCGTACTTGTAGTTAGATGAGTAGAAGATAATAAAGCGAGAAGGTTGAAGTATCAAGAGAAGAAGCATCAGGAACAACAACCAGAAAAGAAGGTTGGACAGTCGACTGTCCTGCTCTCTGGTTTGAGAATACTCAAAAACGGTCGGCTGTCCATCTTGACAGTCGATCGGCAGCAACGGGTTGCAGTTATTGGGGTTAGGTTTGGGTGATCTTTTCGGGACCAACTTCATGTCCAAGTTAGTTCGTACAGCTACTATCGCGCGTCTCTTTATTCAGAATATATCGGACAACTAATGTATCAAGATTAAATTTAGGGTTTCTTAAGATCTCTATATATCATTATGTAAGTCTCCATTAAGAGCAAGAAAGGGTATTTCATTGATAAGTGCAATTACGAGTTCTCCACTGTAAATAGCTAGCTATCATCTACTGAGGCATGAGAGATAGATATGTTCTTGGTGCGAGTGTAATACTTTTTATCTTCACTATTTGAAATAATATTTCCATTCCTTATCATCCGGATTAGGTTTGCCCAAACCGTGTCAAATCATTGTGTGATTTGTTTGATCTACTTGTTTGATTGTTCATCAGTGGATCGATTGTCCCTAAACTCAGCAACGAATCCCTAACAATTGGTATCAGAACATCAGGTCAGAAATCTTCTGTAGTTCAGTAGTTGCTCGAGTTTTCTTGGAGAAGAAGACCGATAAAAGTTCTACGAAGATCAATCAAGAGAGACCATCTAACATAAAGCTGGAGGTTCAGGTGAAGAATTATGTAGAAGCCTTAGGTTTAATTCGGATGTTTTTCGGTGCACGGTGTCAGGTGTAAAAGCATAGCGAGTATTTGTGCAAGACTCATAACTGCCGCGGCAGAATTTCCATTACCAGAACTGATGTACTAGAAGAAAAAGCTGTTTAGTTACTTAATAAAGGAAAATACTGCTCTTCAAGATCGTAATGAGAAATCCAATTCAGAGTCAACTGAATTGAATGCATTGAATGCAGAAGATCTTAAAGGTTTCATCTTGATAAATTCATTACCAGATCCATACAAGCATCTGATATCTACTATGCTAGACGGAGAGTCTACCAAGAAGAAGTTTTTCACAACATAGGCGATCAAAGTCTTGGAGGAGGATGGACTTAGGAGGGTAGACTAAGAGATTGGAGTCTACTTCTACAAGTTGCATCGGGGTGGATGGTCTTACGAGTGGAAGAGAAAGTGCAAGTAAGGGAAGGATTTGTTGCCACTATTGCAGATGGATTGTGCCATTACAAGAGGGATTGTCGAAAGTTGTTGAATCATGAGAGTGCCAACATTACTAGTATTTCCAGTGCTGCTAAATCAGATGATACTTTAGATTATGCTCTTGTTTCGAAATCTATAGATGTGTATTCAGTCTGGTTTCTTGATTCAAGAAATTCTTCTCATATATGCTTCGAGAGGGAGATATTTTCTACTTACAAGTTCCCAGGAGATCGTTGTGTGAGAACGGTGGTTGGTGAGTTTTATGGAGTAGTGGGAGAGGAAACAATCTAGTTGGAAGCACCAGATGGAAACAATTACATACTAGAGAACTTCATGCATATTGCTTTGTTGAAACAAAATCTTATATCCTTAGGAACTCTTAAAGCATTAGGCTACAGGTACACAACTCAAGCTGGAGTTCTATCAGTTTTGGAGTAAACTAATGTTGGGAAAGATGAGTGTCATGCACAACCTCTTCAAGCCTTTTGGGATCGAAAAATCTTGACCAAGTGTTTATATGCCCTATGCCCATGAAGCGTCATCTAGTAAGCAGTTACTAGAATCATCGAAGCGGGACCACGACATTCTAATACCATCAAGAGGTGGAGTGCCTCGGGGTAGGTGGAGTTCGTGCAGAGGGTAGCGCCTCTGTGTTAACGCTGTAACACCCCGGCCCTGATCAGAGATTTTAGCAAACAACTGCCTACCACAGGCTGCCTCAAAAAAGGAGCTATAACTTGTTGGTGACCTCTAATCCCAGGCAATTATATATATATTTAATTAACCATGTATACTCCCGATATGGGACTAATCAAATCTTCACCCCCCTCATCAAATCTCCACTCCCCCTTAAATCCCGTGACACACCAGCCCCCAACTGGTGGGCCCCATGCCACGTGGCAAGATAGCAGCCGCTGTCTCACACAAACCGGGCGGGCCACCTTGCCATGTCAACGACGAGCAGCAGCAGCTTTCACGCTGTGCTGTCTCTCTCTCCCGTGCCACCCCCCATCCAAATAATTCCGAACTCAACCCCCCATAGAACTTTCTATAAGGCTATCCAACTATATATATATATATATATATATATATATATATATATATATATATATTCTTAACATGGGGTGTTACAGACCCCCCCTCCCCTTAAGAATTTAGTGTCCTCGCTAAAGCCGGGACTTGCAACGTATAGAAGTGGCATATACGAGGTGTACGCCACTTCACATCGGCTAGAAAGGAGGATCCTGCGCTACGTTGCAAGTCCCGGCTTTAGCGAGGACACTAAATTGTTAAGGGGAGGGGGGGGGGGGGGTCTGTAACACCCCGTGTTAAGAATATATATATATATATATATATATATAAGCGCAAATGAACTTCAAATTACTTGATTTTTTATTGTTAGGCTATCTAAGGTATATAGAATAATATGAGCGGTTCGGATTTGTCATAGGTGCTCTATTTCATGAGTGCTCACGGAGTGCTCACCAAAAGTAGTGTGCAATCGAAGATCTCTCTCTCTCTCTCTCTCTCTCTCTCTATATATATATATATATATATATATATATATATATATATATATATTCTTAGCATAGGGTGTTACAAACGCCTACTAGGGTGTAACATTAAGGGTGGCATTCATTCGAGAAAAAAGTAGCAGATTGATTCAACTAGTTGAAGAAGCCATATGACCGAGTTCATTCGAAGGGGGAGAATGAAAGAGTTTAAAAGAGTTTGATCACACAGTGTTGATAGAACGGGTATGCAATCCAAGATGGAGATTATTGGTATTATGTCTTGCATACTTGTAGTTCGATGAGTAGAAGATGAAACAAGGAGGTCGAAGTATCGAGAGAAGAAGCATCAACAACAACAACCAGAACAAAGGCTTGTACATTCGACTGTTCTGCTCTATGGTTTGAGAATACTTAAACACAGCCAACTATTCTGTTCTATGGTTTGAGAATACTTAAACACGGCCGACTGTCCATCTTGACAGTTGACAGGCAATGGTGGGTTGCAATTATTGGGTTTAGGTCTGGGTGACCTTTTTCGAGCTCAACTTCATCTCCAAGTTAGATCGTATGACTTCTATCACATGTCTCTTTATTCAAGATATCCCTATATATTATTGTGTAAGACTCCATTGAGAGATAAGAGAGAGACTTCATTGATTAGTGCAATTTAGAGTTCTCCATTGTAAACACCTAGCTATCTTTTGGTGAGGCTTGAGAGATAGATATATTTTTGGTGCGAGCGTAATACTTTGTATCATCTCTAATTGAAATAATATTTTCCTTCTTTCTCCCCCAGAATAGGTTCGCCCGAGCCGGGACAAAAGATTCTGTGTTTTGGGTGATTGATTTGATCTAATTGTTTGATTGTTCGTGTCATGATCTGCTTCCGAAGATACGAGAATACGAGAACGTAACAAAGGCATATCGAATGATGAGAATACCATCCATAGCTATAACATATTAACTCAATAATATACAAGAGAATACAACCACACAAGAAAGAATAACCGCATAAAAGCAATGAAATAAACAAATAACATGCGGTAACTATAACAGTCTAATAATCAAGCTTTGATCTTCAGAAAGTTTGCTCATAAAGTCCTTGAGTCAAATTTCCTTCTGTATCTGCAAACTCATTGATTAGAGGTGGGAAAAATACTATCCGTTAGAGCAAGTCACGAAGAGCAAGTGGCGGAAGCAAAGAAACAAAGAAAATATGGTATGTCAAGAAATGATAGGCTAGAACAAAATCAAAGATTAATGACAATGATAAGAATTGATGATAAAATCAAAGTCTAGAATTTATGATGCAATAAACAGTGATTGTAATCAATGATGCAAGATCAATAACAATAATCATGATCAAGAATGCGATTGTCAATCCTAGGTTAATTAATATTTTATTATCTTAGCTAATGCACGTACGTAATACTGCATTCCATACAATATGTTCGGTACATGCAAATAGTGATTGTTTAGACTATGATGATGAACTCAACAGATCATGTACTCAGCAAAATAATCAACAATTAACAATCAATATTCCTTAATCAATAATCAACCATTCACAACCATAATCAATTTAGAACAAGGGTCCCTATAAGTTCGTTCTTTACTGATTACAGGTTCAGGCAGCATGTAAGAATCAAAATATTTGTGTATGAAATAGACTGTAAATCATTTAAAAAATCTTGTAAAAATCATATTTCAGTTCCTGACAATGTTTAGTAACAAAAATTAATCTAAGATTTTATTTCTTAAGTTTGATCTACTGTTTCAGTTAATCAAGCAGGGTGATACATATTCAAATTGCATTATGGAATTCAGACGTCACCGTATGAAAATTTGGATATCTTGCAATCTATAGGTCAGATTGCAAAACCGTAAGATGAACTGGATTCCAGACACACATGGCTATCATTCTTATTTAATGATTTTTAATTAATATTATCTGTAGATAGGTAAAAAATCGGGTTCTTTACTGAACTAGTGTTCTAACATCA
The DNA here is from genome assembly GCA_017893485.1 of Hemerocallis citrina. Lineage (NCBI taxonomy): Eukaryota > Viridiplantae > Streptophyta > Magnoliopsida > Asparagales > Asphodelaceae > Hemerocallis > Hemerocallis citrina. Next base: position 248,534 of record JACEHZ010000364.1, read on the forward strand.
ACCTAGGATCTTGTTTTCATATTTATAAAAGGTCTGGAAAATTATCAAATAATATTACAAAAATAATAAGGTGATTCCCAGTCATGTCTACTAGCGAAATATAAAAATTTCAAGTTCTAATTATGTTGTCAGCATTTTATTTTAATAGAAAATCAAGTTGATGTTGCTTTGGACAGAAATTTGAAAATTGAAAACATAGCAGTACTAAAAATATGGTATCTTTCAATTCGTAAATCGGAATTTAGTTCTGTAAAAAGTTTTGAAAAAATAGATACAAAAAGCTACAGATGATGTTTGCAAAGTTTTATCAAATTACGACGGTAACTAGGTCGAAAACTCAAATCAACACGGAGCAAACAACAGGCCAGCAAGTAGGTTATTATTAAAAGAAAACAAAATAACTAAATAAGCATATGACTTCAAAGCAAAGATTACAAAAACTCATAATCAATCTTTAGGGTGAAATTGTACTATTGATGAGACAAATTATTATCAACATAGTATGATCATCGCATTCAAACGAAAAGCATTCAATCATCAATTTCTATATACATGTTTCTAATCTAAGTATTCATGTCGTGTATGCATGTGACTATATACAGGCTTGGGTTTGAATCAAGGGAAAGAGCACGAAAAGAGGACTACTATTTGGTTTCACCGATGAATCCGCAATAGTCTCTTTGGAGGATTCAAACAGATAAAATATGATAACTGAAAGAGGAGCTACTTGCGGAGATCAAAGAAAATTCTTGAACAAGAAAAATAAAACTAGTTCAAGAGAAACTTGCCTTAAGGATGACGACTCTAAACACGAAAGAATAACGGGACAAGGATCCCGACGGCAATAGTACATGTGCAAACTATGTACGGCCAATACACGTTCAAGAGATTGCGATAGTAACACGTACAAAGCACGTAATAAGCAAGCACAGCAAGATCGATAGCAGCACAAAAGCGGCAGTGGCAAGGCAAGGTCTTTTCTTCGGTGGCGATGGGCAGCGACGGCGGGATCCGATGGGCGGTGGGCACTGGTGGGCATCGCAGTCGACGAGGGTGATGCTGCGGAGATGGTGGCGATTAGGATGGTGATGAAGGATACGAAAATCGATGGTGCTCGGGGTGGAAGAAGAGCAGGGGGTTCTTGTCGACGATGATGGTGGTTGCTGCGGAGGTTGGAGGCAACGAGGAGGGACGCAGTGGTGAAGACGAGGGCGGTGGTCGATGGGTGCTCGGTTGTGTTGGGCTTCGGTAGTCGACGGATGGAGGACGGGTGATCGAGGGGCTAGCGACGGTGGTTGTAGGGTCGAGGGGGCTAGCGACGAGGGATGAGGATGCAGATGAGGACTGGGGTGGTGTTGCGGTGGTCAGAGCGACGAGGACGGGACGACGGTACGAGGATGGGTTTCGGCAATGAGAAAATGGAAGAAGGGATAGAGATTAGTGAGTGGCAGGAGAGATTGGGGTGAGAGATTAGTATTAGGGTTAATGATAATTTAGGGTTTTAATGGGTATTTATAGGGTATTAGGATGTTAGGTTTGGGTTGCGGGTTAACGGGTTATATGGTATGAGTTTAGGATCCAAAACAGAATAAATAACAATAATAAATATGATATGAATATAATGGATTAAAATAAACCCAATACACAAAAGAATTAAATTAGCAGTGTACCAAATTTTCAGGGTTCAAGCCAAAAGAATAGAGATGATCAAAAGAGAACAAATGAGTCCAAGGGATAGCAAAAATTTATTATTAAAATAAAAAATCTGATACAAAAATTTAAGAAGAAGAATTACAAATAAAGATCCAAAAAACAGAAATAGGGGTTACAATTCCTACCCACCTTACAAGAAGAATTTCTTCCTCTAAATTCATTCAAGTGGTACATAGGGCAACCACAAGAAAAAAAACAACAAAAAACCAAGCAACTACTCAAAGAGATGGGGAAACTTCTTCTGAATCTCCTCCTCAAGTTCCCAAGTCGACTCACCGGGCTAGTGAGGAATCCAAGAGACATGAACAAGCTTGATGACTTTATTCTTCAGGACTTTCTCACGTCTGTCCAAGATAGAGATTGGTTGGAATTCACATTATAAGTCTAGTCTCACGGACAACTCTGAGTAATCAAACACATGACTATCATTCCTGATGTACTTCCTGAGCTGAGAGACATGGAATACATCATGGAAACCTGATAAAGCCGTCGGCAGCGCGAGCATGTAGGCTGCCTTTCCCACTCATTCCACAATATCAAATGGACCGATGAACCGGGGGCTCAGCTTGCCCCCTCCTCCAAATCGGATAACACCACTCCATGGCGATACCTTAAGGAACACATGATCGCCTGCCACAAACTCTAAAGGCCTTCGACGACAGTCAGCCCACTTCTTCTGCCTCATATTCAATTTCCTCTGAGTGAACACATACTTAAGAATCCTGTGATAAGTGAAAATCTCAACTCTATCCCCAAGCAGATAGTGCCTCCGTGACTTCCAGGCAAAGACTACAGCTGCAAGCTCAAGATCATGCGTGGGATAGTTCTTTTCATGAGGCCTCAACTACCTAGTTGCATAAGCGACAACCCTTCCTCGCTGTATCAGCACTGCTCCCAAACCTTTGCCCGAAGCATCACAATGAATCACAAAGCCTCCAAAACTGTCGGGGATAGTCAGCACTGGAGCTGACGTCAAACGGTTCTTCAACTCTAAGAAGGCTTCCTCACAGGTTCCATCCCAAACAAATTTCTGCTCCTTCCTCGTTAAATTGGTTAGGTGTCCGGCAATATTCGAGAAGTCTTGGAAAAACTTCCAATAATACCCCGCCAATCCAAGGAAACTCTACACTTCAGATGTTGACTTCAGCACTGGCCAATTCCTGACAGCAGAAATCTTCGACGGATTAACAGACACACCATCACTAGAGATAATATGGCAAAGAAATGCAATACAGTCGAGCCAGAACTCACACTTATTGAGCTTCTCATAGAGCTGATTCTCCTTCAAAGTCTGCAAGACAACCTTCAAATGCTCAGCATGATCTTCTCTGCTCCGAGAATACACCAAAATACCATCGATGAATAACAACACGAACTTGTTCAAGAACGGAGAGAACACCTGGTTCATCAAACTCATGAACATGGCTGGTGCATTGGTAACTCCAAATGGCATTACTAAGAACTCGTAATGTTCATATCTCGTGCGAAATGCCATTTTTTGAATATCTTTAGCCTACCTTAACTTAATGATTGCCAGAACGGAGATCCAACTTCTAGAAAACTGAAGCAACTCCTAGATAATCGAACAGATCATTGATCCTCGGCAGAGAGTACTGGTTCTTCACAGTGACATTGTTCAGCTCACAATAGTCATTGCAGAACCTACGAATACCATTCTTCTTATTGACGAACAACACTGGGGCACCCCAAGGCGAAATACTTAGCCTGATAAAACCCTTATCCAACAACTCCTGAACTTGCACCTTCAGTTCAGCCAACTCAATTGGTGCCATCCGGTATGGACTCTTCGAGATTGGTGTCATTCCTGGTTGAACTTTGATACCAAATACCACATCTCGATCTGGTGGCAATCCAGGGAACTCTTCTAGAAATACATCGAGGAAATCCTGAACAACAACGGGTGCAACTGCACCATCAGTGCACAACGACTCAAGTGCACGAGCCTCCTGGTTCATCGAGTTCTTGACACGTCTGTATAATGTCTCACCCGCATGAAACAAGAACTCCTAGTGACCTGGGAGCCTGAATATTACCTTCTTCGCATGGTAATCAATCACAGCATGGGTAACTCCCAGCCAATCCATCCCAATGATAACATCAAAGCCAGAGTTGGGGATCACAATCAGATCAGCCTTGAACTTCACGCCCCTAATCAACAAAAGGCTCTGCTTGCACACCTTAGAACAGATGACGATTCCTCCACCTTTGGTAATATTCCAAGCAACAGGCAAGACTTCGCAAGCCAAACAATTCTGATCCACAAAGCAGAAAGAGACAAAGCAGTGGATAGCACTAGAATCAAAAAGAACATGGGTAGGAAGAGAGAATACGAAGATGATACCTAAAAGATGATCAAAGAATAAGAATGAAAGTGAATGTGTAACGCCCCGAATCCCAAATACACTGAATTCGAGATGTTCTACAGGATCTTTTCACTTTCTTTAGTACAATTTTACAGGGAAATTTAAACTTTTCATCTTACATCAGAGTTTACATCAATATTACACTTTTCTTTTGCACAGCGGAAGTAAAATACAGCAATTAAATAAATGTACAACAACATGGTACAATCTTTAAGCATCCATTCCTCTTTAACATGTCATTTACCTGCATATAAGACTGTGGGTACGTCAGTTTATTCAACCGACGATCATTATACACGGCCATCCTCTCTATGCCGGAAATAGTATAACTTAATTTTTCATATTTAGCAAACACAAACTTGTCACAAATTAAGCTACAGGGACTACCCTATTGATGTCGTGTTGTGATTGTGCACTTAGTCCTTAATGCAATTATTTATGTTACATGACACTAATGCACACTTGTTCGGAGTCTATGCATCCCATACTACATAGGTCCGAGGGCAAGCCTCTTAATCGTTCTTCATCTTTGTAGGGTTCAATCCCTCGCCATGACTTAATCTACTACTGTAACTACGGTAGTGTCTTAGATGATCTATGAGTGCAAGCACGTATACAGAAACTGGAGGGGAATCCCACGTTATGTCACGACTCATCGTGAAGAACCTATGGACAATTCAGCCTCCTTCATGGCACACGATCCTCATGCAGTCACCAAACATCCCACAAGTGTCACCACAGGGACGGTACCCTGGAGCAGTATCCACGTCATGTCATGACGCATCGTGAAGAACCTGTGAAATACTCTCCGCCGCCACGGTACCCTGGAGCCGTATCCACGTCATGTCACGACTCATCGTGAAGAACCTGTGAAATACTCTCTGCCGCAAATCCGATGGCCCTCACTCGTGTTTTTCTTCTACTTTCATCACGTCTCCACTATGTACTAATCCTTAGTTTTATTAAAAATCATGAACAAAAATTAAATCTCTAGAGTTAGCCTCTCCACTAACCGGACTTATTCATTCATTTAAACGTGACCAACCTTGGTCTAATTTCATTTCATTTCATTTCATTTCTCAATGCTGAGGGAGACTTAGCTACTCTATTTCAATTTTCATTTCACAATCTTCAACTTATAAATTTTCCATGTTGAGTTCTCATACTCACATGTATATTCTCTTTTCATTTCATGATTCCCAATTTGTTCACAAGTCCATAATTGTATATAAATTTCATGCACTTAATCAATTATCACAACGAATCAAATTTCACTTTATTAACAAATGTGCATACTTCATTTTGTTCCACAATGAGAAATAAATTGCATTAAGTCACACCACCAAGTTTCTTTTGCCAAATCACTTTTTAATACATCATTGTTATTTATTCTTATAAGCTATACTTTTTCACAAATACATAATCTAGAACCATAGTTCTAATTATATCTTTTGTTCACAAACCATAGTGTATTTCATTCAAATAATGCCCAAATCACTCTTATAAAATTTCTTACATTTTTATGAGAATAACCATATTTTTTTCACAATTTTTGGACATCTAGAAACCCCCAAAAAAATATTTTTTTATATATGCCGAGGGTAGGAATCGAACCCAGGCACACGGAGATCAAAGCCAAGAGCACCCGCCACTAGGCCGAACTGTGCTAGCGTTATAAAGGGGGAAAGAATTGTATTTATTACTCTCGGGTCGAAAGTTTATATGCTTTCAAAAAAATGTGGTAAATGTTTGCGGATACAGGGATTCAAACCGATCGACCCAGAGAACCCAACCGCACACAGTGACGGCCTGAGCTACATGCTCAGGTTGTCACAGTACCAAATTAAAACCCATATGAATCATTTTGCCACTGTTTGTTAAAAATACTCGATGTTCAATTAATCTTGGTTCATAATGCCTTTGTAAAAATTACTAAAAAAATTCCAGATTAACTTCCCTTCACATGATCTTCATATCAGTAAGTATAAAATAATTTTTGTACTAATAAAAATATATTTTTCACCCAATTCAATGAATCTTTTCATTATAACCACTATATTTTCATTTTCGACATTGAACAACAATAGGTCTTCAAATCTTTTCTATCCAAAATTTCTTATACTAATTTTCTGATATTAATATTTTATTCAACATACAAATCTAATTTCTTTGAATTTGTCCAACCCCAAAATAACTCAAAAAGATCTCTTCATAAATTAGCACTAACAAAGTACTAATTTTTACATACAATTAGTGATGGTCATAAATGTATTTTCTTTAAATCAACATATGCTCCTAGTCCAATCATGTACATCACAAAATATATATCCACTTATCCATTAACATGCTCACACATCAAACATTCAAGAAGTTACTCTTTCCAAAAAGCGCGCTCTTTCTTAATCAATTTCATGCTTCCAAATTTTCAATTAAACTAGCATTCTTAATAGTATTTTCAAGCATCAATACTAGCATCATTCTTAAGGAAATTTAACCACTATCATTCATTTATTCTAATAAGCATGAAGAATTTTACCCACAACTTAATTTAACAATAGAACCACATGCAAATTGTTCATTAACATACCAATCAATTTATGAACTAACTTTCCATTAAAAAATATATTCTTACTAATATTTTCCATGCATCATTTCTAATTAGAAATAAAGAAAATCAAACCCACTTTATAGCCACATTCTTATTGCACACAATCACACATAATTCGCATATCAATAATTCAATCAACTAGAGATCATCTTTTCAATTAAATGCGCATTCTTATTAATCATTTCCATGCAACTTTTGCTAATTAAATCTAGCATATATTCCTTTGTTAGAAATAAAGAAAATTCTACCCACCGTGTATGGAGAGAAAACAACACAATAGCAAACAAAGTCCTTGCGAATGAATGCACCTCCTCCTAGACGATGCGCGCACAAGCTCCACAATCACCACCACCGAATGCTTCTCCTTGTGATGGCCGGCCTCTCCTCCAAGCAAAATGCAAGCAATCCCACACAACTCTCACTCTTTTTTAACTCACACTATTACTAAAATAAGACTATAGTTTGGAAAGATATAATTGCATATGAATATAGCCATGGGAGGGGGGGTATTTATACTAGAAAACAAGTGAAATGGATGGCTAGGATTGACTAGTTGGTTGTAGGATGGAGGGCCAAGATTAGAGTAGGAGTTATAAAAACTACTCACATCCACATAACCACCTCCATGAACACCATGACCAAATTCAAAACTCCCTCCAAAAAGAAGCAATCCGGCCTCCATAAGAGAAGTGTGCATTGCACGTGTACGTGTAGTGCACGTGCATGCAACTATGTCTAAAAATTGTACATTTTAATTTTGTGCAAAAATAAAATAGTTTTAAAATAGTCTTCTACATGACAAGTTAAATAAAAATAGGTTAATCCATGGGCTTTATTTTGGGCCAAAACAGTTATTAAAAAAATAAATAAAATACATTTTGGGCTTTAAGAAAAAGGCCTTTTAATTAAATTAAAACAAGGCTTTCTATTTATTTAAAGAAAGGCTTTTCGTACAAAATAATTTGAGAACACATATTTAAATATTTATACACATCATAATCAAATAATTATAAGATTTAATTTAACCAAAATATTGCACGTGCACACTACGTGCAAAATGAAATAATTTCATTAATTGAAAAATCAGGGTATTACAGAATGTAGGACAAAAGCAAGAATAATTGAATAGAAAGAAATAAATAGAACAGAAATAGAAAGCAAATAGTACAACAATAGATATATACGTGCAAAGACACCAACAGCCGTCTCAGCTTTAGCTGCAGTCAGGTAATAGGCCTGACCACGACCTCCAATCCAGTCTCCCCTTGGGGCCAACCTCCTCTGATCAAAAGCTTGCCGCTACGGTGGAAGAGGCGGTCTACCCTGGCCTTGAGCTAGTGCTCCTAGCTGCACTGGTCCTCCAGTGGCTGGAGGGCGATTGTTCCTCGGGCAGTCTCGAACCACATGATCACTGCCTCCACATGCAAGGCACAGACAGTTGGCTAGCCTATAGTCCTTCTGCAGATGCCTGACTTTATGGCAGTAGTCACAAGTCTGAACTGGCCTCAGGACAACAGGCGAACACGGTAGTGCTCTCGTAGGAGGGGTCGGAACTAGCCTCCGAATAGGCCCTTTAGTAGGCCGGGCGGGGGTAGGGTGCTGCACTGCCCGCTGAGTAGCACTCATCATCTTATGAGCCTGTTCCTGAATCCTAGTCGCATCAAGAACATCGGCATAGGTGCGGTTTCGGTGAGCAACCAAACGGTCTTGAATGTTGAAATTCAAGCCCATCAAGAACCTGCAAGCTCTATCCTCATCTTGGCTACCATAGTAGCTGCGAAATGGCTGAGCCGAGTAAATTCAGTAGCGTACTCATCCATAAATTGGTTCCCCTGAGTCAGGATAACGATTCAATTAATACTGTCACATATGAAGTAGGCAACAGTACGCAATATTTAAATAGCATTATCTGACCAATCTGAGTTAAGGAGAAAAATTGCCGCTCCATCTCGTCCTTGGTGGCACTGGGGAATTTTTTGCCAAGAAGTTCTCTGTGAAAGTGGCCCAAGTGATGGGTCTCTCAAGCCTGTCAATTTCAACCCGCCACCAGATATGGGCGACGTCCACAAGCTGGATGCTTAACACATCCACCCGATCCACATTGGAGATCCGAGCTGCGAGCAACAATTGCTCCGTCTGAATCAGCCATTGATAGGCTTCCAATAGTTTCTGGGTACCCGAGAACTTGTCCGGGTGCAACCTCATGAAATCCACTACAGTACCGGGCATCGGCGGTAGTAGCCCTGGTGCAGGTCCAACAGTGGTTCGGTTGGCCGCCTCCAATGTAGCCCGCATCAATTCATTGTGCTCTTGTTGCAGGGCCATCATCTACTGCATTGCCTGAAGGATAGCAGCATTGTCCGACTACTCATCCCTAGGTCGAGTAGTAGAAGAACTGCCATGAGCCATAATCTGCAAAATATTAAGTTGGTGAGTACCCAGATATACGTTGGTTATTACATGTTTATGTGATCAATGTGGTATGCATATCATTGAGTTAACCTGGCTAGAGCCTAACATGGGCTCTGATACCACAAAAAACCTGTCACGCCCTCTTTCCAAGATACGAGAATATGAGCACGTAACAAAGGCCCAGTGAATGATAAGAATACCATTCATAGCTATAACAGATTAACTCAATAATATACAAGAGAATACAACCATGCAAGAAAGAATAACCACATAAACAATGAATAAACTCCAAAATAATCATGAAATAAATTCTCTAAATAATATCCAACTTCTCGGAAAATGTAAACTTCGGGACACACAAGCCCGAAATGCAAAATATGATGAAAGCAATAAAATAAACAAATAACATCAGATAACTATAATAGTCTTATAGTTCAGCTTCGATATTTAGAAAGTTTGCTCACCATGTTCTTGAGTCAAATTTCCTTCTGTACCTGCAAACTCATTGACTAGAGGTGGAAAAAATATTGTCCGTTAGAGCAAGTCACGGACAGTAAGTAGCAGAATCAAAGAAACAAAGAAATATGGTATGTCAAGAAATGATAGGCTAGAACAAAATCAAAGATCAATGACAATAATAAGAGTTTGTGATAAAATCAAAGTCTAGAATTTATGATGCAATAAACAGTAATTGTAATCAATGATGCAAGATCAATAACAATAATCATGATCAAGAATGCGAGTGTCAATACTAGGTTAATTAATATTTTATTATCCTCGCTAATGGACGTAATACTGCGTCCCATACCACAGGTTCGGTGCATGCAAACAGTGATCGTTTAGACTATGATGGTGAACTCAACATATTGTGTACTCAGCACAATAATCAATAATTAACAATCAATATTTCTCATCAATAGTCCACTATTCACAACCATAATAAATCTAGAACAAAAGGCACAACCGAGTACAGTCTCCGATTGTTCACTACCAAGTCGACCCTTATTGACCCCGGCTTGTTTATATTTATTATAATTAAATGTGGACATGCAATGGATAAAGGAGTTTTGAAGTGATGTCAAAGTGATGGCAAAGTTATGCAATGCACGATACAACTAATCTTATTCCCTAGATGCAAAATCATGCATGGATATATAAGGAAAACACAAAGCACACATTCTGGACAGCAAGATGTTGTACAAAAATCAAATTTCTCGTTGCTACAGGAGAGAAAATTAGGCTCCTTCAGAGATTCTGGAAAGTAGACTCTCTGCCAGTTCCAGCGAATATTCACACTACATATAATAAATACAGAAACTAGGCCTATAAGTTCGTTCTTTACTGATTATAGGTTCAGGCAGCATGTAAGAGTCAAAATACTTGTGTATGAAATAGACTGTAAAATCATTTTAAAAATCTCGTAAAAATCATATTTCAGTTTCTGACAATGTTTAGTAACAAAAAAATTAATCTCATATTTTATTTCTTAAGTTTGATCTACTATTTCAGTTAATTAAGCAGGGTGATGCATATTCAAATCGCATTCTGGAATTCAGACGTCAGTGTATGAAAATTTAGATATCTTGCAATCTATAGGTCGGATTGCAAAACCGTAAGATGAACTGGATTCCAGACACATGGGGCTATCATTCTTATTTAATGATTTTTAATTGATATTATCTGTAGATAGGTAAAAAATCGGGTTCTTTACTGAACTAGTGTTCTAACATCAACCTAGGATCATGTTTTCATATTTATAAAAGGTCCGGAAAATTATCAAATAATATTAAAAAAATAGTAAGGTGATTCCCAGTCATGTCTACTAACGAAATATAAAAATTTCAAGTTCTAATTATGTTGTCAGCATTTTAAAATCAAGTTGATGTTGCTTTGGACAGAAATTTGAAAATTGAAAACATAGTAGTACTAAAAATATGGTATCTTTCAATTCGTAAATCGGAATTTAGTTCTGTAAAAAGTTTTGAAAAAATAGATTCAAAAAGCTACAGATGATGTTTGCAAAGTTTTATCAAATTACGACGGTAACTAGGTCGAAAACTCAAATCAACACGAAGCAAACAACATGCCAGCAAGTAGGTTATTATTAAAAGACAACAAAATAACCAAATAAGCATATGACTTCAAAGCAAAAATTACAAAAACTCATAATCAATCTCTAGGGTGGAATTGTACTATTGATGAGACAAATTATTATCAACATAGCATGATCATCGCATTCAAATGAAAACCATTCAATCATCAATGTCTATATACATGTTTCTAATCTAAGTATTCATGTCGTGTATACATGTGACTATATACAGGCTTGGGTTTGAATCAAGGGAAAGAGCACGAAAAGAGAACTGCTACTTGGTTTCGCCGATAAATCCATAATAATCTCTTTGAAGGGTTCAAACAGATAAAATATGATAATTGAAAGAGGAGCTACTTGCAGAGATCAAAGAAAATTCTTGAACAAGAAAAATAAAACTAGTACAAGAGAAACTTGCCTTAAAGAAGACAACTCTGAACATGAAAGAATAATGGGACAAGGATCTTGATGGCAACAGTACACGTGCAAACTACGTACGGCCAAAACACGTGCAAGAGACAGTGATAGCAACACGTGCAAAGCACGTAATAAGCAAGCACAGAAAGATCGACAGCAACACAAAAGCGGCAATGGCAAGGCAGGGTCTTGTCATCGGTGGCGATGGGCAGTGATGGTGGGATCCGATGGGTGGTGAGCGATGGTGGGATCCGTTGGGTGGAGGGCGATGGTGGGCGGCGCAGTCGAAGAGGGCGGTGCTACGGAGATGAGGCGACGAAGATGGTGATGAGGGATGCAGAAATTGATTACACTCGGGGTGGAAGAAGAGCAGTGGGTTCTGGTCAACGATGATGGTGGTTGCTGTGGAGGTTGGAGGCAACGAGGAGGGAGGCAGTCGTGAAGATGAGGGCGGTGGTCGATGGGTGCTCGGTGGTGTTGGGCTTCGGCAGTCGATGGATAGAGGACGGGTGATCGAGGGGCTAGTGATGGTGCTTGCGGGGTTGAGGAGGCTAGCGACGAGGGATGAGGATTCAGACGAGGACTGGGTTGGTGTTGCAGTGGTTGGAGCGACTAGGACGGGACGGCGGTGTGGGGATGGATTTCGACAATGAGAAAACAGTGGAAGGGAGAGAGATTAGTGAGCGGCGAGAGAGTTTAGGGTGAGGGATTAGTATTAGGGTTAATGATAATTGATATGGCAAAAAATAAGGTTAAATCAGAACCGTCCAAATCGGGCGTGAATCTTAAAGATCAGGGGTAAAATGGTAATTTCACCTACAAACGGATCTGATGTGGGTACTGGATTCTTTTCCCAATAACCCACGAACAGATCCATCTTAACTAGGTGCGGATTTCAACCCGCAAGAAACCCGGTCCAGCTGGGTAGAATTAGGGTTTATGATTATACCTAATCAACGGCCTTGATTCACTTCTATCCATTCACTGGGAAGTAGGGAATTGATCTCATCCCAAAGCTGATCCCTAAGGCAGCTATAAATACCCCCATCCCCCACCATTAACAGGTAATCAATCTATTGCCAGTAAAAGCTCATTCATAATCATTTCTGATTAGTGACTTGAGCGTCGGAGGGTGCGTCGCCGGAATCAACCCCGGTGTTTCGCACTTTTTGCAGGTTAACGGCGGGAGATCACGGTCGAACTTCGGCGGAAAGGTTTCAGGTTTGGCTATTCGATATCACAAAGAATCCACAAATTTTATCTATTTGCCCCCACACCAGATTTAGTGGTAACAGATTGGCGCCGTCTGTGGGAACCCACGAATAGCAATCCTTCCTCTTCTCTTGGTTAAGATTACCTCCAGCCATGCCTCCCCGAAAACTGAGATCCAAAGGGTCTAACTGTGGACCCACTCCTCCTCAACCACAATAAAAGATCCCCCTCCAAACCGTCCAGCCACAGGGGCAATTCCCACCACAATGATCAGCCCCCGCAGCAGGACCAACCTCCTCTCCAGAACCTTCAATCCCAAAGGGTTCCACTCGGGCCCCAGAATGCCGGCGCAAGGGCCTCTCGTCCCAACCCTCAGAAGCAACCTCCTCATCGAGACCGCATCTCCGTTCACAACCCTTCTACTGATTCAATGGCATCTCACAACCCCCGTCCTTCCGAAAACCTCCATAATACCCTGCTCAACCGGTAGAAAGAAGAGGACCTTCGCCACCGTTTGGATGAAAGGCAGGCCTGTGAGGGAGCCTCCCACCCGGAACGTCCAAATGAGCGATCTCCTCGTCGCCGCGAGCACAGGAGGTCCCCTCCTCGCAGGGGGTGGAGAGAGTCCCTTGAGTACTATAGAAGAAGACAGCGTTCTCCTGCTGGTCGGCAGCCCCCGAGGGGCGATAATGGACCTATCACCCGAGCTGAATTCCAAGAGTTCCAGGCTACAATCCTGCAGGACCTCAACCTCCGACCGAACAACAACAATGCTCAGAGGGTCCCCACTCTCCCTCCGGTCCAAAGTCCTCGCCATCGGTCCTTAACCCCTCCTCAAGCTCCGAGTCACCGCCATCACAATCCTCGTCATTCCCCTAGCTACCATTGCCGAACTCCGTGCTCCTCTTACGAAGATGAGTCCAGAGGCTCGTTTGGCTATCGTCGAAGGGACGATGCGGTCTACCGCCATCTCCACGAGATGGAGAAGCGCCTCGGTGAACTGGATAAAGAAGAGGAGCTGAGAGGAAGGACCCTCCGTCAAAGCTGACCTCCCTTCTCTCGAACAATTATGGAGGCGCCCGTTCCAATAGGCTTCAAGCGACCGCAGTTTGAGACTTACTCTGGGGAGTCAAATCCCATGGACCACATCGAGAGCTTCAAGACCCTCATGTTGATCCACCAAGCTTCCGATGCTCTACTGTGCAAAACCTTCCCAGCTACTCTCAAGGGTCCGGCCCGAGAATGGTACTCTCGTCTTGTCCCATCCTCCATATTCTCCTTTGAACAATTTGAGACCCTCTTCGTCACCCACTTCGTGAGTAGCCGCCGTACCGAGAAGACTAGTATTTCGCCACTCTACCTCAGTCAGAAGAAGGGTGAGAAGCTGAGAGATTATGTGAAGTAGTTTACCGCGGAAGCTAGGTCCATTGCCTCCCTCGACCAATTGGTCGCCGCTACAGCCTTGCAGTCGAACGTCCTCAACTCAAGCCTTCGATCCTCCCTAGCCAAGAAGCCCCCGCAAAACTTCTCCGACCTTCTTCTCAGAAGCGAGAAGTATATCCGGGCTGAGGAAGCTGAACATCGCCCCACTTTTGAGGGGTTTTCCTCCGGGACCAAGAGAAAGGTAGCTGACGAAGAGGGAGCTAAGAAGCTCCAGAAAGACAACGGGGCCCAGCGCCGACCGCCTCCTAGATTTGGGAAGTTTATCCCTCTTAATGCCAACATTTCTACCATCTCATGGAGATCGAGAAGGAAGGAGTTCTACCTCCTGCCCCGAAGATGAATACCCCGGTAAGAAGAGGGATAAGGAAAAGTGGTGCTGATATCATCGAGACCACGGCTACGATACCAATGATTGTCGGTCCCTGAAGAATGAAATTGAGGCCCTCATCTAGAAAGGGCAGCTGTCTAAGTTTGTGAGAAAGGACTGAATTGATCTTCCTCCACCCCCCAAGAGGGCTAACAAGCGTCCCGAAAGGCGCGACGAGACTCCCGAGTTTGAAGAGGAATGCATCTTGCATCTCATTCATGGAGGACCCATGGGAGGAACCTCCAACTCTTCCCGGAAGGCCTTCATACGAGAAGTCAATTTAGTTCATGGCATACCCCCTCCCAAAGGCCTCGGAGTCCCGATCACTTTCTCAGATGAAGACCTGGAGGGAGTCCGAACCCCCCATTGTGACGCACTAGTGATCAACCTCCATATGGCAAATTTTAAAGTGGAAAGGATTCTGGTGGATAATGGTATCTCCATTAACATCCTCTTTCTCGCGGCTTTTTGAGGACTCAAGTTATCGCGGGACAGACTCAAGCCCGCCGGCTACACGCTCCATGGGTTCACGGGAGTGCCAGTGACTATCGAAGAGGTGATCACCCTCGACGTAACTACTGGCAAAACTCCTACTATCCGGACAAAGCCGATGGACTTCATGGTCGTCGACATCCCAGCTGCTTACAATGTGATTCTAGGCCGACCTGGCCTAGCTGCTTTAGAGGCCGTCCCGTCGGCTTATCACCTTAAAATGAAGTTCCCCACCAAGTCAGGTATAGGGAAAGTAAGAGGAAGTCAAGAAATGGCCCGCAAGTGTTACATGACCTCCACTGGGGGTCCTCTCCTCTCCCTTGAGACACTCGAGATCCCCCAGGGGAATGCCCAACCTATGTCCGAACCAGTGGATGAGCTGGAGGAAGTGCTCTTTTCCGAGCAAGATCCGAACCGCAAGTTCTTTATCAGCAAGGCCCTGCCGTCTGTCCTATGTTCCGACATAGTCCAATGCATCAGGAAGAACCATGATCTCTTCGCCTAGTCGGCTGCCAATATGCCAGGAATTTCCGAGGAGCTCATCGTCCACCACCTAAGCGTTGCCCCGGGGTCCAAATCGATCCAACAGAAGAGGCGCAAATTTGCCCCCGAGCGGCAGCAAGCTATAAAGGAAAAAGTAGACAAACTCCTCAAGGCCCGGTTCATACAAGAAGTCAACTATCCCGAATGGCTCTCCAATGTTGTTATGGTTAAGAAGGCCAACGGGAGCTGGAGAATTTGCATCGAGTTCACGAACCTAAACAAAGCATGCTCGAAGGATCCTTTCCCTCTCCCTAGTATCGACACCTTGATCGATGCTACTTCGGGCCATGAGCTGCTGAGCTTTATGGATGCCTTCTCCGGATACAATCAAATTAGAATGTTCCCTCCGGATATCCCAAAGACCTCCTTTGTTATCGATCAAGGGCTCTATTGCTACAGGGTAATGCCCTTCGGGCTGAAGAATGCCGGTGCCACCTACCAGCGCCTAGTCAATAAAGTCGTCCAGAATCAGATCGGCCAAAACATGGAAGGGTATGTTGATGATATGCTCGTTAAAGCATCCATGGGCCCAACCATGTTGCCGATCTCCAAGAAGCATTTGATGTGTTGAGGAAGCATGATATGAGGCTCAACCCGAACAAGTGTGCGTTCGGAGTCTCGTCGAGAAAGTTCCTAGGCTTCATGGTCAGCCAAAGAGGAATCGAAGCCAACCCCGAAAAGATCAAAGCCATACTGGCATGGCACCCCCTACAAGCATGAAAGAGGTTCAGAAGCTCACAGGGGCCTCGCGGCCATAGGGCGCTTCCTGTCAAAGTCAGGAGAAAAGTGTCTTCCTTTCTTTAAGGCCCTCAGGGGGGCTAAGGGCTTCGAGTAGGGCCAACAGCAGCAAGAATCGTTCGATCAGCTTAAGGCCTATCTAGTCAATCCCCCTCTCCTCAGCAAGCCTATCCCTGGGAAAACACTCTACCTCTATCTAGCTGCCTTCGAGCAAACCCTCAGCGCTGTACTAGTGAGGGAAGAAGACAAGGCACAGAAGTCTATTTATTACGTGAGTAAGGTACTTCGGGATGCCGAGCTCCGCTATCCAAGATTGGAGAAGATAGCATACGCCTTGGTTATGGCAGCCAGGAAACTCCACCCTTATTTTTAATCCCACTCGGTGGTCGTTCTTACCGACTAGCTGCTTAATCAAGTTCTGCACAAGCCCGAGACCTCCGGGCGTCTGATGAAATGGTCGATCGAGCTGAGTCAGCATGATATATCTTACCAGTCTCAAACCGCGATCAAGGCTCAAGCCTTAGTTGAATTTATTATGGAGAGCACCATCCCAGAGGTCAGTCAAACAACGAATAGGCCTCCCATCTAGACAGTATATGTAGATGGGTCCTCTTGCACCGAAGGAAGCGGAGCCGGGGTCATTCTGGCAGGCCCAGATGACTTCGTTCTCCAGTACTTCCTCCGCATCAACTTTAAGGCCTCCAACAACGAAGCGGAGTATGAAGCCCTTATAGCCGGCCTCGGTATGGCTCGCAAGGCAGGGGCACAATGCCTCCGAATATTTAGTGATTCGTAGCTGTTAGTGAATCAAGTCTTAGGGGAGTACGAAGCACGAGACGACCGAATGGCTAAGTACCTAGCTAAGGTCCAAAGTCTCATGGCTTCATTTGAAGAAGCACAGATTCAGCGGATCCCTAGAGAAGAAAATTCCCAAGCAGATGCCCTCTTCAAATTGGCCTCCTCTTCCCTTCAAGGTCTATAGCAGACCGTCCTAATTGAAGTGCTCCTAAGACCGAGCATAGAAGAAGAAACCCCCGACTTGATGGAGTCGCTGCCCGTCCAACTTCGGGACAACTGGATGAAGCCCTTGATAGAATTCCTCAGGGATGGGCTCCTCCCCGAAGACCCTAAAGAAGCTCGTCGAGTCCGAACGAGAGCGGAGCGGTACACCCTTGTTGAAGGAGTCTTGTACAAATGCTCCTACACCCAAGTAGACAGCATATCCTACTTGAGATGCCTCTCCCCGAAAGAAGCCTCATACGTCTTGTAAGAGTTTCACGAAGGTATAGGCGGATCCCATTCAGGGTCGAGGTCCCTCGCCAGAAAAGTGTTGAACTATGGATATTTTTGGCCTACCCTACTCTGAGACGCCGAGCAACATGTTCGGCGATGCAGCCCATGTCAGCAGTACTCCAACATTTGTCGCCTACCCCAAGCACAACTCACAGTCAAGTTCGATTCCCTTCGCAATGTGGGGGATGGACTTGCTAGGCCCATTTCCACCAGCTCCCGGTCAGTTCAAGTTCATAGTGGTGGCAATCGACTATTTTTCTAAGTGGATCAAGGCCGAACCATTGGCTACAATTACAGAGAACAAAGTACTGCAGTTCTTTTGGGAAAATGTCATCTGTAGGTTCGGCATGCCTCGGGTCCTAATAACAGATAATGGAACATAGTTTACTGGGGCCGCATTCCGATCTGTGTGAAGACCTCGCCATTCAGCAACGCTTCTCCTCTGTCTCCCATCCTCAATCAAATGGCCAAGTGGAAAATGCCAACCGGCAGATCCTCTCTGGTATCAAGAAGAGGCTAGATAAGGCGGCCAAAGGCTTATGGGCAGAACAGCTTTCCAACGTACTGTGGAACTACCGCACTACGAAACGGACCCCCATAGGTGAATCGCCATTTAATCTCACCTATGGGTCCGAAGCTATGATCCCCTTGGAAGTCGGTCTACCATCTCCTCGCCTTATGGCCTATGAAGAAGAGCAGAATGCCAGAGAGCTTCGGGCGAATTTGGACTTAGTTGATGAGCTCCGTGAAAGAGTTTCATTTCGCCAGCAAAATTACCGAAGAAGAATTGAGCAGGCCTACAACAAAAGGGTCCGTCCCACCCATCTCAAGGAAGGGGACTTGGTCCTCAGAAAACTAGCTATCTCCTTCCCCAGCTAAAAGAGTAAGCTAGCCCCCAATTGGGAAGGACCCTAAAAGATCACCAAGGTAGTTCGGCCCGGGACATACCGTCTTGAAAACCTTGAAGGCAGAGAGATACCCAGGACTTGGAATGCCGACCACCTACTGAAGTACCAAGAGAGCGCCTTAATGCCTCTCTGAGTAACTTCAAGTGTCAAGCCATTTCCATCTTTTCACTTGTATTTTGCTTCTTTATTTTTGTCACTGTAATAACGGCTTGCAACTTAGAAGCAGCCGATTAGCAGTTATCAATAAAGATCTTCTTTTACCCATATTTTCCTTGTGAATTATTTTTATCTTTCTGTCTAAGGCCTTTAATCAAACTTACTCAAACGACGAGTTCGGAGTCCAAAACTTGGCTCGATTCCGCTTCGCAAGCTCACTCTTAAGCGAGCTAGAAGTGGTTCGCCATTCGGAATTGCTCCCACAACCGTTGAAATTTACTCAAACGACGAGTTCGGAGTTCAAAACTTGGCTCGATTCCGCTTCGCAAGCTCGCTCTTAAGCGAGCTAGAAGTGGTTCACCATTCGGAATTGCTCCTACAACCGTTGAAATTTACTCAAACGACGAGTTCGGAGTCCAAAACTTGGCTCGATTCCGCTTCGCAAGCTTGCTCTTAAGCGAGCTAGAAGTGGTTCGCCATTCAGAATTGCTTCCACAACCATTAAAATTTACTCAAACGAGAGTTCGAAGTCCAAAACTTGGCTCGATTCTGCTTCGCAGGCCCGCTCTTAAGCGAGCTAGAAGTGGTTCGCCATTCGGAATTGCTCCCACAACCATTGAAATTTACTCAAACGACGAGTTTGGAGT
Source organism: Hemerocallis citrina (assembly GCA_017893485.1). NCBI lineage: Eukaryota > Viridiplantae > Streptophyta > Magnoliopsida > Asparagales > Asphodelaceae > Hemerocallis > Hemerocallis citrina. The sequence goes on from JACEHZ010000364.1 coordinate 267,959, forward strand.
CCAAAACTTGGCTCGATTCCGCTTTGCAGGCCCGCTCTTAAACAAGCTAGAAGTGGTTCGCCATTCGGAATTGCTCCAAAAACCATTGAAACTCATTTCAAACGACGCGTTCAAACTCCGAACCACTTGGCTGGATAACCAACGAAGTTTCTACGACTAGACTAGACATGGGAGAAGAGTACTTTAGAGAAGCTAAACTTTGGTTCTTATGGTTCGTTTAAAGTTGTCCTCACTCTTGGACCTCAGCACGCCTTGCCGAGCGCTCTCGTCACCGATGCCCAAACGAGGAAAAAATCCTCTCCTGGACCTCAGCATGCCTTGCCGAGCGCTCTCGGCGCTGATGCCTAAGCGAGGAAAAAATCCTCACTCTTGGAACTCGGCACGCCTTGCCGATCGCTCTTGGCATCGATGCCCAAATGAGGAAAAATCCTCTTGAGCCTCGACATGCCTTGCCGAGCGCTCTTAGCACCGACGCCCAAACGAGGAAGTCTCCTACGCCAGCTAAAAGTAGTCTGCCCTTTATAAGCAATACAACAACAAGGCTAATAAAGCACCCAAGTCCAAGAATGGAAAAGGCCTCACTCTATATACAAAATTTGAGAAGACAGTACGAAACAGTACTCCGCTTTACAACAAAATCTCAGGAGGTAAATATAAAAAAAAAGCTAAAGTTACGATACTTTTCTCTACAATGGAATTACAGGAGTTGAGAAGCCAAAACTACAAAGTCGCCTCGTAATACTTGGACAAAATGCGACACTGGGGAAACAAGAAGAGCCTCAACGCTTCCTAGGCACGGGGATATTCCGCTTTAAAGATAACAGTGGACGGCAGTGCCGAACCTTGGAACTCGTCCCTAGACCGACGAACTGGGACGTATCTTCGGCGCTACTCCTGATTGTCGTGCCAGCAGAAGCCCCGGTCGACGACATAGCCACACCGCTTTGGGCATCGCCCGGACTTTGTCGAGCTACAGGCGGACGGGTCGCAAGCTCGTAAAACGAAATACCCCGCTCACTTTCTTCACGGGTGCACGAAGTGCTTCTGACATTGATTGGTCCCGAATGAGGTTTGAGGCGAGTAACTTCCGCCTCCAGCTCGACTATGCGTTATTTCAGAGAATCGTCCTTCACGGCTACCTCGAAGCTAGGGGGCACAGCGGAGCTCGTGACACCAGGACTACTGGCGATAATTCGGCGGAGTTGAGTAACCTCGATACTCTTGTCTACCATGGCCCTCTTCAACACGTCGACCTCCGCCGACAGCTCGTCACATTTAGCCATTAACTTGCCCACCGCCGCAGTCAATTCCTCTTCCTCCGATAGGAGCTCTTCCTCCACTATCTGTAGGTGGTGAATCTCAGCGAGCAGATCGTCTCTCTCCGTTGTCATCTTCGACAACGAGTGTCGGAGGCACTTAAGCCTCAGGCCAAGAGTGAAAGCTGTTGACGAGCCATCATCCTTGTCTACGGGGGCCATCTTAGCAAGCCTGCCCTCCAGACGCCGTATCTCGGTGTCTCGCCGACCGATAATCAGTTGCAGATGATTTCGCTCACTTTCAGCCCTGTGCAACCCCAAATCAACTTCATAAAGGCACTCTCAGCACCTAGTCAGACACAGCCTCGTCGCCCCTAAACTGACCTCGGAACGTAGCTCCTCCCCTACGTTGGTAGGTTCGACGAGCTGGGTCACCTCGGCGAACTGAAAATTTGAGGCAAACAACGAAAACGCTCAGCAAAAAATTGGCAAATTTGGTTCACCCAACTCTAGAGCAAGGTAGCGTGTACACGGCAAAGACTTGATCTTTTGTTCACACACGGCCGAAGCTTTGGGCGGAGTAGTGTGAACACTTAGGAAAATTTCTAGAAAACATTTGTAAAAGCTTTTCCCAAAAAAAACACACGATCGAGCGCAAAAAGTTATATTTTTCATTCATCACAAAAAATGCGGTGGCCAGTCCGCAATTAGGCAATACATTTAGAGGCACAAGATAAAAACAAAAGAGAAAAAAGAAGAAGAAGTCAGGGGATGACCTCTTTCCCGGGGCGACGAGTTTGGACGGGGTCGGACTCTCCCGAAGGTGTCAACATCGCCAGCGAAGTTACCACCGACCCCTGGACCTCGCCGATGACCTCGACCTCGGCGTCCTCTTCATCATCACCTTCTCCCCCCTCCGACTCGGGGCCGAAGCCATCGACGTGGCCAGGAAACAGGCACCATCCGGAGCAATCAACCTCAGGATAGCACTCCGACACCTACGCAATGGCCTGGGCATACGCCTTGGCCATGTTGACGGCAAGGAAGCCCTGCGCCTTCTCCAGGGTTACCGCCTCGACACCCTTCACCGTTGCAGCCTTGGCTTCCACCGCCTCAGCTAGCTGCTTGGCCGACTCCTCCCTCTACCGAAGCAGATCGACCTCGAGCTTCGTGACAAGGCCCTCGAGGTATTCGAGCCTTGTTGCCTTTCCCTCCGCCCCGACCCTCAACTTATCGAGCTCATTGGTGAGGCGAGCCTTTTCAGCCTGAGCTCGATCGGCCTCCTTCTTGAGGTCCTTCTCGAAGTGGACGGTTATCTGCGGTCGAACAACAGAAAAACAAAAGAAGTTAGAAAATCCAACATGCAAGTTACCTACAAAGGGGAAATCGACACACACCGATACCGCCGAGCATGCGATCTCAAGGGCATCGTCGCCCGCGCTCCCAGCGTCAATGGCGGCTCGATCTTTCGGCGTTGCTAGGTGCTTCACCGCCTGCATGCTCGACGATGAGTCGCTGAGAAATCTGTCGAATTTTCGAACCTGCCAGTCCGGAACATAGATCTTCTTGTGCTCCTCCGTAAGCAGTTCCTCGGCATCCACTGTCAGCGGGGGCACCTCCATCCCCAGCGTAGCGGTAATCGGGAACTCGCCTGTCTCGGCCGATGCCGAGGTTGCTGCCGGAGCCCGGCTCAGGGTCACAGCCGCCGGCGCCTCCACCTCCTCGGCGGCACTGGCGACCTTCTGAGACTTCGGAGCGGTCAGCTTGGTTGCAACCCTCTTGTGCTTCTTCGACGCCTTGCTCCCGAGTGCGGCCTTCTGTGCTAGCACCGCGTCGTAGTCCATAGTCTCTGCGTCAAGAGAGGAATTATTTAAAACTCAAGTTATGATCAAGCAAAATAAAAAGGACAATGAAAACACAGATAAAGCCGCGTACTAGGATCTACGCGGCAGAGCCCTCCTCTGAAGAGAACCTCTTCGGTCAGATCTCGCCAATCAAACTTGGGTCGGTCGAGAAGAACCCGAACTGCATCTTCTTCCTCGGGATGGAGCACTGGCGACTCCCTCACTCGCTTCGTCACCTCCTCCACCCAGCCGGAGGAAATGGTCCACGCCTCGCGACTCCGCACTATGAAGTACTTGTCGCGCCAGTACTTTATGGAGTCGGGGCAGATGACGAGCCAAGCGCCATGCCTCGGGGCCGAATAATACCGAAACTCAGAACGGCTCTGCTGGTGAAGCTGGTAAAGCGTTCGGAGCACCCTCAACTCCGGCTCGACCTCGACTGCCTGGCAGTGGAACACGAACCCGTTGATGAATCTCCATGCATTCGGCATAAGTTGAATGGGGCTGACCCCAAACCACCTAAGTACCTGAATCGCCAATGGGTGGAGAGAGAGCCGTGCCCCGGCGATGAAGGCATCGATCGACTAGAAATACATGTTTACTGGCATCGGCGAATTGGCCCTAACCCCGGGGCCCAACAGCATCAGTTCATACTGCTCCGGGATTTGGAAGCAATCCGGGATCGCTGCCAGGTCTGCCTCGTTGAGGATAGAGACCATGTCGTCCGCCTCCGAGGTCTCTCTTGCCGCATTCTCCTCGAAGGTTCGCCCCTCCCATAAACTATGCGCTCAGCATGCTCCTCGGGAAGCTTCCGGACCCTGTGGAGCCCTATCAGCGCCCCTGGCAATCTGCCGAACTCTCTTGCCCTTGTTAGTGCGAGCTCTCAGACCCGGAGATGGTGCTTCGCCAGCCAAGGGGGAGGGCTCCGAAATAGAGGAAAGAGACATATTTTCTATACTTGAAATAAACTAAGTATAAGTTACCTTAAAGTGACAGTTGCGGTCGGAATATTCACCGGAAAACAGTCGATGATCACCGGGAGCTCTCGATGCTAGAAAATCACTGCCTGAGTAAAAAACTTGGAGAAGTGAGAAATGAGAGGGGGGTGGAGTCTTATAGAGCTTGACATGCAGAACGAGGATAATGGGCCTCAAGAAAACCAACAGTTAGGCCCATTTACACTAAGCGGCGAAGAAAGCTATACCGTCACATTAATGACCATGCCAAGTCGTACAGTCGCATTAATGGCTAACGGTCAAAGTCGTCAGAAGGTCAAGTCATCAGGCCAGCCTGTCATCTCCTAGCCATAAAATCCTCACTTTTGGACCTCGGCACCCCTTGCCAAGCGCTCTTGGCACCGACGCCCAAACACGGAAAAAATCCTCATTATTTGTACCTCAGCACACCTTGCCGAGCGCTCTTGGCACCGACGCCCAAACGAGAAAAAAATCATCACTTTTGGACCTCGGCACACCTTGCCGAGCACTCTTTGCCCCGACGCCCAAACGAGGAAAAAATCCTCGCTTTTGGATCTCTGCACGCCTTGCCGAGCGCTCTTGGCACCGACGTCCAAACGAGGAAAAAATCCTCACTTCCGGACCTCGGCATGCCTTGCCGAGCGCTCTTGGCACCGACGCCCAAGCGAGGAAAAAATCCTCACTTTCGGACCTCGGCACCCCTTGCCGAGCACTCTTGGCACCGATGCCCAAACAAGAAAAAAATCCTCACTTTTGGACCTCGGCACGACTTGCCGAGCGCTCTTGGCACCGACGCCCAAGCAAGAAAAAAAAGCCTCACTTTTGGACCTCAGCACGCCTTGCCGACCGCTCTTGGCACCGACGCCCAAACGAGGAAAAACTCCTCACTTTCGGACCTTGGCACGCCTTGCCGAGCGCTCTTGGCACCGACGCCCAAACGAAGAAAAAATCCTCACTTTCGGACCTCGGCATGCCTTACCGAGCGCTCTTGGCACCGACGCCCAAACAAGGAAAAATCCTCACTTTTGGACCGCGGCACACCTTGCCGAGTGCTCTTGGGCCCAAACGAGGAAAAAATCCTCACTTTTGGACCTCAGCACACCTTGCCGTGCGCTTTTGGCACCAACACCTAAGCGAGGAAAATATCCTCACTTTCGGACCTCGGCACGCCTTGCCGAGCGCTCTTGGCACCGACACCCAAGCGAGGAAAAAATCCTCACTTTCGGACCTCGGCACGCCTTGCCGAGCGCTCTTGGCACCAACACCCAAACAAGGAAAAAATTCTCACTTTTGGACCTCGGCACGCCTTGCCGAGCGCTCTTGGCAACGACGCCCAAGCAAGGAAAAAATCCTCACTTTTGGACCTTAGCACGCCTTGCCGATCGCTCTTGGCACCGACGCCCAAGCGAGAAAAAAAGCCTCACTTTTGGACTCGGCACGCCTTGCCGAGCGCTCTTGGCACCGACGCCCAAACGAGGAAAAAGTCCTCACTTTTGGACCTCGGCACCCCTTGCCGAGCGCTCTTGGCACCGACCCTCAAATATGGAAAAACCCACTTCGGACTTCAACAAAGGCTCGCCGGACCCCCTCTCAACGCCTGTAGCCTTGCCGAAGTATCTCTGCTCTTCAACGGAGGGTGTCGAACCTCCCTAGACCTCCGCCTCCTTCATAACATGCGATTGAGAGGGGTCGGTAACGACGCCGAAGCAATTAAACCACCGAACGAAGAGAGGGACTCCTTTAAGCGACCACAAGCATTAGATCTTCCCAAAATTTGCACCCTATGCTGATGAAGGGTCCAGATCGCGCCACGTCATAAATCGAATTAAAAAATTAATTTCTATTCATTAAAATCAAATTATTTATTTAAAAATTGTTAAAAAAATGATTTAAAATTTAGAAAAATTAATTAAAAATTTCAAAAAATAATTATAAATTCGAAAAAATATTTTTGAGCCCCTGGATAAATAATTATCGCTTAGAATAATTAATTAAGGCCCCCGAACAATAAATCACCGCTTCGCGAATTTAAATAAATGATTCGAAAAATAGATAAAAATTAAGAAAAATCACTAAAAGTTCGGGAGAGCTCAAGAATAACCTTAAGCATGTGAGTAGCTCTAAAAATCACCATAATACCTCATACAAAGATTCGACACCCCTCATTTGGACTCCGATACAACTCCGCAAGCCATTAAAACAGTGAAACTACTCCTCAAAGGCAGATTAAACTCAGTCTTCGGGAGTGGGGGGCTCGTGATATGGCAAAAATTAGGGTTAAATCAGAACCGTCCAAATTGGGTGTGAATCTTAAAGATCAGGGGTAAAATGGTAATTTTACCTACAAACGGATCTGATGTGGGTACTGGGTCCTTTTCCCAAAGGCCCAATAATCCACGAACGGATCCATCTCAACTAGGTGCGGGTTTCAACCCACAAGAAACCCGGTCCAGCTGGGTAGAATTAGGGTTTATGATTATACCTAATCAACGGCCCTGATTTACTTCTATCCATTTACTGGGAAGTAGGGATTTGATCTTATCCCGAAACTGATCCCTAAGGCAGCTATAAATACCCCCCATCCCCCACCATTAACAGGTAATCAATCTTTTGCCAGTAAAAGCTCATTCATAATCATTTCTGATTATTGACTTGAGCATCGGAGGGTGCATCGCCGGGATCAACCCCGGTGTTTCGCACTTTTTGCAGGTTAACGGCGGTAGATCACGGTCGAACTTCGGCAGAAAGGTTTCAGGTTTGGCTATTTGATATCCCAAAGAATCTACAAATTCTATCTGTTTGCCCCCACACCAGATTTAGCGGTAACAATAATTTAGGGTTTTAATGGGTAATTATAGGGTATTAGGATGTTGGGTTTGGGTTGCGGGTTAACGGGTTATAGGGTATGAGTTTTGGATCCAAAAGGGAATAAATAACAATAATAAATAGGATATGAATATAATGGATTAAAATAAACCCAATACACAAAAGAATAAAATTAGCAGTGTACCAAAATTTCAGGGTTCAAGCCAAAAGAATACAGATGATCAAAAGAGAACAAATGAGTCCAAGGGATGGTAAAAATTTATTATTAAAATAAAAAATCTGATACAAAAATTTAAGAAGAATTGCAAATAAAGATCCGAAAAACAGAAATAGGGGTTACAGTTCATCATGTTCGTCATTAGATCGGATGTCACTAAACTCATCAACGAATCTCTAACATAAAGTGGGTTGTTGGAACTCAAATTAAATGGAATTGCACTATTCTTACGGTCTGTTTGGGTGGAAGTGAGAATGGGACTCAGTTTCTCATCCGACAGAACTGTATACATTTTATGCATTGGTAATACTCCAGTGTAATATATGGGTTGGTAGAGATGTAAGGGGAGGAGATTGTGGCAAATCAAGTTGTAGGTAAAAGCAGTGCGTATATTATTATTTTTTTTTTAGGGAAAAGGTGGAATAACGCCACCCTGTTTCATTAACAAGAAGTTAATAAAACAACACCGACATACCGGGGGAGAAATACAAAAAGTAACAGTGCAGAAAGTAGAACATAATTCCCCAACAATACCCTGGTGGGTGGGTCCAACCAAAAGTACAAAAGTACAACCCAAGGTACAATAAACCTAAACAAAATACAAAGTATAGCTAGCTGCAGACAGTGAGCTTCCCAAATGTGTCATGTGCCCTGTGAGTATGGGGGGGGCGGGGGGCTACCCCTCAGTCCAGCGTCGGTCCAAACTCGACATCTTCATCATCGAATTTCTCCACCTAGAAATCTCTAGCAATCCTCCCTCTTGCTCCTGTAGCAGCTGTGGCCCAAAAGGAAATAAGATGCATGATATGAGCAAGATTACCAGAAGTACTATTACATGAAGCACAAAAATAAAAATTATTTCTGTCTAGCCATAACACCCAAGTAGTTGCCGCAATGGCTATGTACCAAGTATCCTTCATTTCGTGGCGGACCGAGGCAAATTTGGGGCCAACCCACAATTTCTCGTATTCGCTGGGGTAGTCACAAGTCCCTACAGCTCGTAATACTTCTACCATAGTTGTCTTACTTCTTTGGCAATGAATGAAAATGTGGTTCAGATTCTCCATATGTACATTACAAAATCCACAGTTGGTCACGATCTGGGGTTGTCTTTTGGCAAGGTTCTCTCTGGTGAGGATTGCATTATTGAGCACTAGCCAGAGAAAGACCCTGACTTTAAGGGGCATTTTGGATTTCCGTAACATCTGTGCCCAACTGGGTCTACATCCTCGATAGTGAATGCGATGATACAGAGACCTAACAGTGAAAGCTCCTTTGGTTTTTAGTCCCCAGTGCATTTGGTCTGGGCCTTGAGCGCAATTGCTCCATTCCGTGTAATGTATGTTTGCATTTTATTCAGTCGCTACTGTAACCCTGGGCTAAGAAGTCCTCGGAAAGGCGGCTTCCAATTGCCCCTCTTCCATGTCTTGGCCACCGCTATATTCGGGCGAGTTGTTTTCTCATACAAATTTGGGAAAGACTCTTTAAGGGTATGGGCACCACACCATTTGTCCCACAAGAATCTGGTAGACCGTCCATTCTCAATAGTCGATGTAACTGCTAAGTTGAAAGGCCCGCTTGCTTTGGCAATCTCTTTCCAGAAGTGAGAAACTCTAGACCCTACCCGGAAGCCTAAACTTCTCGTACCTTTCTTCCTAAGGTATGGTTGAATGAATTCCTGCTGTCCTTCCCCGCTGTGGTGGAAGACCTTCCACCACCATTTTTCAAGTAGGGCAAGGTTCATGTCTCTCAAGTCGATGATGCCTAGCCCTCCATGTTTCTTCTTCTTGCATGCAATACCCCACTTGATCAGGTGGTATCCCCCCTATTCGAGTCCGCCCCATTCCAGAGAAATCGTTTTCGGATTCGGTCAATCCTTTGGATCAACCACTTAGGTAGATCAAAGAACGACATGTAGTAAATGGGCAGATTAGACAACACCGAGTTGATAAGGACCACTCTACCCCCGAGGGAAAGCGACTTTCCTTTCCATCCAGACAATCTTTCCTCCACCCTATCTATGATAGGTAGCTATTCCGGCTTGGTAAGCTTCCCTGATCTGAGTGGCAGACCTAAATATTTGATTGGAAAATCGTCTTTCATACAATTCAGTATGGTAGCATGGTCCTGTGCTTCTGCATCTGAAAGTACAATCGAAATCAAAGTACTCTTCTGGAAATTAATCCTGAGACCTGACCAGGTTTCGAAATAATAGAGGGCCCCTTTAAAGCAAACTGTTTTTGACCTGTTACCATTACCAAAGAGGAGGGTGTCATCAGCATACTGGAGAATCGTGCACCCTTGGGTAGCGGTGCTGCTATTCACAAGTTTAATCCAATCTTTTCTTCGACAGTTCTCGAGCATGCCCCTCAATACGTCTGCTACGATAGTGAATAGAAGAGGTGATAGCGGATCCCCCTGCCGAAGACCCTTCTTACAAGAAAACGGTAGTCCCGGCCTCCCATTAACCGAGATTGCCGTTTTACTAGTGTATAAACATTGTTTGATCCACCTGATCCATTTAACCCCGAAGCCTTTCCCTCTGAGAGCTTCCAGCAAGCAATCCCATTCGACGAAATCATATGCTTTCTCAAAGTCTAGTTTGAGGAGAAAACTCTTAGAATTGCCCGTGTGTCAGTAGTGGATAACTTGTTCTGCGGTGGCCACACAGTCCAGGATACATATGCCCGTGATGAACCCAGACTGGGCGTTACTGATTAAACTGTCCATTATGTTTCCTAGAAGGATGGCCAGGACCTTTGTGATGATCTTCACCGAGCAGTTTATGAGGCTAATAGGTCTAAAATTCCCCACCCGAGTAGACTCCACCCGTTTAGGTATCAGAACCACTTCCGCCAAATTGAACATACCCAGCCTGAGGTTGTTGTTGAAGAATTTATCCATCAAAGCCATAATATTCCCTTTTATTTCTTCACAGAAAACATGGTAAAACATCATTGGGAAGTCATCTGGCCCAGACAACTTCTCTGCTCCCATATGAGTGATGGCCTTTTCCACTTTCGTCTCCGAAAAAGGTTCTTCCAATGTGGATAGCAAATTAGCTGACTCATTCTGGTGGCCCTGCCAGAAATCGTCCCTAAGTGGGATCCTGAAGTCATTCTTTTTTCCAAAGAGCCCCTTGTATTAGTCGTGAAAAGCTTTGGAAATCACATTTTCATCTTGGGATGTTCCCGTTTTCATTTGTATTGACAGGACTAGATTGGATCTACGTCTTACGCTTGCCACTCAGTGGAAGAAGGCCGTATTCGCGTCTTTCTCTTTGAGCCACGAAATCCCTGACCTCTGTTGCCATTTGATCTCCTCCAGCTTATAAATATTGGAAATATTTCCTCGGAGCTCTAGTAGCCTGTTTCTTTCGTCTTGTGTCAGGACTCTCGTTTCTTACAATCTCTCCAGCTCATCAGTTTCTTCCAAAAAAGGAATCTTTTGCACGCCAGATCGTCGAGAATCTAGACCGATTCCATCTACGCAGCCTCTTTCACAATCTACGAATTTTTTCATACCATCGGGTTGCTGCGTCCAATCCAGTAGTTGGGAGGGCCCAGTTTTCCATCACCATGTGGTAAAAGCCCTGGATTTCTAGCCATGCCTTTTCAAATCTGAACTTCCTTGGCCTTTGAGACCCCTGAATCCCAGCATCAAGTAGGACCGGGGTATGATCCGACATAGGTCTAAGAATAGATCTAGCAGTTGCCAGTGGGAATTTAGCCTCCCAGTTCATCGAAACTAGGATCCTATCCAACTTGGCCATGATCGGGGACGCTTGCATATTTGACCAGGTAAATAGTCTGTCATTAATTGGGATATCGATCAACTCCAGCTCCGTGATCACCCCATTGAATTCTTCTCTGTGTCTATCGCTCGAGCCTCTTCCTCTGTACTCGAATGCATATATAGTAATATTGAAATCTTCTCCCACGATCCAAGCTCCCGACCATCGTTGTCGAATATCGATAAGCTCTTGCCAAAAGGCGTCTCGGTCTGTTGTCACGTTGGGCCCGTAAACCACCGTGATCGTATGCACCCAATTGTCAGATCGTCGTCTTAGTCGGATAGTCAGCGAGACCGTTCCACAATATTTCTCGACACAGGTGAAATATCCGTGTTGAACCCAATAGCAATGCCTCCCGAAGCTCCTGAGGATGGGCGTAGCACCCATTCCTTGATTCTTTTGCCCCCACTCGTTTGAGTTTAAACCCGTGTGCGAGCTTGGTCTCCTGTAACCCAGCCACCTCCGCCTTGGAGTTCATAATGACATCCCTAACCATATCTCTCTTACCCCTATCCCCCAACCTCCTAATGTTCCAGAATAGTGCATTCATTGGGGAACCGATTCTAGATTGATCGTGTGTGTGGGACGGGTGCCTTCCTTGAGGACCTCCGTCGACACAGTGAGGACCTCCGTCGACACTGCGTATATTATTAGCCACATCTTTATGTGGTACTTTTGTTTATGCTAATAGCTAGTAGATATATACAATGCATATTCTTATCAATCATTTAGATCTTAGACTAACTCTAAAAATTTAATTTAAAATGATAGTATTGTCTAGAGATAGTAAAATGCTGTAAAGAATGATGCATATTTGCGATAATAAGTCAATATATATGTTATAGTAATTTACACGTACTTTTAGTCAAGTTGATAATTAAGGGGCATTTGCTGTTTCGGCATCGAAGGATATTCTCATATATTAATATGCAGTATTTAATCTAATTTTAAAATCTTAATGGAATTTCATATATTTAGAGATTGAATATCGAAGTGTGGATTTATTTGTTACTAATGAATTCTTGTAATTTGTTCAAATACTTTCTGTGCGTGTGAAAGGAACAGATGGAATGTGTAAAATATTCGTCAAACTCGTTATACATGTAGATAATAGTTACTGATGAAGTAGGAGAATGCCTAGTATGGATGTGGACAATATTGTTCATGCAAGTACGTGAATGATGGTATATTTTGAGTTTATGCAGGTACAACATACCAGAAACCAGGTATTGGAACATCGAATGTGGTGCAAACTACAAGATGAAGGGGATTACTTCATATTTGATATTTTGATATTTTGATATTTACATCAAAAAATATTTGATATTTTGATACAACATACCCTTCAATTTTATTTTATTAATATTTTATCAACAGTGGGTCGAAAGACTCCCGCATTCCTCTCTTAAGAATTTAACAAAACATACAACCAAAATAAGGGGTATGATGTTCATTCTCCCAATAGGTATACTCATTCCCCATAAAAAAGAGAACTCACCGCATACAAGATAGTTTTATAGACCAAAAACTGAATATATACATAAATTACAAGATTCATGACAAGCACTGAATCAGCCCAAAAAAATCTCAAACCCAAGTGAGAAGTCAACAACACTCATCCTACCGATCACTTGCCATCCGTCATCCCCACCCTATCATCAGCTTCAGCATCATAAGTGGAGGTAGGAACATCTGCATACATATGCTTGATCTTCTTTGCCGGTACCACACCTGCCATTTGAGACAAAAATATGATATTAGCATTTATCATGTATGACAAATGTTGATGCATGAGGTGCTTGAGTGTTGGTCTAAAAATTCTATTGTTCATTTCTAACCATACCCCCAACAGATTGTTGACTCTTAGTTTGGTGTGCACAAAACGTGTCTATAAATAATAATAAGTTTAAATTGAGTTGTTCAGATTTTCAGGATCAAATAATATCCATAAAAAAATCCAAGAGAGATTCAAGAATATTCGAAGAAGGAAAGTAATACAGAAAGATTGAGAAATCAAGCAAAAGAAAAAAATATTCAAAAAGAGCAGTTGATTGATTAGTGTCCAAGAAAGCTATCATGACCAGTTATTATCATTCTATATTTGTGAGATTTAATCTGTATAAAATTGATTGGTGATTGATTAGTTTTTTGGGTAAGAATATAAAGTGGATTCGGTATGAACAACGCGATACCGGTCGACCGCATGTAACCCCCATTTCTGCAAATGCGTATTTTCCTGAGTATTTTTCTGTATCTCGATATTTATAAATTGTTATTGTTAAATTCGTTTTGAGTTTCTTTGTTAAAGCATTTTTCTAAACAATAATTATAATTATTTTGAATAAACTTTGTTTCCATTTCTACTTGATCAACTATTCACATTTAAACTCAAACCAGAAATATTATTATTGTTTGGACTATTTCAAAAAAATCCTATTTTTATATATTAATAATATCCTGATGATTGCTATTATTATTGTTAGTATTTTTATTTTCATTATTATTATTATTGATGTTATTATTAGTATTATTATTTTTATTATCATGGTTATTATTTCTATTCTTATTGTTAATATGGTTATCTATTATTATTATTATTGATTATTAAAACAAATCAATTCTTATTTAATAATGGTGTTTTTGACTGTTTCAAATAATTTATGTAATGCAAATTATATCAGATATCTAATTTCTTGTATTCGGATTTGTATTGATCAATTGTATTCATGTACAATGTATTTTCATTAATTAGATCTATACCCAAATACCCAATAACCCAATATCTCTTTTCCCCCTATAAGTACTCTAATCTCTTTTAAATAAACCCTAATCCATTTAATTAACCTTCAGCCGCTTTCTCTCTCCCTCTACCCTGACTCTCTCTGTCCCTCTCCCTGCTTCCATTTAACCCAACAACCGCTCCCCATGCTCCCGTTGCCTCTCCATCAGCCACCCTTAGCCCGTCGCTCCCCCGCCTTTGGCCCATTCATCTCATCCCCATCGTCATCCCTGCCGCCTACCTCCATTGCTCCGACCCATCCACCCATCGCCATTACCTATCTTCGTCTTCGCCATCTCGTCATCGTCGCCATCGTATTTCCCTCTACATGAACCCCTGAAACCACCGAAGACCCCTCCTAGCGTCGTCATCACCGTCAAAGCCCCGAGTACCCCAGTCGTCGTCTCCTCTGTTTCGTCAAGAGAAATAGAGCTTTGCCGAGCCTCGCCGATGTCGTTGCTTCCCGACCGCAGTGTCGTCGTGCCGCCGCCCTCACCTTGCCGTGGTCACCGCAGCGTCGCATCACCAGTCGCCGCCTCCCGCCGTCACTCTCTCTTTCTCCGCTGCGTTGGAGAAAACGAAGCAGCAGTGGTCGAATCTGCTGTTTGGTGTTCGGGGTGTAGGAGATCAGAAGTCACCGTTTGTTGTTCGTTGGATCCGGTGTGCTGGTTGTTTTGAGTGTGAGATTCGCTGTTTGGTTTGGGTCTTGTGTTTTTCCGTTCGTTGTTTTGCACGGGCTCGCACGTGTTCACGTGTTCTTGTGGATTATCGCTCGGGATTCTAATCCCGTTATTCTATATTATTCGAATCTGCAATTTAACAGGCAAATCTCTTCTTGAACTAGTATTTTATTTTGTTCAAGATCCCTTTGATCTCTGCAAGTAGATCCAGTCCTTTTTCTTATCATGCTGTATTTAACAATTCCGTTAAGTTTATCGAGAGTTTACACAAGCTAACCCGACATACTCTTAACATCATGCCACTCTCTTTGATCTAAAACATAGTCCCTATTGTTTCATGTATACCTGAAAACAACTAGACTCATGCATAGGATTGTTGATGGATTGAACATGTTAAATTGAATGCGTTGGATTGAATTTGATTGATGAATTAATACCATACCTGCGAAATTGTATCTTAAATATAGAAATATGCATGTTGCCACCTAGGATCACTTTGATTACCAATTTGCATGAAAAATATGGTTGCATGATTAATTTATTTCCTATTTATGTTAAAACAAATTCTGCACTGCTAGTTGTTTCATTTTGAATCAGATTTTCGGCCATGTTACTGTCATAATTTGAAATAACTTTCTGGACATGAAATTTAGCCTCTGATGTCTAGTTTACTATCTTTTTTGCAGATTTGAATTTCGATGTGTAATCTGTTAGATATCATCATTTTAGTGCAGCTATATCAGAATTTCCAGATTCACAAATGCATGCGTATCATGCTATTCTATAATTTAGTTGACCACGCTAACAGTAAAATAAAAATCTGAAATAAATATAGTTGAACCTAGACATGTGTAGGATCGATCCAGATTTTTTATAGATTTATTTGATGAGTTTTCTGACCTAAAACAAATAGTTGAACACAATTTACTGCATGCTGCCTGAACATAAAACCTGAATAGAATAAAGTTTTCACCCTGGTTCCTGTATCTTTTATATGCCTTATTTATATTTTCTGGAACCGTGTGGAAGTCTACTTTCTAGAACTTCTGACGGATCCAGATTTTCTATTTTGCAATATCATTAATCCATGTTTTAGTACAGCAGGTCATGCTGTCCTGATTATGTAAATGGTGTGTAATTGACATGTTTGCTTCATGATTTGTCTGTAATGTATAGAATTAGTCACACTTATTATTATACAACATTGACAACCTCTCGCATGCTCACATAGGATGGAAATAAACTAATAAAAAGTCGGAGTATGATGGGTAGACTTGGTAGTTAACGATCGGAAAATGTACTCGGTAAAGGCCTCTTGCCCGCATGAACACTTGACATGGAAGGAGGAGAAATATTTATCTTGTTATCACGTTATCTTGTTATCTTGTTCTCTTGTTATCTTTTTATCACGTTCTCTTGTTATCTTGTTATCTTGTTACGCCGAGTACACGATCCGTGAATTCACCATCAGTCTAAAACGTTCACTGTGTGTTTGCACCGAACCTGTAGTATGAGATGCAGTAGTACGTGCACTAGATAGGCTAATAAAATGATTAATAACCAACATACTTGATCCTGTATAGAACTTGACTTGACATCATGCATTACATGTGTGATTATTGTAAACCTTTGATATTATTGCCTGCTCTTTGCTTTGTTCTTTGACTTTGATCTTGTCATTTTTTCTTTGATATACATGCTTTCCTTTATCCTCTATTTTTCTCTTCTTGCTACCCACGACTTATTTTAAAGACACTCTTTTCTTTCTTTTTAGATCAATAATTGACAGGTACTGAAGGAACACTACCAGAAGAACTTGGTGAGCAAACTCTCTGAAGATCAGAGCTGGACTATTAGACTACTATAGCTATCTCTTATTATTTGCTTATTGTATTGGTTTTATCATACTTTGTATTCTTGGGCTTTTATGACCCGAAGTTTGTTTTTATCTCAGATGTTGGATTTTTATTTGGTGAATTTATTTCATGATTATTTTGGAGTTTATTCTTTGTTTATGTGATTATATTCTTCATGTGTGGTTGTTTTCTCTTGTATATTGTTGAGTTAATCTGTTACAGCTTTTGGATGATGTATAATCATTCGCTAGGCCTTCGTTACGTGTTCGTATTCTCGTATTTTGGGAAGCGGGGCATGACACCGCACCTCTTGACGGTCGACCGCATCGCAGTCGATTGCAACTCACAGTTAAGTAAGAAGCAGTCGACCCTTCATCTCTCTACTTTACATCAGAGAGATGAACGGTCGACTGCACTGAAATTGCAGTCGACCGTACTTTGCGCTGTTCACATTTTTGGAATGTGTCGATTCTAATTTTGTTCGATACACTTCCCAGTCTATTTAATTGGACGAACCCACTATGTATTCTTCACCTATTACTACTGAGAAAAATCTTCTGAACTAATCTTTCAATAATCAATCCGAGTGTGTGTGATAATTTTTGTATTCTTCAGTCAGGATCATTTAGGATCTTGAGTTTTTCTTTTCTTCCACTTCGGTGAGATTGACGGGACTTGTGTTCGAAGTCCTGTGGGTGTAATAGGTCTCTCGGCCTGAATCCGAGAATTACTGTATAAGGGTTTGAGTATAGTGGAACGCTTGTGGCAGAGAATTGCTGCAAATAGGTGGTCTGGACATAGACCTGGGGGTCGAACCACGTTATATCGCTGCGTCACTTGTGTTATCTGTGTTTGCACTTCTTATCTCTTTTATTTACTCTGCACTTTACTTTAATTTTTCAATTCCGCACAATCACCCAATTCACCCCCCTTAGGGTGATTGGTATCAGAGCGAGGTGCTTATCAAAAACTTAAAAGCTTAAGCAAAAGGTCCAATGGCTGAAATCCCTCCTCCCGAAAACTTGTACTCATCGGAGCCATTCGTCTCCAATGGAAAAAGTCTCACATGCTCACCATTTTTTGATGGAAAATGCTATGATGTTTGGAAAGTTTGTATGTCTTATTTTCTACAGATGCTTGGAGAAGAAGTATGGAATGTGTGCATCAATAAAACAGATATTCCGGTCAGTGACGGAACGACAGCTTTCACAAAAGTGGAGTTAGCTCTCAAGACGAAAAATTCCAAAGCCATGACGGCTCTCTATGCAGGGTTGAATAACGAAGAACTAATGCGATGCGGGCGAAACTGTAAGACAGCGTACGAGATCTGGAACAACATGTTGAAGCGGCATGAAGGAACCGCTTCTGAGGTAAAAGCTAAAGTAAATTTATGTTTTTATAAGTTTGATGTGTTTTGTATTTGCGAGGAGAAAATGTGGATCAAATGATTTCCCGCTTCGATATCATTGCCCACGAACTTAAGAGCTTAGGTAAGGGGTTGGATGATGATCGAAAATTCAGAAAACTCATAAGCTGTCTCATGCCAGAATGGAATATAAAGGCTGCTGCAATGAGGATGACCCTTGAAGAAAAAGGATTCGACTACTACACATTCTAAGAAAAGCTGAAGACATACAAGATGGAAATGACAGAAACCAAAGATACAGACAAAATATCGGGATTGAACCAAAAAACGAAGAGAAAACCATTGCACTGAAAGCAGAAAAATTCCGACCATCAAAAGCAGATTCAGGCTGTGAGGAGTAAGATGAGTACATTGCCTTATTGACCAAGCAATTTCGTAAGTACCTCAAACATAAAAAATATGGCAAGTACCAAGGAGAACGGGAGAAAGATGAAGATGACGTGTGCTATAAGTGCAAGAAGCCTGAACACATCCGTGCAGACTGTCCCATCTCACAAGACAGGAATAGTGACTACTACCACTCAAATTCAGGTCTGAAAAAGAAGGCGCTGAAAGCAACATGGCTAGACTCAGATTCAAGTGAGGAAAAGCAAGGCTACGATGACGTCGGCTTCATGGCTCTTGAGAATGGTGAGGTGCAATCACCATCTCAAGAAGAGGTAATCGAAGAATCCACTTATGATGAGCTAGTAGACATGCGTAATGGTTTAAAAGACTATGCTAAGAAACTAAGTCGTGAACTTAGGCAATATAAACAAATTCCAAATGAAATACATAACTCTTGTATTACAAAAAATCAAAAACTGAAAAATAAGAATGCCTTGATCATGGAAAATTTTGTGTCATTTAGAAAAGATCATGATGTATTGCTAGAGGAAAATAAACTTTTAAAACAAAAAAATTGAGAATCCTTAACAACACATGATGATCATTTAAGAGAAATTCATGAGAAATCTGTTTATATCGCCAAACTTACAGATGATTTAAAAAAATGCAAAAGAAAATTTGATGAGGTAGTGGAAGGCTATAATGAAGTTCTTGAACAAAATTGGATTCTTGATGCTAAACTAGACACTTTTCGTTGGAACACAAAAGATGATGAGATGGCTAGGAAAAGACTTTGTAAAAGAGTAATTGAGCTTGAAAATTTTGTAGAAAAATATGAAGGGCCCAGTTACCTTATTACAAAAGAATTCAAGATCCTATCATGATAATGAGGGCTTGGTTACGAAGAGCCAATACCATGAAAAATCTAAATCATCATGTCATACACACTTGCACAGTCACCAACATAATCATAAACCAACTCAAACCTATGCAAGTGTACATGACTCAAGACATAGTCGTATCACTCAAAACTCAAAACTAACTGTTGTAGACTAGGACATATTTCTTATAACTGTCCATTAATAAGGAATACTAATTTTGTGTGGATAAGAAAGGATGTAAATACAGGTTCAAAAAAACTTTTGCACGCAAAATTATACCTACTAATATTGATGTAGGGACCTCAGCGTATCAAGACTAAAGATCGGTGGTACCTTGATAGTGGATGCTCAAATCATATGACAGGTGACAACAGATACTTTACATCACTATTAAGGGAAAAAGGGAAGGACATCATCTTTGGAGATAATAGCATTGGTCAAACCATAGGTAAAGGTAAAATAAACTTTGGTTCCTCATGCTCCATTGAGGATGTTCTATTGGTAAGAGGTTTGAAACATAATTTAATTAGTTTCAGCCAATTATGTGATAAAGGTTACACTGTTAATTTTGATAAAAATACATGCACTGTACTAAATAGCAATAAATCTTGTTTACTTCTCGCTAACCGATGTAACAATGTATATGTTATAAATTCTAATGAATTATCACAGTAAAATATGAGGTGCTTTGTCACAAGAAATGAGGATGGTTGGTTATGGCATCGAAGACTTGGACACATGGCCATGGACAATCTCAACAAACTTGTAACCAAGGAGCTTGTGAGGGGGATCCCTAAAATCAAATTTGAGAAAGATAAACCGTGTGAGTCGTGCCAATTCCGTAAGCAAACTAAAAGTTCTCACAAACCCTAGAAAATGGTATCAACTTCTAGATCCCTTGAACTATTGCACATGGATCTTTCTGGACCATCATGAACACGTACTAATGGAGGTGCACAATATGCCTTTGTAATTGTTGATGATTATAGTAGATTTACTTGGGTTGGATTTTGCCAAAAAATATGACACATTATATGTGTTTCAAAAATTCAGTGAGAAAGGCCTCATCATTGTTACTATTCGTAGTGATCATGGTGGAGAATTTCAAAACGAACTCTTCACATCATTTTGTGACAAAAATGGAATAAAACATGAGTTTGCTTGTTTTCACGCTCCCTAACAAAATGGGGTTGTTGAAAGGAAAAAATCGATCTCTTCAAGAAATGGCCCGAACCATGCTTAGTGAAAAAGATTTACCTAAATCATTTTGGACAGAGGCTGTCAATACAGCATGTTATACAATTAACCAAGTAATCATTAAGAAATATCTTGAGAAAACATCTTTTGAACTATATTATGGAAAAATTCCCAATTTAAGTTACTTTTGTGTCTTCGAATGTAAAGTGTTTATTTTAAATACTCTTAATAATTTGGAAAAATTTGATCATAAAAGTGATGAATGTGTATTCTTAGGATATTCTCTATGTAGCAAAGCATATCGTGTATTTAATAAAAGAAGGTGCATAATTCAGGAATCCATTGATGTTTTTTTTATGAAACTAATCCTTACACCAAAGAAATATTGCATGTTGTTTATGATAATAAGATAGGTGTTCAGGTTGAAAAGAAACAGGTTCACATTGAAGAAGACCCGAATATGAATGCTCAAAATCAAAAGTCTTTTCAAGATGAAGATGCATCCAAATTGCAAATAGAAGAGATGCCTGCATAAAAAATTGATGTCATGGAAGTTGAACATGTGTAATATCAAATTTCCACAAATGAAAGACGTCCTGCATGGAAAATCATGTCTAGCCATCCACCAACTCTTATACGAAGCGATATGTCAAAAGGGGTAACTACTCGCACACAAGCTCAAAATTTCATGTGTTTTTCTACCATCGTTTCTATACTTGAACCTAAGAATATTAAGGAGGCCTTGCAAGATAATGATTGGATCATTAAAATGCAAGAAGAACTTAATCAATTCGAACGGAATCAAATATGGGGACTTGTTCTTAGACCCCACAATAGAACTATACTTGGAACTAAGTGGGTGTTTAAGAACAAGTTAGATGAATCCGGCACAATCACTAGAAATAAGGTCTGTCTTGTTGCACTATGATATAATCAACAAGAAGGTGTAGATTTTGATGAAACTTTTGCATCTGTTGCACGACTTGAAGCCATTCGTATTTTACTTGCCTTTGCAGCTTATATGAATATTACTCTCTTTCAAATGGATGTCAAAAGTGTGTTTTTAAATGGTTTTATTTCGGAAGAATTTTATGTTGCACAACCACCGGGATTCACTGATCCCACACACCCAACCTAGGCGTTTCGTCTTGATAAAGCCTTGTATGGTTTGAAGCAAACTCCTCGTGCTTGGTATGAACGACTGAGTTCGTTTCTACTTCACATAGGCTTCTCTAAAAAAAAGGTAGACACTACACCATTTATAAAACATGTCTCTAAAGATATTTAAATCGTTCAAATTTATGTTGATGATATTATATTTGGATCCACTAATAAAAATCTTTGCAAGGAATTCTCAAAGCAAATGCAGGATGAGTTCGAAATGAGTATGATGGGTGAAATAACTTATTTTCTTGGGCTTCAAATACAACAAAGAAAGGATGAAATCTTTATAAATCAATCCAAATATGCAAAAGAACTAGTCAAAAAGTTCGGACTTGAAAATCCAAATGCTTAGAAAACACCTATGGCCACTACTACGAAGCTTTCCAAAGATGAATGTGGTAACAATGTTGATATTTCTACTTATCGAGGTATGATCGTTAGTTTACTTTATATTACTACATCTCTTATTTTGTAGTGGTGAGAATTAATTTTAAGGTATATCGTATTTTATTTTATTTTTAAATATTGATATTGGTGTCTATATTTGTGGTAGATTGGTATTAGTGATATATTGGAGCTATGAGTAAAGATTTTATGTGAAGAATATTGTTTATTTTTATTTTGTAATTTTGGTGGATTAATATGAGATAATTATGATGTATTTTGTTTTATTAAAGAAAAGAGTTGGGGGTTTATTTGCAATATTTAAGATTTGGGGAGCTTATGTGTAAATAGTAAATAATATCCTTAATATATATATATATATATATATATATATATATATATACTTTTTCTAACCCCCCCCCCCCTGCCCCTTTTCTTCTCTCCTCCTTTTCTTTTCTTTCTTCCCGTTCAGTTTCCACCCGGACCCCAAACCGAAACCATTTTGGCCCTCTCTCTCACCGCCAAAATCCACCGATATACTCCATGATTTTTCAATTAATTTGGGCGGATGGCTAATTGAAGGGTTCTCTACACCGTGATAGCGTCGGTTTGTGGAGAGGGCTTCAGGAAGGTATACCCTATTTTATGTTATTGTATAAAATTAAGTGTTGTTAATTTCTATTGAGTAGGAATATTATGGTAGGAAGATTAAGGGATGTTGCGAATGCTAGAGGCGAGAAATTAGCAGATTATTAGAGAGTTTGCAAGTTGTTAGTAAATTAGGGTTTTGGGTTTGTAAAAGAGAATGATATATGTAAGTATTAGTTCTTGTATGGTAGTAGAAATTGTAGTTGGACTATTAGAATAATTTGGGAGTGATTTTAGTAATTGTTTGAAAATAAGAATCTTGTCGGAATTCGAATATTACGTGCAATGCACGTGTGCATCTCAGACGTTCAATAAACGTTTGTGTGATATTTGGAATAGTGTTATTAGCTCTCGTGATTGGTTTGGATGACTTGAGTCTTAATTACTTTGAAATTTGATAATAGGATATGTTAGCGACTTTGGATGTGGGATGGCGTGCTGGTGCTTCGAGTCTTCGCGGGATACTATGTGAGTATGATCTCTTTTATTTTATGTACATGGTGTGTATGATATGATAGTGCGATGCGATAAATTGATGGAGAGAATGATATGGTGTATGTGTGAGGCGTGTGATAAATTGAAAATTTATGTGATATTTTGATGTAAAAAAATGGCATATGTGTGTGTGTGACGTGTGGGTGGAAAATGAGAATTTTATACGATAATCTATGTTTGCTTATAAATTTAATGGAGTTATATGCATCCATGTTCAATTATAAAGGTGTATACCGAGATATAGTATAAAGGAGTTATATTATAAAGGAGTTATGTTATAAAGGAGATATATTTATATATGGAGTTATATTATAAAGGATATATATATATATATATATATATATATATATATATATATATATATATATATATATATATATATATATATATATATGGAGAAATATTATAAAGGAGATATATTATAATGAATATAAGAAGATATTTTATAAAGGAGTTGATATGGCTAAAAAATAGGGTTAAATTGGAACCGTCCAAATTAGGTACGAATCTTAATGCTCGGGGGTAAAATGGTAATTTCACCTACAAACGGGTCAGAAATGGGAGCTGGGCCTTTTTCCGAAGACCCAATAACCCATAAACGGGTCCGTCTTATTGGGTGCAGGTTCCAACCCGCAAGACTCCCGACCCGGCTGGATAGGAGAATTAGGGTTTCTGATTGTTTCTAATCAACGGTCCTGATAGGGATGGCATTAGGTCCGGGCTGGCCCCTGAACCGGCCCCCACCCAACCGGTTAAGGTCCGGTCCCCTTTTTGGCAAGGAAAGCCCGGTCTAGCCTGGCCCGCTCGAGGCCCGGGACCGGTTGAACCGGCCCGCCAGGGCTCGGGCCGGGCCGGGCCGACCGTTGGCTGCCTTTTTTTTTCTTTTAGAAAAATTAAAAAAAAAATAAATTACAAAACTACCCACCAACGGATTTATAACGGCTAGTTTTGGGGGGTACTTTAGGAAATCAAAAAAATTGCATTTTCTATAAATACAATACCATTCCTTTCATTTCTCTTCACCAATTCACTCAACTATCTCTTTCTCTCTACTATTTCTTTCTCTAATCAGGTAATCAACTACCACAATTTGGTGAACAACATTCTTTCAAGTGATCAAGATTAAATTTTGTACATTTTGAAGGAAGGAAATCAACAACAATCAAAGTGATCAACTCATCAACATTCAACAACAACAACTCAAGTCTCTACTTTCTTACGGTATTTTAGTATAATTTTAATTTGTAGAATTAACATAGCATACTACTTCATTATTCTCATATAATTTGTGTTTTCTTGATCTTCTTTCTCTCATTTTTTTTAGATTTTATTTTTAATTTTGGTAAAGTGGTAAAAAAACATACACTACTCACTCACTACTTCATTCTTATTTTTTCATAGTTAAATGACCTCTAATCGATCACGCGGTGGTGGTAGGCATAGTAGTCAAGAATCTACTAGTCATCACATTCCTTCCATTCCTAACCAATATATAGATAGTGAAGAAACATTTATTAATTATGATAGTTGTAATACCCTGATTTTTCAATTAATGAAATTATTTTATTTTGCACGTAATGTGCACGTGCAATATTTTGGTTAAATTAAATCTTATAATTATTTTATTATGATGTGTATAAATATTTAAATATGTGTTCTCAAATTATTTTGTACAAAAAGCCTTTCTTTAAACAATAGAAAGCCTTATTTTAATTTAATTAAAAGGTCTTTTTCTTAAAGCCCAAAATGTGACTTTTTATTTTATTTTAAAGTAACTATTTTGGCCCAAAATAAAGCCCATGGATTAACCATTTTTTTTTAAACTTGTCATGTAGAAGACTATTTTAAAACTATTTATTTTTATACAAAATTAAAATGTACAATTTTGGTCCTAGTTACATGCACGTGCACTACACGTACACGTGCAATGCACACTTCTCCTAAGGGCCGGTTGCATTCTTTTTGGGAGGGAAACCCAAATAATTGAGTGGTGATCATGGAGGTGGTTGTATAGTTGTGGGTAGTTTTTATAACTCCCACTCTAATCTTGGCCCTCCATCCTACAACCAACTAGTCAATCCTAGCCCTCCATTTCACTTGATTTCTAGTATAAATACCCCCCTCCCATGGCTATATTCATATGCAATTATATCTTTCCAAATTATAGTCTTATTTTGGTAATAGTGTGAGTTAAAAAAGAGTGAGAGTTTGTGTGGGATTGCTTGCATTTTCCAAGGAGGAGAGGCCGGCCATTCCAAGGAGAAAGCATTCGGTGGTGGTGTTGTGGAGCTTGTGTGCGCATCGTCTAGGAGGAGGTGCACTCATTCGCAAGGACCTTGTTGCTATTGTGTTGTTTTCTCTCCATACAAGGTGGGTAAAATTTTCCTTATTTCTAACATAGGAATATATGCTAGATTTAATTAGCAAAAGTTGCATGGAAATTATTAGTAAGAATATATTTTAATGGAAAGTTAGTTCATAAATTGATTGGTATGTTAATGAACAACTTGCATGTGGTTCTATTGTTAAATTAAGTTGTGGGTAAAATTCTCCATGCTTATTAGAATAAATGAATGATAGTGGTTAAATTTCCTTAAGAATGATGCTAGTATTGATGCTTGAAAATACTAATAAGAATGCTAGTTTAATTGAAAATTGGAAGCATGAAATTGATTAAGAAAGAGCACGCTCTTTGGAAAGAGTAACTTCTTGAATGTTTGAGTTGTGAGCATGTTAATTGATAAGTGGCTGTTTATTTGGTGATGTACATGATTTGACTAGAAGCATTGTTGATTTAAAGAAAATACATTTATTACCATCACTAATTGTATGTAAAGGTTAGTACTTTGTTAGTGCTAATTTATGTTTTGAAGAGACATTTTTGAGTTATTTTGGGGTTGGACAAATTCAAAGAAATTAGATTTGTATGATGAATAAAAGATTAATATCAGAAAATTAGTATAAGAAATTTTTGATAGAAAAGATTTGAAGACTAATTGTTATTCAATGTCGAAAATGAAGAATATAGTGGTTATAATGAAAAGATTCATTGAATTGGGTGAAAAATATATTTTTATTAGTGCAAAAATTATTTTATACATGCTGATATGAAGATCATGTGAGGGGAAGTTAATCTGGAATTTTTCAGTAATTTTTACAAAGGCAATATGAACCAAGATTAATTGAACATCGAGTATTTTTTAACAAACAGTGGCAAAATGATTCATATGGGTTTTAATTTGGTACTGTGACAACCTGAGCATGTAGCTCAGGCGGTCACTGTGTGCGGTTGTGTTCTCGGGGGTGACTGGTTCGAACCCCTGTAGCCGCATATATATTCCACATTTTTGAAAGCATATAACTTCCGACCCGAGAGTAATAAATACAATTTTCGCCCCCTTTATACTGCTAGCACAGATCGGCCTAGTGGCGGGTGCTCTTGGCTTTGTTTCCCGTGTGCCTGGGTTCGATTCCTACCTTCGGCATATATAAAAAAATATTTTTTTTGGGGTTTCTAGATGTCCAAAAATTGTGAAAAAAAATATGGGTATTCTCATAAAAATGTAAGGAATTTTATAAGAGTGATTTGGGCATTATTTGAATGAAATACACTATGGTTAGTGAACAAAAGACATAATTAGAACTATGGTTCAAGATTATGTATTTGTGAAAAAGTAGAGCTTATAAGAATAAATAATAATGATGTATTAGAAAGTGATTTGGCAAAAGAAACTTGGTTGTGTGACTTGATGCAGTTTATTTCTCATTTGTGGAACAAAATGAAGTATGCACATTTGTTAATAAAGTGAAATTTGATTCGTTGTGATAATTGATAAAGTGCATGAAATTCATGTACAATTATGGACTTGTGAACAAATTTGAAATCATGAATTGCAAAGAGAATATACATGTGAGTATGAGAACTCAACATGGAAAATTTATGAGTTGAAGATTGTGAAATGAAAATTGAAATAGAGTAGCTAAGTCTCCCCCGGCATTGAGAAATGAAATGAAATGAAATGAAATTAGACCAAGGTTGGTCATGTTGAAATGAATGAATAAGTCCAATTTAGTGGAGAGGCTAACTCTAGAGATTAAATTTTTGTTCATGATTTTTAATAAAACTAAGGATTAGTACATAGTGGAGACGTGATGAAAGTAGAAGAAAAACATGGGTATGAGGATCATCGGATAGCGGTGTGAGAGCGATCCACAGGCTGCCTGCTTGATGCGTCAAGACATGGCGTGGGCGCTACTCCAGAATTATCGTCCCGGTGGCGACGCTCGTGGGGTGTTCGAGTGACTATGGGTGGTGCCATTGTTCCATGGCAGAGGCTGAATTGTCCATAGGTTGCCTGCTCGATGCGTCGTGTCAGTGCGTGGGATTCCCCTCCAGGCTGCCTGGACATGGGCTCATAGATCATAGGACATCTAAGACACTACCGAAGTTACAGTAGTAGATTAAGTCATAACGAGGGATTGAACCCTACCAAGATGAAGAACGAATAAGGGCTTGCCCTCGGACCTATATAGTATGGGATGCATAGAATCCGAACAAGTGCACATTAGTGTCATGTAATATAAATAAATGCATTAAGGACTAAGTGCACAATCACAACACGACATCAATAGGGTAGTCCCTTTATTTGTAATGTGACAAGTTTGTGTTTGCTGAATATGGAAAATTGAGTTATACAATTTCCGGCATAGAGAGGATGGCCGTGTATAATGATCGTCGGTTGAATAAACTGACGTACCCACAGTCTTATATGCAGGTAAATGACATGTTAAAGAGGAATGGATGCTTAAAGATTGTACCATATTGTTGTACATTTGTTCAATTGTTGTATTTTACTTTTGCTGTGCAAAAGAAAAGTGTAATATTGATGTAAACTCTGATGTAAGTGAAAAGTTTAAATTTCCCTGTAAAATTGTACTAAAGAAAGTGAAAAGATCCTGTAAAACATCTCGAATTCAGTGTATTTGGGATTCGGGGTGTTACAATAGTTTTCCCGATTTGAATGAAACACACTCAAATCCTATAGAAATAGAAGATCATGTAGAACCACAACCATCGGAACAAGGTCTTTCTCTAAACTCAAGGAAAACGAGACGGACTACTTCGGAAGTACACAATTTTTTCAATTTTGTCCCTTCACAAAATGATAAGAGTGTAGGACTTAAAATATGTAAGAAGTGCCAAACCCCATATAAGTTTAAAGTAGGATCGGGCACGGGTACACTTCAACGTCACTTAAATAAATGTCAACCACAATTTTCGAAAGATAATCTCACACAACAAAAAATACATCCTAAAACCGGTCAAGTAGATAGTCATACATATGATCACGATCACGTTCGTAAGGGAATCGCTAAATTAGTAATTAGGGGTGAATTGCCATATTCGTTTGGTGAACAAAAACATGTAGAGGATTTTGTACAAACCATTTTAAAAAAATTGCTAGGAATGTTGTTAAGGGTGATTGTAAATTAGTTTACAATGAGAGTAAGGATTTTTTGATAGCAACACTAAAATCACTAAACACTAGAGTTTCATTGACATCGGATGGGTGGGTAGGAGTAAACGGGGTTCCAATGATGTGTGTAACATGTCATTGGATAGATTCGGATTGGTTACTTCAAAAGAGAATAATTTCTTTTGGATATGTTAGGTACCCACATAAGGGTGAAATTATAGCCACACACATTATGGAAGCATGCAATAATTTTTTTATTCATGATAAAGTGTTTGCTATTGGTTTTGATAATGCATCCAATAACACTAAGGCAATTGAGAGTTTAAAATTTATTTTAGATCCTGTGGAACCCGAAATTTTTCATGTTAGGTTTGCTTGTCACATTTTAAATCTTTGTGTGCAAGATGCACTAAAATATGGAAATGATAAACTAGAAGCTATGAGAGATTGTGTTCATTATATTACATTGAGTGGGCCAATTTATCAAGCTTTTCATGATTGGTGTAAACTTAGGGGCATTGTATGTAGACGTTTTCCTAAAGTTGTACGACATCGTTGGAATTCTACCTTTGAATTATTAGGTGTTGTTCTTCATTATCGTTTTAATCTTAGAGATTTTTGTGTCGCAATGGGTATGCAAAATTGTATGTTAGATGACGATTTTTGGTTTTTTGCCGATAGTTTATATAAATTTTTACAACCTTTTAACGATGCAACTTTGCAATTTTCGAAAACATATACATCTACATCTAGTGGTATTTTACTTGAAATTGTGACTATGATGACAACAATTAAAGATTTGCAAAATGACCCTTTTATTGGAGATATGGTTAATGCGGCATATGTTAAGTTTTTGAAATATTTTCATCCAATTCCTATGTTATATTGTGTAGCTAGTGTAATGAATCCTATGATTAAATTAGAAGGTACAAAAAATTTAATTGAAATTTTCTACACTTATGCCCCACACGATGCAATACTAGATTTTGATCATGTTGCTTTTACTCGTAAATTTGAGAATGTTTTGACTAGGTTATATGATTCTTATGTTAAGATTTATTCAACTAACACTATTCAAACACAAACAAAAAATGTTCAATCTTCTTCTTCTTCTTCTTCCATATTAGCAAAAGGAAAGAGTCAAGCTAGTATTGGTGTTTTAAATCTTATTAAATCGAAAAAGGCAAGAACCAATTCACCTAATGAGTTGAATTGGTATAATGCACAATGTGCAGTTGAAGATGCAGAACATGTGTTACAATTTTGGAAGACTAATGAAGTAATTTTTAATATTCTTTCTCATATGGCTAAAGATCTGCTAACAACACCGGTGTCAACTGTTGCATCGGAAAGTGCTTTTTCTCTTTGTGGCAGGATAATGAGCCCGAGCAGGAACCGATTGACAGCCAAAAATTTAGAAATGCTAGTATGCACCGAAGATTGGATGAAAGCGGAAGAGATGACCCAAGACTTACTTGAAGCACAAGCTGGAGGTGGATCAACAAGTAGCGATGAATGAACGATTACATTTAGTTAATTTACATTAAAATGTTGTTCAATTAATTGTAATTAATTAGGAAATTTAGAGTGATGAGATTCTATATTTAGGTTAAGTTGAAGTGCACGACAATAATCCAATGCCTTCTCTTCAATCTAAGTAGAGGCCATCTCGATCTTTAAATTCAAGTAATTCCCTTGATTTGTAATTTGATGATTTGAGCTAAATAGACAAATTTGTATGAATTTTATTCATGTACTTAATTTTATTTAAGAAGTTCAAATTTATTTAATCATGTACTTTATTTATTCATGTACTTCAATTATTTATGAAATTTTATTCTTTGCAATTGTTATACAATTACAAATCCATATACTTGTTCTTTAACAATGCTAAAAAAAAAACTTTCATACACGGGCCAGGCCCGGCCCGGACCCCACACTAGGGGCTAGGGGCCAGGTCCGGGCCAAGGTTTCTTACCTTGAGCCCGGCCTGGCCCGGCCCGCGTTGGGAGGAGCTCGGCCCGGGTAAGCCCGGGACCAGTCAAAACCCGGTCAAACCCGGCCCGGCCCGGCCCGAATGGCCCGAATGCCATCCCTAGGTCCTGATCACTTCTATTCATCCACTGGGAAGTAGGGATTTGATCTTATCCCGAAACTGGTTCGTAAGGCGGCTATAAATACCCCCCATCCCCCACTATTACCAGGTAATCAATCTTTTGCCAATCAAAGCTCTTTCATAATCTTTCTAATTACCGACAAGAGCGTCAGAGGGTGTGTCGCCGGAATCAACCCCGGTGTTTCGCACTTTTTGCAGATCAACGGCGGGAGATCACGGTCAAACTCCGGCGAAGAGGTATTCAGGTTTGACTATTCAACTTCCCTTGAATCCACAAATCTATCTGTTTGCCCCACACCGATTTCCGCGGCAACAGATTAGCACCGTCTGTGGGAACACGAATAGCAATCCACCCTATTCCATCGGTTAAGATCACCTCCAGCCATGCCTCCAAGGAAACTGAGATCTAGGGGGTCCCACCGTGGACCCACTCCTCAACCGCAACAGGAGGCTCCCCTCCAAACCGTCCAGCAGCAGGGACAACTCTCTCCTCAGCCTGATCAGCCCCTGTAGCAGCCTCCTCTCCAAAATCTTCAACACCAGCAGGCTCCACTCGGGCCCCAGAAATTCGGTACTGGGACCTCTCGTCCTCATCCTGAGAAGCAACCTCTTCACTGCGACCATGTCTCCGTACATAACCCTTCAACCGGCTCAATGGCATCCCATAACCCTTGGCCTTCTGAAGACCTCCGCAACATCCTTATCAATCGGCAGAAAGAGGAGGACCTTCGCCACCATTTGGATGAAAGGCAGGCCCGAGAGGGAGCCTCCCGCTCAGAACGTCCAAATACACGATCCCCTCGTCGCCGCGATCACAGGAGGTCCCCTCTTCATAGGAAGCGGAGGGAGTCCCCTGAGGATCGTCAAAGAAGGCATCATTCTCCCGCTGGTCGACAGCCCCAAAGGGATCAGAACGAGCCTATCACCCTAGCAGAATTCCAAGAGTTCTAGGCAACAATCTTGTAGGCCCTCAATCTCCAGCCAAACAACAATAATGTTCAGAGGGTCCCCACTCCTCCGCCGGTTCGCAGCCATCGCCATCGGTCCCTCAGTCCTCCTCAAGCTCTGAGCCACCGCCGTCACATTCCTAGCCCTCACCCGTCTCCGAGCTACCGACGCCGTAGCCCACACTCCCCTTCGTACGAAGACGAGTCCCGAGGCTCACTTGAGAACCGTTGAAGGGATGATGCTGTCTACCACCGTCTCCACGAGATGGAGAGGCGCCTCGGCCAACTGGATAGAGACGAGGAACTGGGAGGAAGGACCCTCCGTCCGAGCAGACCCCCGTTTTCTCGAACCATCATGGAGGCACCCGTTCCGGTAAACTTCAAGTCCCCGCAGTTCGAGACATATACGGGGGAGTCAGACCCCATGGATCACATTGAGAGTTTCAAAACTCTAATGATGTAACATCAAGCCTCCGGTGCCCTCCTATGTAAGACTTTCCCAGCCACTCTCAAAGGTCCAGCTTGGGAATGGTACTCCCGCCTCGCTCCATCCTCCATATTCTCTTTTGAACAGTTCGAGACCTTCTTCATAACCCACTTCGTGAGCTGCCGCCACTCCGAAAAGACGAGTATTTCACTACTCTTCCTTAATTAGAAGAAGGGCGAGAAGTTGAGAGATTATGTCAAGCGGTTTACCGCGAAAGCCAGATCCATAGCCTCCCTCAACCAATCGGTCACTGCAGCCGCCTTCCAGTCCAATGTCCTCAACTCCAACCTCCAGTCCTCCCTAGCCAAACAGCCCCCGCGGGATTTCTCCTACCTTCTTCTCAGAAGCGAGAAGTACATCCGCGCGGAGGAGGCTGAACATCGCCCCACATTTGAGGGATCCTCTTCTGGAAATAAGAGGAAGGCTGCTGAAGACGAGGGAGCCAAGAAGCTCCAGAAGGACAACGGGGGTCAGCGTCGGCCACCTCCCAGATTTGAAAAGTTTACCCCTCTCAACGCCAATGTTTCATCTATTCTCATGGAGGTAGAGAAAGAAGGGATCCTACCTCCTGCCCTAAAGATGAATACTCCAGGAAAGAAGAGAAACAAGGAAAAGTGGTGCCGCTATCATCGGAACCACGACCACGACACCAATGACTGTCGGGCCCTGAAGAATGAAATTGAAGTCCTCATTCAGAGAGGGCAGCTGTCCAAGTTCGTAAGAAAGGACCGGATTGATCTTCTTCCACCCTCCAGGGGGGCTAACAAGCATCCCGAGAGGCGCAACGAGACTCCCGAATTTGAAGAAGAGCGCATCTTGCACCTCATCCGCAGAGGCCCGATAGGAGGAACCTTTAACTCTTCTCGTAAGGCTTTCATCAGGGAGGTCAACTCGGTGCATAGCATATCCCCTCCCAAAGGTTTCGGAGTCCCGGTTACTTTCTCGGATGTAGATCTAGAGGGTGTCCGAACGCCCCACTGTGATGCACTGGTCATCAACCTCCACATGGAAAACTTCAAAGTAGAAAGGATTCTGGTGGATAATGGCAACTCTGTCAACATCCTCTTCCTAGCGGTTTTCCGAGGACTCAAATTATCGCAGGACAGGCTAAAGCCCACCGGCTACAGTCTCCATGGGATCACGGGAGTGCCAGTGATGATCGAAGGGGTTATAACCCTCGACGTAACTGTTGGCAAAACTCCTACTACTCGAACGGAGCCAATGGACTTCATGGTTGTCGACATCCCAGCCGTTTACAATGTGATCCTAGGTCGACCTGGCCTAGCTACTTTAGAAGCCGTCCCGTCAGCTTATCATCTGAAAATAAAGTTCCCCACCAAGGCAGGTGTAGGGGAAGTAAGGGAAAGTCAGGAGATGGCCCGCAAATGCTATACAACCTCGACCGGAGGACCCGTTCTTTCCCTCGAGACTCTTGAAATTCTCCAGGGGAACACCCAGCCTATGTCAGAACTGGTAGACGAGCTGGAGGAAGTGCTCTTCTCGAAGCAAGATCCGAACCGCAAATTCTTCATCAGCAAGACCCTCCCCTCTGCCCTCTGTTCCGACATAGTCCAGTGTATCAAGAAGAACTATGACCTCTTTGCAGGGACTGCTGCCGACATGCTAGGGATTTCCAAAGACCTCCTCATCCATCACTTAAGTGTTGCTCTGGGGTCCAAACCGGTCCAGCAGAAGAGGCGTAAATTCACCCCTGAGCGCCAGCAGGCCATAAAGGATGAAGTAGAGAAGCTCCTCAAAGCCCGGTTCATCCAAGAGGTCAATTATCCCAAGTGGCTCTCTAATGTTGTTATGGTTAAGAAGGCCAATTGAAGTTGGAGGATTTGCATCGACTTCACGGACTTGAACAAGGCATGCCCCAAGGATCCTTTCCCACTCCCCAGCATTGACACCTTGATCGACGCCACTTCGGGCCATGAACTTTTGAGCTTCATAGGTGCTTTCTCCGGTTACAACCAAATCCGCATGTTCCCCCCAGATATCCCGAAGACCAACTTCGTCACCGATCAAGGTCTCTATTGCTATAGAGTAATGCCCTTCAGGCTCAAAAATACCGGTGCCACCTACCAGCACCTCGTCAATAAGGTCTTCCAGAATCAGATCGGCCGAAACATGGAAATGTACGTTGATGATATGCTAGTAAAAAGTATCCATGGGTCCAACCATGTCACCGACCTACAAGAAGCCTTCGACGTGCTGAGAAAGCATAACATGAGACTGTAGTGTGCATTCGGGGTCTCATCGGGTAAATTCCTGAGCTTTATGGTTAGTCAAAGGGGGATCGAGGCCAATCCCAAGAAGATAAAAGCCATTCTCAATATGGCTCTTCCTACAAATGTGAAAGAAGTTCAGAAGCTCACAGGACGCCTCGCGGCTATAGGGCGCTTCCTGTCTAAGTCAGGGGAGAAGTGTCTTCCTTTCTTCAAAGCCCTCTGGGGGGCTAAGGGTTTGAGTGGGGTCCGTAGCAGCAAGAATCGTTTGACCAACTGAAAGCCTATCTGGTCAACCCCCCACTCATCAGCAAGCCTACTCCCGGGAAAACACTCTACCTCTACCTTGCAGCCTCCGAGCAAACCCTCAGTGCTGTCCTAGTAAGGAAAGAAGACAAGGCTCAGAAGCCTATCTATTATGTAAGCAAGGTCCTTAGAGACGCCAAGCTCTGCTATCCGAGACTGGAAAAGATAGCATATGCCTTGGTTATGGCAGCCAGGAAGATCTGCCCCTATTTTCAATCCTACTTGGTGGTCGTCCTTACCGACCAGCTGCTCAAGCAAGTCCTGCACAAGCCCAAGACCTCTGGGCATCTGATGAAGTGGTCAGTCGAGTAAAGTTAACATGACATATCTTATCAGCCTCGGACCACTATCAAAGCACAAGCCCTGGCCGAGTTTATAGTGGAAAGCGCCATCCCAGAAGTGAGTCAAGCAGTAAATGGGCCGCCCATCTGGACAGTGTATGTGGATGGGTCTTCTTGTGCCGAAGGGAGCAGAGTCGGAGTCATTTTGGCAGGCCCAGACGACTTCGTTCTCTAATACTCCCTCCGCATCAACTTCAAAGCTTCCAACAACGAAACTGAGTATGAAGCCCTAATAGCAGACCTGGATATGGCTCGCAAGGCAGGAGCGCAATGTGTTCGAGTATTCAGTGACTCGCAGCTGGTGGTGAATCAGGTCTTAGGGGACTATGAGGCGCGAAACGACCAAATGGCCAAATACCTAGCCAAGGTCCAAAGTCTCATGGCTTCGTTCGAAAAGGCTCTACTCCAGCGGATCCCTAGAGAAGAGAACTCCCAAGCAGATGCCCTCTCGAAGTTGGCCTCCTCCTCCCTCTAAGGTCTCGAGCAGACCATCCTAATCGAAGTACTCCTAAGACCGAGCATAGAAGAAGAAGCCTCCGACTCGATGGAGTCACTACCGGTCCAACTCAGGGATAACTGGATGAAGCCTCTGATTGAGTTCTTCAGGGATGGGAGCCTCCCCCAACATCCTAAAGAAGCCCGTCAAATCCGAACGAGAGCGGAGCGGTACACCCTCGTTGAGGGAATCTTGTACAAACGCTGCTATACCCAAGTAGATGGCAGACCCTACTTGAGATGTCTCGTATGCCTTGAAAGAACTTCACAAAGGTATAGGTGGGGCCTGTTCAGGATCAAGATCCCTCGCCAGGAAAGTTTTGAACTACGGGTAATTCTGGCCTACCCTACTTCGGGATGCCGAGCAGCATGTCCGGCAATGCAGCCCCTGTCAACAATTCTCCAACGTCCACCGCCTACCCCAAGCACAACTCACATCCCTCTCCAATCCGATTCCATTCGCAATGTGGGGGATGGACTTGCTAGGTCCATTCCCACCAGCTCCAGGCCAGCTCAAGTTCCTAGTCATGGCGATCGACTATTTCTTCAAATGGATCGAGGCTGAACCACTGGCTACCATTATCGAGAACAAAGTGCTGCAGTTCTTCTGGAAAAATGTAATTTGTAGGTTCGGCATACCTCGAGTCCTAATAACAGATAACGAAACACAGTTTACAGGTGCAGCATTCCGCACTTTATGTGAAGACCTCAGCATTCAGCAACGCTTCTCCTCCGTCTCCCATCCTCA
This sequence comes from Hemerocallis citrina, assembly GCA_017893485.1. Taxonomy (NCBI): domain Eukaryota; kingdom Viridiplantae; phylum Streptophyta; class Magnoliopsida; order Asparagales; family Asphodelaceae; genus Hemerocallis; species Hemerocallis citrina. Next base: position 303,854 of record JACEHZ010000364.1, read on the forward strand.
ATCCAATGGTCAATTAGAGAACACCAACAGAGAGATCCTCTTAGGCATCAAGAAGAGACTAGACAAGTTGGCCAAAGGCTTATGGACAGAACAACTTCCTAACGTACTATGGAACTACCGCACTACGAAAAAGACCCCCACAGGAGAGTCGCCCTTCAATCTCACCTACGGGTCCGAGGCCGTAATCCCCTTAGAAGTTGGTTTGCCATCCCCTCGCCTTATTGCCTATGATGAAGAAAAAAATGCCAAAGAACTCCGGGCGAATTTGGACCTGATTGATGAGCTCCGTGAAAGAGCTTCAATTCGCCAGCAAAATTATCGGAGAAGAATCGAGCAGGCCTACAACAAAAGAGCTCATCCCCACATATCTCAAGTAAGGAGACCTAGTCCTCAGGAAGCTAACCATCTCATTCCCCAGCCAAAAAGGCAAGCTAGCCCCGAATTGGGAAGGACCATACAAGGTCTCCAAAGTAATTCGGCCAGGAGAATATCGTCTTGAAGACCTCGAAGGCAGAGCGATACCAAGAACTTGGAATGCCGACCATTTACTGAAGTACTAAGAGGGTGTTTGAACGCCTCTCTGAGTACCTTCAAATGTCGAGCCATTCCTATCTTCCTTTTATTTGTACTTGCTTCTTTATTTTCTCATTGTAATAACGGCCTGCAACGTAGAAGCGGCCGATTAGCAATCATTAATAAAGAACTTCCTTCGCACAATAATTCATCTGTTTTTGTTTTATCTCTCTGTTTAAAATCCTGAATGTACTTACTCAAACGACGAGTTCGGAGTCCAAAACTTGGCTCGATTCCGCTTCGCAAGCTCGTTCTTAAGCGAGCTAGAAGTGGTTTGCCATTCGGAACTGCTCCCACAACCGTTGAAACTTACTCAAACGACGAGTTCGGAGTCCAAAACTTGGCTCGATTCTGCTTCGCAAGCTTGCTCTTAAGCGAGCTAGAAGTGGTTCGCCATTTGAAACTGCTCCCACAACCGTTGAAACTTAATCAAACAACGAGTTCGGAGTCCAAAACTTGGCTCGATTCCGCTTCGCAAGTGCGCTCTCAAGCGAGCTAGAAGTGGTTCGCCATTCGGAACTGCTCCCACAACCGTTGAAACTTACTCAAATGACGAGTTCGGAGTCCAAAACTTGGCTCGATTCCGCCTCGCAAGCGCGCTCTTAAGCGAGCTAGAAGTGGTTCGCCATTCGGAACTGCTCCCACAACCGTTGAAACTTACTCAAATGACGAGTTCGGAGTCCAAAACTTGGCTCGATTCCGCTTCGTAAGCCCGCTCTCAAGCGAGCTAGAAGTGGTTTTCCATTCGGAACTGCTCCCACAATCGTTGAAACTTACCCAACAAACCCGTTCGGAGTTCAAAGCTTGGCTCGACCCCAATTCTACCCCTCGCTCATAAGCGAGTAAGAAGTGGTCCGCCCTTTTGAGGTACTCTTACAATAATAGATAATTAACTAAACACACAAACACACAAGCACAAAAGAATAAACAAGCTTTCACTTCCATAAAGATTAAAGTTCGAGGAAACTCAGATTACAAGACCAGCTACTCAGTTCTTTACGATGACTAACAAAATTTGAAAAAGCCAAAATTACAACAACTCTTTCAACGCTTCTTTGGGACAGGGATACTCCGGTTTAAAGACACCCGGGGACGGCGGCGCCTAACCTCGGAGCTCATCTCTAGACCAGCAAACTGAGACGCATCTTCAGCACTGCCTCTGATGATGGCCCCAACGGATGCTCCGCTCGACGAAGCAGCCACCCCACTTTGTGCGTCAACAGGGCTCTGCTAAGTAGCAGGTGAGCGGGTCGCAAGCTCATAAAAAGAAATCCTTCTCTCGCTCTCTTCACGAGTACACGACGTGCTGCTGACATTAACCCGTTTAGGTTGGGGTTTGAACCGAGCGACCTCCTCCTCGAGCTTGATGATTCAATCCTTCAAAGAGTCATCCTTTACGGCAATCTTGAAGCGAGGAAGCCGAGCAGAGCCAGCGGCACCAGAGCTGTCGGCAATAATCCGACGGAGATGAGTAACTTCGATGCTCTTATCAACCATAACCCTCTTCCGCTCGTCAACCTCCACCGTCGCCTTGCTCATGGTTGCTAATAACTCATCTCGCTCGGCCGTCAGCTTTCCCATTGCCGCGGTTAACTCCTCTCTCTTCGCCAAAAGCTCGTCTTCGGCTATCGACAATTCGCGGACCTTAGCTAACAGTTCATCTCTCTCCACTGAGACATCAGATAGCGCCTTCTTTAGTTGCTTCAGCTCGGAGAGACGCTTTGACAGCTTTAGCTTGAGGTGGTTCAAATCCAACTCGGTCTTGAAAAAACACTCTCGACTGCGAGAAAGGGCCAACTTCGTCGCTCCTAAGTCGGCTCGGAGATGAGAGACCTCAGCCACGGTCGTGTTTGTCGACGCCTCCTGAAAGGGCACAACAACACTAAGCTCGAGCAACACAGCTAAATTTCAAAGCAAAGTCGCTCACACTTAGAAAGATTTCAATAGCAAGGTGTTCACAACACTTGAGTTCTCAACACAAAAAGCAAAAGGTGTTTTCAACACTTAGCAAAATTTTTAATAGCAAGGAGTTCACAACACTTGAGTTCTAAACACAAAAAGCAAAGGGTGTTTTCAACACTCAGCAAAATTCCAAAACAAGGCGACTTCAAATCAAGATCAAATTTCAACACTTAGCAAAATCTCAAAAAGTTGGTCATTTTATTAAAATTCAAAAAAAAAAGTACATGAGAGCGGTGGCCAGTCCGCGGTTCGACATTACAACCAAAAAAACAACAAACGAAAGAAAGGACGACTGAGTCAGGGGTCCACCTCGCGGTGCTGCTCCGAAGCATCCTTGCTCAGCAAAGTGACGAGCGCTCCTTCAAGGTTTGCCTTGTCCTCGCCGTCCCCCTCGGCCTCATCACCCTCTAGTTCGGGTTCAGCCTCCACCAGGGGGATAAGCTCCTCGCCTTCTACAGGGTCGTAGAAGTAATACAACGAACCGTCGAAGCCGGGAATGCGAGCAGCCACGTGCTTCAGTGCTCGGGCATAGGCCTCCTCCATGTTCGTCATCATGTGGGCTTCTGCCTCATCCCGAACCACCTTCTCTGCCTCCACCACCCTCAGCGCTTGGCCTCTCAGTGCCTCCTCGGATGCCTTTAAGGCCTTCGCGAGCTCCTCCTCGAGACGAGCCCCCTCTTTCTCCAACGCCTCGACCTTGGAAGTCTCGGCCGCAGAGTGCTTCAGCGCTTCAGCAAGCTTCGCCTCAAGGGCCCCCACCTCGGCCGCACGCGAAGCCGAGAGTCGCTGCTCGGCCTCGAATAGCTTAACCGCCTTGGAGCGCTCCGACCTTTCGCGATCGTTTGCCGCCGTCATTTCCTTCTCTTGCTCGGTGAACTGCTCGAGCATGTGGCTGAAGTGGCATAGGGTCTGCAAACAGAACAGAGGTAAAGAAATGATTAAAACCGAGCAAAAAACTTAGAAAATTTTTGGGTTATCGAAATTAACTCATACTTACCGACATCGTTGACCGAGCTATCTCCAAGGCGTCGTTGCCAATGGTGCCGGCCCTCAACGCGGCACGGTCCTTCAGGGTCGGCAGGTGGCATACTGCCTGTATGCACATCTCCGCCTCGCCGAGGAAGCTGTCCAACTTCACCACCCTCCAGTCGGGGACGAAGAGCCGCTTATGCTCCTCGGTGAGGATGGTCTCTGCCTCAGCCATAAGCGGCGGCACCTCCAAGGCCAGAGCGGCGCTGACAGAGAATGCCCCGCTCGACGACCCCAGGGCATCTGCCGAGGGGACCGAAGCATGCGGTTCCGAAGGGGCCTCAGTCACCAGGTCCACAACGACCGAGGGTGCCGAGGGCGCCTGTACCGTTTGGCCGGAAGGAGGCCCCGCCGTGGTCCTCTTCCTTTTCTTCATCTTCGAGCCCTTCGCCGCAGCAGCATGACTCTTCGCCATCAACGCTCTGTAGTCCATACCGGGGGCCTCTGCACACAAAAAAAAAGCTGAGCAAAAAAGTTAGAAAAAACAAACACTAAAAGACTCAAACAATCAAGAAAAAAGAAAGAGGGCGTACTGGGGTTGATCGGACCGAGACCTCCACCAAACAAAACCTCCTCAGTAATGTCCTTCTAACCAAGGGTCGGAAGACCGAGGATCTTAGTCACCACCCCCTCTTCTTCTCTTGTGAGCACCGGCTCGGCCTTCGCCCACTTCGGGACCTCATCTTTCCAAGCCGTCGAGAACCCCCATGGCTCGGGGCTTCGGATGAGGAAGTACTTCTCCTTCCAGTGTTTGATGGAGTCCGGGTTCTCGATCAACTTGGCCCCCTTCCTCGGCGACAAGTAATACCGGTACTCCATCTTGCTTATGCGGCAAATGTGGTACAAGCTTCGGAGCAGAACAAGCTGCAGTTGCACACCGACCGCCTGACACTGGAGGATGAAGGCGATAACATGCCACCACATGTTCGGCATAAACTGAACCGGGCTCAAGCCGTACCACTGCAGCACCTCGACCACGAAGGGATGCAGTGGTAGCCGAAGAACGGCATTAAGTGCATCGTACGGGAAGACGCATGTGTCTACCAACGTCCCCGTACACGATCGGAAGCTGGGGCTAGGGAGTAATAGCGTGTACTCCTTCGGGATGTGGAATGCCTTCCCGACCGATGTAGATCAGCCTCGGTCATGATCGAGGGTAACTCATCCACCTCGGAAGGATCCCTCGGGCTGTTCTCCTCATATACCGGAGCCATCCCATGCACCACCTTCTCTAAGATGTCCTCGGAGTAGCTCCTCACCCCACTAACACTCGATAATGTGGACGGTAGCCGACCCAGCTCTCCTGCCCCCTTTGGAGTCTCAACTATCGTCAACACCCCGACCGGCTTAACCACTTCCTTCCCCTTCCTCGACTTAACCACTACCGCTCAGCTGGTGTCTCGGTCCAAGGTGGAGGCCTCGTCCCCAGAAGACACTCTAGACATTTTCAAAGAGAAGGGGGAAAGACTAACCTTGAAGTGACGTGTACGGTCGGAAAAGATCGCCGGAGTTCAAACTCGCATGGCCACGAAAGCTAGTGGCGCCGCTCGAGAGCAAAAACAATGCTAGTAAGAGTAAAGTAAAAGTGAAACTGTAAAAAAGAAAAAAAGGGAATGGAGAGAACTTATAAGAGTTAGAAAAATTCGGATGGGCTTTAGGCCCATGTAACGGCTCGACAGAAGCACAAACGACTAACGCTGAAGCCTAAACATCTTCTTACCTCAAGATTCATGCCCAATACTCGATCAGACAGTGGAAATCGTGCCACGACCTTCGAAATTCAAGTCCGAGCAACTTGCATTCTCCCTCAGAATCCAAATCTGAGCGACTTGCATTCCGAGCTGCATATTGGAGAAAAATAACTTTTCTTCAAAATTCGTGCAAGATTTTGATCAGACGGTCCAGATTGGGCCACGACCACAAAACGACGAGATAGCATTTTCTCGTGATCTACACCGTCTTTTGCATCAAGATTCGTGCAAAGTCTTCAGATGAATGCCTCAGATCGAGCCAGTCCCTCAGAATCCAAATCCGAGCGACTTGCATTCCAAGCTGCATATTGGAGAAAAACAACTTTCTCCTCAAAATTCGTGTAAGATCTTGATTAGACGGTCCAGATTGGGCCACGACCACAAAATGACAAGATAGCATTTTCTCGTGATCAACACCGTCTTTTGCATCAAGATCCGTGCAAAATCTTCAGACGAACGCCTCAGATCGAGCCACATCCCTCGGAATCCAAATCTGAGCGACTTGCATTTCGAGCTATGTATAGGAGAAAAATGACTTTCTCCTCAAAATTCGTGCACGATCTTGATCAAACGGTCCAGATTGGGCCACGACCACAAAACGACAAGATAGCATTTTCTCGTGATCCATACCGTCTTTTGCATCAAGATCCACGCAAAATCTTCAAATGAACACCTCAGATCGAGCCACGTCCCTCGGAATCCAAATCTGAGCGACTTGCATTATAACACCCCGTATTTTACGATACCTGAACATATATGTATGTATGTATATTGTCCGTATGCGGGTGCATGATTACAGTATTTTTGTTTGATTTTGATATCTTGGTATGTGGTTAGGGTTACGGGACAGGTCATGGGAGGATTGCATTCGAAAAAGATGCACGAGAACGAGGAGGACCGATACTAGTATAAACGCTAGTTTTCGGTATGACGCTTATGCAAATATAACATTGTATGATGCTACAGTGGATATATACTGCGTGCACTCGTTAAAACCGCTCGTCTCGCACCCATTGGAACTCATTAAGTCTTTTTTGGGCAGCCAACACAACTAACACCAAAACCATGGGCCATGAGACATTGTTTTAGTCTAAAAAACCACCTACACCCTAAAACCTACCACCAGTCAAAACCGGCCTATTACCCCCTCTCTTCTCCTTCATCTTCCCAATTCATTATCCCTCTTTGCTCTGGAAATTTCAGAAAACCTCTTCAAGGGAAATAGGAGAGAAGGAAGAAGAAAGTGAAGAAGAAGGCTCAAGAAGAGATTTCCAAGGAAGGAAGCTTGAAGAAGATCATTCCTCTACTAAAACCAAGGGTGGGGAATTTCTCTAAACCTTGTTTTCTTGTCTTTTAATTGATTTTGATTGCATGCATGTATGGTAGGATGGATATGGTTGATCATCTAAGAGTTGAAAGTTGAAGTCAGAATTGAACTAGAAAAACTGATTCAGAGTACCATTTTGTGGATTTTCCCAAGAGCAAAATATAATGAATTAGACCATGAAATTTAACGAGTTTGTTCATATATGTGTTAAGATCGTTCATAATTTATTTCAGATTTTTCTATGGTCATTTGATATTTTAATAAAATCGTGAGGTGCAACTGTGTCGTAAGGCAGATTCAGCAAAAGATAAACAGAATGGCTGATATTGTAGGAATTTTCATGATTTATTGAAGCATTCTATTGATCGGAAATTTTTACCCTATGTTCCTGCATGCATTTTGATTATGGAAAAAAATCAGTAAATTATTTGGATGAGTTTATAGACATGAGAAAAATCGAGCTTTAATCAGTAGCTGATGTTGAACTGGAGAATTTGATGGTTTCTGTGCAAATTGGCAATAGAAAGTTTTCACTGTATAATTAGAATTTTGACATGAGGTCTTTGCATAATGTTTGGTATGATATTTAGTTTTACGACCATAAATTTTATGTCATTTGGACAAGTGTGGAATTTACTATGATTTTATGATTATGCACAGTGCTATTTTCAGCCAGTTTTGATACACTGTAGAGATTGGGAATTTAAGACTTGTTAGAAGCACATTTTGTGAACCTAATTCATTAGAGAGTTGTAGTGGACACCTAGATATTTCCAACAAGACCAATTTGAGGCAATTTCAATAAACGGTTGATTTACTATGATTTTTGTAAGACTGGACAGAGAACTAGAGTAGAGCTGAGTGCTCTGAATTGGAGAGACTGATTGTGTGAATTGGTGTATCATTGATAGATGAGTGTGTTAGGGTGACTTAATGGTATAATTTGGACTCATGACCAACTAGAGAGTTGTTGAGGACACCCACACCCTTCTATAGAAATTGAGTTTGCGACGTTCTGAGGAGCGAGTAGGATTTTGTGTTACTGGTAAGGTGCAGCCTGTGCACAGGAAGCACGCAGGCTGGAGCTTGAGAGGCTATTTTGAGGACTTAGATGTTTGAATTTAAGCTCATGATCAACTAGAAAGTTGTAGCCTAGGATCTTATCTTTCCAGATTGGGGTCGTACACTCCAATCGGAGTTGTTTCGAGAGAGTTATGACCATTTTAAGATTCGGGCAGAAATCCGTAGGTCGCTTAGTCTTGGTTTGGACTAAGTGTTGTGAAGACATTTTTCCTTGTGTGTTATCTGAGTCGATGAATCGTGTCTAGGGATGGTTGATCTCTGTTATTGAGGTTGTTGACTACCACAGCGGGATGTGTGACTCGAGTTAGTAACTAGGGTAAGGGATACCCTGCACCTATCAAACCTATATATTGTAGACTTCTGCCGAGCGTAGGACGTCCGAGCATGCCGGTGAGTTGAGCTCATGGGGCGATCATACATTCACAGCCAGGGTAGCGGCAGGAGTAGGCCATTATGCTGGACTAGTCTAAGCCGGGGAAGTGGGGAAGTGGTAAACCGGACCGGTATCGCCAGGGGCCAAAGGCTGATAGGCAAGTGTGGAAACAGTTAATTCTTACCCGAAGTAATTAGAGTAAGGTAGGGGTTGGAATGGTTTATTAAGGGATTGGAAAATTGCTTTAGTCCTAGTAAACCATAGTCGGTGTTGTACCTTCCAGTCGTAGGGATACGTTTTCGGCACTCATGGAATTGAGTCCTCGATTCGTATCTCGATCTGTTGATTCCCAAAAATTTGCCGATATGGGAGGCCCGGAGGATTTGACCTCCCGTGGTGCTCACGTCCCTATGCGGGGGTTTTTGTATTTTGGTATATGTTCATGACTCGATCTTGGGGTGAACACGCATGCATATAAGTTCATGACTCGATCTTAGGGTGAACACGCATGCATAAGTCCATAGGGGATGTTGGGAATCAAATGGTCGTAGGACCGGATTCAACACGGCTTTCTAAGGAGGTCCGTACGCGGGTACCAACTGGCAGAGACTACTTGGGGCATTGCAGAGGCGGAACTAGACCAACCACTGCAACCTCCTTGGGTAACAGACAATCTGTTGGGAACTGGATGGGTACAAGGATAGGTTGCATGGCGAGGGATTGAACCCTACAATCAGGAGAGGCGAACTCCTTGGAAAGTATGTAGTATAAGATGCATACATTTCCATCGAAGTTGATTTTGGGAAAGTATGTAGTATGGGATGCATACATTCCCAACTGAATTGCATTAGAGTAGGTGCATCGTGTGCATTCTTGTTTGTGCATTAGATTAAGACATGCTTGGGTCTGGAACGCATGTAGTATGGGATGCATGCAGATCCAGATTCCCAAGTCTTGCTTGCTTTAGAATAGGCTTGTGATAGGTACATTTAGTTGTTAAACCATGGCATACACGAGCACCACATAATTTAGGATGCACGTTTCCTTTTCCATTCAAGATGGTTTGTGATTGCCAGTTGGAGGATCACTGTTATTATCAGTATTGCGTCAGTCGAAGTACTGACATTTCCCACCTTTTAGGTATCGGTTCTACTCTTCAAGCAGGTGCAGAGATATCAGAGTCGCGCAGCAGAAGACTCAAGCCGAGGAGCAAGTCCCAGGAAAGCAGATTGACCATTCAGCGGAGCTTCGGTAGTGAGTCATCGACTGCCAGTCCAAGAGAAAGTTGTTAACCTTCCAGAAAGGAGTGATGTATGTTTGTAATAAGATGTACTGAGTTTATGTAATTTATATTCTTGACAAGAACAAGACATTGGTTGTAATCAATGATGTAATGACTCATTTGGCAATAAAAAGTTTTAAATTTCCGTGTTATTACTGTGTTGAGATGCATTTGAAGGCAAAGATTCTGGGGAGTGTCACGGATGTCCGGTAACGGGGATCTAGGGCGCTACATGCATTCCGAGTTGCGTATTGGAGAAAAACGACTTTCTCCTCAAAATTCGTGCAAGATCTTGATCAAACGTCCAGATTGGGCCACGACCACAAAACGACAAGATAGCATTTTCTCGTGATCCACACCGTCTTTTGCATCAAGATCCACACAAAATCTTTAGATGAACGCCTCAGATCGAGCCACGTCCCTCGGAATCCAAATCTGAGCGACATGCATTCCGGGCTATGTATTGGAGAAAAACAACTTTTTCCTCAAAATTCATGCAAGATCTTGATCGACAGTCCAGATTGAGCCACAATCACAAAACGATAAGATAGCATTTTTCTCGTGATCCACATCGTCTCTTGCATCAAGATCCATGCCAGATCCCATAATGAACGGTCCAGATTGCCCCACGTCGCTCGGAATCCCGATCCGAGCGACTGGCGATCCGAGCTGCACATATGGAGAAAAAAACGCTGAGCAGCACAGACCGTCCGATCGTCTCAAAATTCGTGCCTCGGCTTGATAAACGGCCCTGATTCGGCCACGTGGCCAATATCACGTTTTCTCGTGATCTGCGCCATAATGCCTTGAGATTCGTGCCAGATCTCATGATGAACGGTCTAGATTGCCCCCCGTCGCTCGGAATGCCGATCCGAGCGACTGGCGATTCAAGCTGCTCATATGGAGAAAATAATGTCGAGCAGCACAAACCGTCCGATCGTCTCGAGATTCGCCCCCCGGCCTGATGAACGGCCCTGATTCAACCACATGGCCAAATACAAGATCCACCGTCAGATGACCTTGTGATTCGCGCCACGACGTGATGGACGGCCCGGAATGCGCCACGTCGCTCGGAACCTCAATCCGAGCGACTGGCTTTCCGATCTGCCCATACGAAGAAAACACTGCCGAGCGACGCAGGCTGTCAGATCGTTTCAAAATTCGTACCCTAGACTGATCAAAGCTCCAGATCCACCCACGTCGCTCAGCGCTGCTCCACCGTCCAATCTCTCAAAACCACATGCCGATGCGAGATGGGCGGCCCAGATTACGCCACGTCATAAATAATATTAAAAATTAATTTCATATTTATTAAATTCGAATTATTTATTTAAAAATTGCGGAAAATGATTGAAAATTCAGAAAAAATAATTTAAAATTCTAAAAAATAATTGTAAATCTAGGGAAATATTTTTTAGCCCCTGGATAAATAATTATTGCTTAGAATGATTAATTAACGCCTCCGAATAATAAATCACCGCTTCACAAAATTAAATAACTGATCCGAAAAATAAATAAAAATTAAGAAAAGTCACCAAAAGTCCAGGAGAGCTCTATAACAGACTTGAGCGCACGACCAACTCCGAAAATCACCATAATACCTCGTATAAAGATCCGACACCTCTCTTTTGGACTCCGATACAACTCCGCAAGCCATTAAAACAGTAAAACTACTCCTCAAAAGCTAATCAAACTCAGTCTTCGGGAGTGGGGGGCTCGTGATATGGCTAAAAAATAGGGTTAAATCGGAACTGTCCAAATCGGGCACGAATCTTAAAGCTCGGGAGTAAAATGATAATTTCACCTACAAACGGGTCTGAAATGGGAACTGGGCCTTTTTCCGAAGACCCAATAACCCATAAACGGGTCCGTCTTATTTGGTGCGGGTTCCAACCCGCAAGACTCTTGACCCGGCAGGATAGGAGAATTAGGGTTTCTGATTGTCCCTAATCAACATTCCTGATCACTTCTATCCATCCACTGGGAAGTAGGGATTTGATCTTATCCCGAAACTGGTTCCTAAGGTGGCTATAAATACCCCCCATCCCCCACTATTACCAGGTAATCAATCTTTCGCCAATAAAAGCTCTTTCATAATCTTTCTGATTACTGACAAGAGCGTCGGAGGGTGCATCGCCGGAATCAACCCCGGTGTTTTGCACTTTTTGTAGGTCAACGGTGGGAGATCACGGTCAAACTCCGGCGAAAAGGTATTCAGGTTTGACCATTCAAATTCCCTTGAATCTACAAATCTATCTGTTTGCCCCCACACCGATTTCAGCGGCAACAGGAGTTATACTTTAAAGGAGATATACGGAGATATATTATAAAGGAGATATTTGGAGATATATATTTATATACGGAGTTATAAAGGAGAATTAAATATTGCAGTGCCACCCAATCTCCCAGAGGTTTGGGCTAGACCCCACAGGCCCAGGATATACCCCCGGAACAGGAGTTATATTTATATTGCCCCAAATTTTATATTTGGGGATCAGAAGTTATATATTGCCCCAAATTGTATTTGGGGATTAGAAGATTCCCTCGCTGGTATAGGGCCAGGAGGAAGACGTAGTCTCGGATGTGTAAGACTCCTATGGAGTGTCGATCCGCGTATTATATTTGTTTGACTGGCCTTTTGGCTTTAGTCTTGGTTGGACATGCGTGCAACCGTACTTTCAATCCAGCCCACAAATGATAGATGCTTAGGATACCTGGATCTGGGTGATATGGTGGGTTAGCAGGATTGAAATGTACGGGAGGGGAGGCACATAGATCCCTGTGTTGTACGAGGAGGTCAGTTGTGTGGGCACTGAAAAGGAGAAAATATAAAGGTGTATATGTGTGTTGAAAGAATACATATATATATATATATATATATATATATATATATGTAAAGATATTGATGATAAGATATCTTATGGAGACTATTTATATTATGGGAGATATGTACATACTACGGAAGATATATATATGTGTATATATTGGTATATGACTATACTTATAAAGCTTTATTGGCAACATGAAAGAAACATGAATAGAGGAGAGATGCGTAAAGTAAAGTGAGTTGTATTATGAGGTGTAATTACTGAGTACAAGAAGTTATATTATAAGATGTGAATGAGTTAATAAATTAAAGTATGACTGGAAACAAGTTGGTATGCCTTGGAATTGTGACCAGGAACTACCCGCCTGCTATTTCGGAGGAAATAGTGGGAACTACCCGCCTTGGCACAATTTCTATGGTGAGTTGGTGAGTTGTTAATTTGATATTGGTACTATGTAATGGAAATGAAAATGTGAAGTAGTATGTGCGTGAATTATTATGAATTAAGTGGAGAAGATGTGTTATGCGAATGAAACGTACAATAGATTAAAATATGTGTTATGAGATATGGATATAGATGATATTATGATATCGAATGAATGCGATAATATGTGTTGTGAATGTTATATCATGAGAGTAAATACATGGGAGGAATTGCGATAAAAAAATGAATGCCTGTAGTGAGATATTATGGAGATGTATGTGATTGATTGCTTGAATGAATGTGAGGTACGTAATATGAGAATGAGAAAGAGATTCTATATGAATTAAGATAAGTAGGAAAGAATATAAGCCGTGAGCTTGTAAATGAAAATGATTAGTAAATGAAGTACGTGATTGAATAAGTATGAAGAAAATGAGGTAGTTGCATTATGTGATTAAATATGAAAAGTAGAAGAATTATATATATATGTGTGGTATTCCCGTGTTATGTTGTTAGTTATAAAGTAAAGATTATCTGTGAATGTAAAACTATACGGGAAAGTAAAATTATAGGTGATATTAGTATAATGCTGAAAGTGTTGCGTGTTAAGCGATTAATTTGTGATTGATTTCAAAACTATGATAAGTAGATTGGGAGCATGTGTATATATATGTTTGTATAAACAGGTGACGATCCAAAGAGTACTTGATGAAAAGCTACATTTATGGTGTTTATATGTTCAGATTTCAAATGGAACTTTATTATCTTGGTATTCGTAAGTTTATTTTATTTTATTTATAAAGTTTAATCTATTTGCTTAATCAGTAAATTATACTCACACTAGGAATGGCTAACCCCTTAGTATTTGGGGAGTTAGGGGAGTGTAACGACCCGAAAAATAGCATATGGCTATTTTGCATCGACATGTGGGCGCAATTGAAAATTTCACGCGAGTATGTTATTTTTGATAACAATTATTTTTAATTAAGAATTATCGGTTATTGCCTAGTTTTATTTTATTATTATTTTCAAAATTAAATTATTTTTATACGGATTATTACAAAGTAGTTTTAATGTGTTTTGTATTGCTTGGAATTATTAGAGTAGAGAGTTGGGCTTTATTTGAAATGTATGAAGGCTAGGGGGCTTATACGAAACATTTCCTTAGATATTTACCTATCAACTATTATTTATTCACATTTTTACAAAAAAAAACCCCCTTCTTTCTCCTTCTCCTTCTTCTTCCTTCTCTTCTCTTCCCGTCCAGTTCCACCCCGACCCAGTAACCACCACCCCCCCGGTTCCCCCCTACTTCTCCTTCCCCTACTTCTTCCTCTCCCCGTTCACTTCCACCCAAAACCCCCCATCTCCCATCTCCTTCCTCCTCCTTCTTCTTCCTTCTTCTATTGCTTCCCAAACCGAAGGAGAAGAACCCCAAAGCCCCCTGGCCCTCTCCTCCTTCCTCCCCCTTCTTCGCCGTTCCTTTCCCGATCGAATGGAAGACCCCATCCCTCCTCCATCTTCTTCCTCCTCCATCTCCTTCCCAACCCGTTCGATGTCGACCCCAGAGAACCCCACCCCCGGCCCCGACCTCCCTCCCTTCCTCCCTCTTCTGTCCACGCCCAGCCAAATCTAAGGGAACCCCGACCCTCACCTTCCCTCTTCCTTCTTCTTCTCCTTCCCTTCCATTCCGATCCAAAAAAAAACCCCAAAAGAACCCATCAACGGATTCTTTCCCACCTCAAATCCATCTCATTTCCTCGTCGATTTCGAATTAAGATGAGAGTTAGACTAAATGAGGGATTCTCTACGTGGTGGTAGCGTCGGATTTTCGAATGGATTCGGGAAGGTAAAATCCTAATTATTTTATTGTATAAAAGTTAGTTGGGTTTATTTTTATTGAGTAGGAATGTTATTGTAGAGAGATTTAGAGATGTTGGAAATTGTAGATATGAGAAATTAGCGGATTTTTAGAGAGATTTCAAGATGTTAGTAAAATAGGGTTTGAGTTTGACAAAGAGAACTATATGGGTATGGATTAATTCTCGTATAGTAATAGAAATTGTAGTTGGACTATTAGATTATTTGGGGGTGATTTTAGTAATTAATTGGGAATGAAAATACCGTAAGCATTAGATTATCACGTGCATCGCACGTGTATATCCCAAGCGTTCAGTAAACGCTTGTGTGATATTTGGGGATAGTGTTATTAGCTTTTATGATTGGTTTGAATTATTTGAGTTTAATCTCTTTGAAATTGATGATAGGATATATTCGCGACTTCGGATGCGGGGTGGCATGGCGACGCTTCGAATCTTCGCGAAATGTGGTGAGTTGGTTTATTATATATTTTGTAGTTTGAAGAATATGTGAGTTATATTATTTATATATTTTCGTGGTTTAAAGATATATGTGAGTTAATTTATCTACGTATTTTTGTGGTTTAAGAAATATGTGAGTTAGTTTAATTATGTATTTTGTGGTTGAGAAAATAACATAAAAATGAGTGTTGTCTATGTCAAAAAAAGGAACCCATTCATGCTATGTGACATTCTAGTTGATGTATCATGCTTGAGTTAGTAAGTAGGACTACCATGCTTGAGTTGTAATAGATCATGTTTGAGTTTGTATGCTATGTCAAAAAGAGAACTACCATGCTAAAGAATTGTTGTAGTTAATGATTCTAAGAGATGGACCAATGCTCTATGATTGTTCTAGCCAACTCTTAAAAGAGAAACCCATGAAACTAGCTCCATAATGGTTCTAGCTAATTTGATAAGAACCCATTCACATAGGTTCTATGTGATTCTAGCTCAACTTGAGAAAGAACTCATGAATCTAGTGTATGTAGTCCTAGTTCAATTTAGGGCATAAAGAACCCATGAGTTCTAGTAGTGTGAGGTTCTAATTAAAGTTGGAGCCTATCATGAGAACATTCTTCATCTTCCTTGTATGGGAAATTAATGGATTGAGAAAGTTACTAGTGTGGATAGCTTGGTGAAAGCTCGTCTAGGGTCTTGTAGCTACCCTAGGGGTCATTGATCATCAAGACTCGCATCTTACCGCCTTGGGAACTAGGATAAAATCTCACCTTGGGCACCGACGGATCTAACTGGTGTGGGTTGATCGCGGGCCGAGGGTGTTGACGAGATCCAAGTTAGGGGTAGTGATGAATAAGGGAGATCCCGTCGCTAATGTCTTGGATCAATAGGCCATAGGGTGGGACCATGATGAAGTCAAGAATTTCATAGTTAAAATCTCGTAGGTTGTTTAGGTCAGTGACATTGTTAGGATAGTAACTCATAAAGATTATTACTTAACCATTTTGCCGAAAAGAGAGGAGTTGGTAGTAGGGGGCACCTTATGACCAACTCGTCCTTTGGGGCCAACACTAGACAGTGTATTGGGTTGTACCTTCCCGTCAAAGGGATACGTACGGTGCCTTCTCACGAGTTGGGAGCACGGGTTGCGTATCCCACATTGTTAATTCCTGAAGTGCCATGATAAGGCGGCGAAGCTAGGGGGATGGACCCCGGAACTTCGTCAGGTCCTTGGCCAGAGGGAAGCGAACAGGCCATAGATTGGGGTCTATGAGTTATGGGCTCGGAAGACCCTGTGTTCGTCTGGTTTTTGAGTGAGGTCCGGTGTACCGGGTAGTAGTGGCAAACATAGACACCATGAGCCTACTGCAATGGTGGGACTTGACCACATGTGCAACCTCATCAGTCATGTAGTATCTGTCAGGAACAGGTTGTGTACAATTAGAAATTCATAACGCGGGTTCAAATCCCTATATATGGAGAAACGGCTTGAGATGGGCGCATGTAGTATGGGCTGCATGTTGCTTCGGAGACTTGCTGGCATTAGAATAAGAGCATTGTTGTATTGGTAATTTTGCATTAGAGTTTAAGTCATAACGTACACAGGCACAAATTATATGTACACGTGTCTTTTCCATTCGAGAAATTGTGAGTGTGATAGTGAAGTAAATTAATAACCAAGCTATGGGCTTGGGATGTGATGTGATATTACCCAAGTTGGGCTTGGGATGTGCGTGATTATTACCCAAGCTATCGGCTTGGCGTGTGATATGTTATTGCCAAAACTATGTTGGGATATAGGGTACATTATGATAAAATGCAAGTAAATGGTAAGGTGAAATGAGATGTTAGGTTGGACATGAATGAATGTGGTAGTATGAGAATGAAGACATATGTTTATGATGGGATACGTGAGATAAGGAAACAAAATCAATATTGTATTATGGGTGGTTATTCAAAGGGTTACTAAATATAAGTATGTTGTGAGCGGGTATAGATATACATACAGGTGATGACTCAGAGAGTATTTGATGTGAAATACCATTTATGATGTTTACATATTCAGATGTCAAGTAAGATTTGTTTATCTTGGAGATTGTGAGTGTGTTATGTTTTTTACTTGTAAGTTTAATTTATTTACTTATTTAATAAAATTATACTCACACCAGAAATGGCTAACCCCTTAGTGTTTGGGGGTTAGGGAGTCCCTTGGCTACCCTAGGTCCCTACTGTTACAGGTCCTCAGCAGTGCAGAGGTGAGGTGTAGGTACAGGTTCCGTGGAGTGGAGCTCCAGTTATAATTCGTTGTTATGTTTTAATTGTAAATAGTAAAGATTTATGCTTTAAATTGTATTTTTGATGTATAAGTATGAGGATGATGAGGAAGAGCATAGTGTGAGGCAGCAGGATATGGTTTCGACCCGTACCCATTTCGTTGTGGAGTGCCGGGCGTCGTGGTAGGTTTTTACAGGTTATTTTCTAAAAACTTACTACGTTTTCAAAAGGATTTATGCTTTTTAATTGATATTTGTTAAACCGTTATGAGTTTGGCCCCCAGAGCATATATATATATTGCCTGTGTGATGATGCTCATTTTGGCCTGGGGAGCCCATATTATTATCGCCTGTGATGTAAGCTACGGAATTTAGAGCAAAATTCCGTAAGCTTTTCTGTGTTTTGGGCAAAAAAATACAAGGGAGACTCTGCCCAAATTTTCTTTGAAACATAACTATTTTAGTTTATGTTTAAAGTGATATAGAAATTGGAAGAATTGATTTTGGAGTCAAAAAGAAAAGAAAAGGGGCAGACAGTACAGTTTGGTATTACAAACTGATATTTGTAATTACTGCATAGTAACTCTGTGTTGAAGAAAAGTTTTTAAATTTTCCTGTTTTTCTGTGTCTCGAGACTAATTGAAGGAAAGATCTTGGCATGTGTCACGGTTTTCCAGTTACGGGGAGATCGGGGCGTTACAGATGGTATCAGAGCTGACTTCAATTTACAGCCCGACACAGTAGGAAAATTAAACTTTGATGCCTTTTAGGAGTTGGGTTTTAGCTAGTTGTAGATAGTTATAATTCATATTGTTGTCTCTTTCAACATATGGTTTATAATTTTTCTATATCTGGACTAATTCTAGTATATGTGTTACCATCCTTTAAGCACATGAATGATGTTCGAGGATGTCCTAACCAAGGAGGTGTTGATGGAAGAGAGTGAACCGATATCGATGGGTGATCCGATAATCTTGAGCGAGGAGCCAAGGAGACTTCACCACCGTAAGGACTAAGTGTGGATCAACACACACCGGCGGCAGCCAGCATACATCAGGAAATGAGGAAGCTTAGGAAGTACGTGGTTAGGAAGGGTTGTCAAGCTAAGAAACTGGGTGATGCCTTCGGAGCTATATTAGAAGGCCTAGCAAATTGGCACGATTACAAAATGAATGGGAGCAAATCCCAGAGACCACCAAGTTTGTAGTATGCAGTCTTTGTGAGAGAGTCAGGCACAAGAAATCAGTCTGTCCACGACCACAAGGGTAGAGTTCGCACTTACTACCAGCAAATTGTACAAGGCAGGACTGCTAGTACCGGTATGTGCATATAGAACTGCAACTAAGTTAAAAGTTGTATTTTTGAAATTTATTTTTGGACGAGGAAGTAAGGTATGATGAAACGCTTTCGTAACCAGCTGGATTTATATATATATATGGAAGCCATGCAGCTGTTTTGTTCAATTATGGTTCATCACAGTCTTCTGTCTGAATTATTTTTCAAGTGTTGAGAGGTGTGCGGGAGGCAACTCTAGATTGGTTTGTTTGAATACACCATCTGGAGCATTAGCTTCGAGCAAATTACAGGAGAAAATCCTGGAAGTTTGAAGTAATGATCGTAAGCCATGCCCGATTCTAAGGAGGGAGTAGCTACTGAACTGCAAAAGACCGAGATAAGTGAAGGATTGATCTCAGCCAAAAACCGTGAAGGAAGCAAGAAGCTAGGTGACGAGATCTAGCAAGCCAGTATTAGAGTGATTACTCAAGTTTAGAGCTCAATTTTGGCACGAGGGGAGTAGCAACCGAGTCCAAGTGAGCAAGTCAGAAGGCTTAGGCAGGAAATGTAGGGATTGAAGCACTGAAGCAGCGGGGTTTTCCAAGATCAGCTTATGATTAAGCAGCCACTAGGAGCACGCCCAGGAGGAGATATGGCTCAGACAGAGGGCAATCGTGTTAGCAATTCAACCAAGTCACCAAGAAGAGTGACTCAGGGGCTGAAGCGACAATGTGTGACTTCGTCCTTTCTAAGGAGGGAGTGGTCACCAATCAACAGGAGTCGTAACCAAGGAGTAAATCAACAACACTTGTAGACAAGGATGGAGCAAGGTAATGCAGCCAATGTCTACTCCAGAGCAGGAGCAGAGGAGTGTCAGCATTATATTCATAGTGGGTCTGTCCAAAAGGCTGAAGGACAACAGTTCAACTTGGTAGAGGACCAGTTTTTAAGAATATCACTCGGGGAACTGGAGATGGTACAGGGAAATATCTCGTGAACCATTGATGTTTGGGGTTGCCTTCCTCTCCACTAGCAGCGTTCTGAGGACAGAACGATTCTAAGGAGGGAGTGATGTAACGACCCGAAAAATAGCATATGGCTATTTTGCATCGACATGTGGGCGCAATTGAAAATTTCACGCGAGTATGTTATTTTTGATAACAATTATTTTTAATTAAGAATTATCGGTTATTGCCTAGTTTTATTTTATTATTATTTTCAAAATTAAATTATTTTTATACGGATTATTACAAAGTAGTTTTAATGTGTTTTGTATTGCTTGGAATTATTAGAGTAGAGAGTTGGGCTTTATTTGAAATGTATGAAGGCTAGGGGGCTTATACGAAACATTTCCTTAGATATTTACCTATCAACTATTATTTATTCACATTTTTACAAAAAAAAAACCCCTTCTTTCTCCTTCTCCTTCTTCTTCCTTCTCTTCTCTTCCCGTCCAGTTCCACCCCGACCCAGTAACCACCCCCCCCCCCCCGGTTCCCCCCTACTTCTCCTTCCCCTACTTCTTCCTCTCCCCGTTCACTTCCACCCAAAACCCCCCATCTCCCATCTCCTTCCTCCTCCTTCTTCTTCCTTCTTCTATTGCTTCCCAAACCGAAGGAGAAGAACCCCAAAGCCCCCTGGCCCTCTCCTCCTTCCTCCCCCTTCTTCGCCGTTCCTTTCCCGATCGAATGGAAGACCCCATCCCTCCTCCATCTTCTTCCTCCTCCATCTCCTTCCCAACCCGTTCGATGCCGACCCCAGAGAACCCCACCCCCGGCCCCGACCTCCCTCCCTTCCTCCCTCTTCTGTCCACGCCCAGCCAAATCTAAGGGAACCCCGACCCTCACCTTCCCTCTTCCTTCTTCTTCTCCTTCCCTTCCATTCCGATCCAAAAAAAAACCCCAAAAGAACCCATCAACGGATTCTTTCCCACCTCAAATCCATCTCATTTCCTCGTCGATTTCGAATTAAGATGAGAGTTAGACTAAATGAGGGATTCTCTACGTGGTGGTAGCGTCGGATTTTCGAATGGATTCGGGAAGGTAAAATCCTAATTATTTTATTGTATAAAAGTTAGTTGGGTTTATTTTTATTGAGTAGGAATGTTATTGTAGAGAGATTTAGAGATGTTGGAAATTGTAGATATGAGAAATTAGCGGATTTTTAGAGAGATTTCAAGATGTTAGTAAAATAGGGTTTGAGTTTGACAAAGAGAACTATATGGGTATGGATTAATTCTCGTATAGTAATAGAAATTGTAGTTGGACTATTAGATTATTTGGGGGTGATTTTAGTAATTAATTGGGAATGAAAATACCGTAAGCATTAGATTATCACGTGCATCGCACGTGTATATCCCAAGCGTTCAGTAAACGCTTGTGTGATATTTGGGGATAGTGTTATTAGCTTTTATGATTGGTTTGAATTATTTGAGTTTAATCTCTTTGAAATTGATGATAGGATATATTCGCGACTTCGGATGCGGGGTGGCATGGCGACGCTTCGAATCTTCGCGAAATGTGGTGAGTTGGTTTATTATATATTTTGTAGTTTGAAGAATATGTGAGTTATATTATTTATATATTTTCATGGTTTAAAGATATATGTGAGTTAATTTATCTACGTATTTTTGTGGTTTAAGAAATATGTGAGTTAGTTTAATTATGTATTTTGTGGTTGAGAAAATAACATAAAAATGAGTGTTGTCTATGTCAAAAAAAGGAACCCATTCATGCTATGTGACATTCTAGTTGATGTATCATGCTTGAGTTAGTAAGTAGGACTACCATGCTTGAGTTGTAATAGATCATGTTTGAGTTTGTATGCTATGTCAAAAAGAGAACTACCATGCTAAAGAATTGTTGTAGTTAATGATTCTAAGAGATGGACCAATGCTCCATGATTGTTCTAGCCAACTCTTAAAAGAGAAACCCATGAAACTAGCTCCATGATGGTTCTAGCTAATTTGATAAGAACCCATTCACATAGGTTCTATGTGATTCTAGCTCAACTTGAGAAAGAACTCATGAATCTAGTGTATGTAGTCCTAGTTCAATTTAGGGCATAAAGAACCCATGAGTTCTAGTAGTGTGAGGTTCTAATTAAAGTTGGAGCCTATCATGAGAACATTCTTCATCTTCCTTGTATGGGAAATTAATGGATTGAGAAAGTTACTAGTGTGGATAGCTTGGTGAAAGCTCGTCTAGGGTCTTGTAGCTACCCTAGGGGTCATTGATCATCAAGACTCGCATCTTACCGCCTTGGGAACTAGGATAAAATCTCACCTTGGGCACCGACGGATCTAACTGGTGTGGGTTGATCGCGGGCCGAGGGTGTTGACGAGATCCAAGTTAGGGGTAGTGATGAATAAGGGAGATCCCGTCGCTAATGTCTTGGATCAATAGGCCATAGGGTGGGACCATGATGAAGTCAAGAATTTCATAGTTAAAATCTCGTAGGTTGTTTAGGTCAGTGACATTGTTAGGATAGTAACTCATAAAGATTATTACTTAACCATTTTGCCGAAAAGAGAGGAGTTGGTAGTAGGGGGCACCTTATGACCAACTCGTCCTTTGGGGCCAACACTAGGCAGTGTATTGGGTTGTACCTTCCCGTCAAAGGGATATGTACGGTGCCTTCTCACGAGTTGGGAGCACGGGTTGCGTATCCCACATTGTTAATTCCTGAAGTGCCATGATAAGGCGGCGAAGCTAGGGGGATGGACCCCGGAACTTCGTCAGGTCCTTGGCCAGAGGGAAGCGAACAGGCCATAGATTGGGGTCTATGAGTTATGGGCTCGGAAGACCCTGTGTTCGTCTGGTTTTTGAGTGAGGTCCGGTGTACCGGGTAGTAGTGGCAAACATAGACACCATGAGCCTACTGCAATGGTGGGACTTGACCACATGTGCAACCTCATCAGTCATGTAGTATCTGTCAGGAACAGGTTGTGTACAATTAGAAATTCATAACGCGGGTTCAAATCCCTATATATGGAGAAACGGCTTGAGATGGGCGCATGTAGTATGGGCTGCATGTTGCTTCGGAGACTTGCTGGCATTAGAATAAGAGCATTGTTGTATTGGTAATTTTGCATTAGAGTTTAAGTCATAACGTACACAGGCACAAATTATATGTACACGTGTCTTTTCCATTCGAGAAATTGTGAGTGTGATAGTGAAGTAAATTAATAACCAAGCTATGGGCTTGGGATGTGATGTGATATTACCCAAGTTGGGCTTGGGATGTGCGTGATTATTACCCAAGCTATCGGCTTGGCGTGTGATATGTTATTGCCAAAACTATGTTGGGATATAGGGTACATTATGATAAAATGCAAGTAAATGGTAAGGTGAAATGAGATGTTAGGTTGGACATGAATGAATGTGGTAGTATGAGAATGAAGACATATGTTTATGATGGGATACGTGAGATAAGGAAACAAAATCAATATTGTATTATGGGTGGTTATTCAAAGGGTTACTAAATATAAGTATGTTGTGAGCGGGTATAGATATACATACAGGTGATGACTCAGAGAGTATTTGATGTGAAATACCATTTATGATGTTTACATATTCAGATGTCAAGTAAGATTTGTTTATCTTGGAGATTGTGAGTGTGTTTTTTTACTTGTAAGTTTAATTTATTTACTTATTTAATAAAATTATACTCACACCAGAAATGGCTAACCCCTTAGTGTTTGGGGGTTAGGGAGTCCCTTGGCTACCCTAGGTCCCTACTGTTACAGGTCCTCAGCAGTGCAGAGGTGAGGTGTAGGTACAGGTTCCGTGGAGTGGAGCTCCAGTTATAATTCGTTGTTATGTTTTAGTTGTAAATAGTAAAGATCTATGCTTTAAATTGTATTTTTGATGTATAAGTATGAGGATGATGAGGAAGAGCATAGTGTGAGGCAGCAGGATATGGTTTCGACCCGTACCCATTTCGTTGTGGAGTGCCGGGCGTCGTGGTAGGTTTTTACAGGTTATTTTCTAAAAACTTACTACGTTTTCAAAAGGATTTATGCTTTTTAATTGATATTTGTTAAACCGTTATGAGTTTGGCCCCCAGAGCATATATATATATATCCTATGTGATGATGCTCATTTTGGCCTGGGGAGCCCATATTATTATCGCCTGTGATGTAAGCTACGGAATTTAGAGCAAAATTCCGTAAGCTTTTCTGTGTTTTGGGCAAAAAAATACAAGGGAGACTCTGCCCAAATTTTCTTTGAAACATAACTATTTTAGTTTATGTTTAAAGTAATATAGAAATTGGAAGAATTGATTTTGGAGTCAAAAAGAAAAGAAAAGGGGCAGACAGTACAGTTTGGTATTACAAACTGATATTTGTAATTACTGCATAGTAACTCTGTGTTGAAGAAAAGTTTTTAAATTTTCCAGTTTTTCTGTGTCTCGAGACTAATTGAAGGAAAGATCTTGGCATGTGTCACGGTTTTCCAGTTACGGGGAGATCGGGGCGTTACAGGGAGTCCCAGGACTACCCTAGATTCCCTACTGTTACAGGTTCTCAGCAGTGCAGAGGTGAGGGGTAGATTTAATGGAGTGGAGCTTTTTATTTTTTTAAATTTCTGTTTAAGTTAATATGATGAATGGTAAATTTATGATTTAAATTGTGTTTTCGATGTATAAGCATGTATATGATGATAATGAGTATAGTGTGGAATGGTATGGTTTGTTTGTGACCCGTACCCATCTCGTTGTGGAGTACCGGGCTCTGTGGTATGATTTGTAAGTTAATTTCTAAAAAATTTACTACGTTTTCAAAGAAATTTATGGTTTTTAATTGGTAACTGATATTCTGTTATGAGTTTGGCCCCCAGAGCATAATATTATATTGCTTGTGTGTTTCTGCTCATTTTGGCCTGGGGAGCCCTTGATATTATTGCATATGATGTGAGCTACGGAATTTAGAGCAGAATTCTGTAAACTTTCTGTGTTTTAGGGGAGAAATTTTAGGGGAAACTCTGCCAAAATTTTATCTGAATTATAACTATTTTAGTTTATGTTTAAAGTGATATAGAAATTGAAAGAATTGAATTTGGAGTCAAAAAAAAAAGGTGTTACAGTCACTCCCTCTAGTATATCTCTTCCTGCAATAAACCCAGTCTGGTACTCATCGACGATGTCCCAGATTAGAAGTCTAAGTATGGATGCCAAAACTTTGGATATAATCTTGACCGAGCAATTTAATAAACTGATTGGCGAAAGTCACCAACTAATCCCTATTATTACCAAATAACTCTCTGAACGTGTCATGAATGTGCTTGGAGATTCTTCATTCATCTGAAACTGTCATTCCCTCAATATATAAGGAATGTATGTAGTTATTCCCACGCCGCATGCTTGTGACCCTATGGACGTCTTTAGTACTTGCATCCCCTTATAAAAGCCATTTGACCCTTGACCATTGGTGCCACATGATCGCATCAATATTATAAGTTTTCAAGATTTCTTGTCTACATTTGGAAATTCTTTAGAATTGACTATCATCCAGCCCCTTCGTCTCCTTTTTCCTCTATAGCTCATCAATCTCTTTCAGAATGGACTCCTTCCTTTGTAGAACATCTCCAAATGTGTCCTCATTCCACTTTTTCAACCTTTTTCTGAGTCTTGAGAGTTTCCTTATTAGCGTGGTTGCTGGATCCGCCTGGATGATCCCCCCCTTCTCAACTTGCTTTAACCAACTCATGGCACTCCTTGTTACTTAGTCACATCTTCTCAAAGTAGAATATTTTGGTCTTTCATTTCTCTTCCTCTCCTGTGCTAATAATAATGGGAACATGGTTAGATGTGTTGAGGATGCACGATCACGCCAAAGCCCAAGAAAATTTTGTTTCCTAGTCAATTGAGATCAGGATTCTATTCAGTTTAGCAAGAACCGGTAACCTACAGCGGTTAGACCACGTTAAACTCCCGTTTACTGGAATCTCCATCAACATGAGATTAAAAATGACCTGATTGAATTTTCTCTTGTCGTTACGTTACCACCCCTCCTTTTCTTTCATGTGTATGTCTAACGATGTTGAATTCCTCCCTAGCACCCAGGGCAGATTCCATCTTATCCCAGTGCTTTTGTCTACGGGTACTCGTATTTTCTCCTTCCATCCGTCTGCCCTTCTTTGGACCACCACCGAAATAGTGATGTTTCCCACCAAGTCATCCAGTAAGTCAAAATTACTGGTATTTGCATCCCCCCTCCATGCGTGTGAAACTCCTAGAGCATCCAAACACCTCCATTCCTTAATATGGTGCACATGTAGACCTCTAAGAAACTTGTCTGTTGGTTGAGACAATTTTGTCTCTTCCAAACAGACAATATCTATGTTATTACTCTTAATCATTTAATCCACCATCCTGCTTGGCAGCTTTGCCAAGCCCTATCACATTCCAAAATAGGACGCTAAACATTAAAAATTTTATCCCCCCCCTCCTGCTGAGTTGTGCCCAACTCAACCAAGTTCCAGGAGACGCAATCCTCATTCGTTTCCCTTCCTAATACCCTTTGGACTTTGTGTATATTGTCCAATTCCCTAGCCAGAATAATGTCAATAAAGTTTGTGTGTGCACTATGATTATGAAACAAATTGATACCATAAATATTTGCTAACTGTATTAACATGTAATCAGGAATTGAACATAAAATAGATATAGGCGCGTGTGTATCTACGATGTTTTCGTATTTTTTCCGCTTTCCCACCCTTTGATAGATCTCTTTCACTATCACCAGCTTCTCCCCCTACTACGCTTTCTTTCACTGTGCCTATTACCCTCTTTGGCCTTGATAGCTTTTATTTTTTCAATAATTTCCTCCCCTGGAGTATCTTTAGATATACTCTTCAACCCTCTACCCTCCCTTGATTGCAGCTTCCCCGACTTGATGCAGTCACCATCAGATTCTAATGAACCCTCTGATTCCCTTTTATTTTCTGTAGCCCAACTCCCCAACATTAGCCTCACCATCTTTTTTACTTTCCGATGTACTCTTTTCTCCACTTCATTTTTTAACAATGCCTCGAAAACGTTGTCATTCCCCTCCCTACCTCCTTCATCTTATTCTTGGATAGTGGTTTTGTGTGAATAATCCTGCTCCCCCTCCCTCCAAAACAATCGCCTTGCCTTTATTATGTTATCCCAAATATTGCTTGTCCCATTCTTTGTCTATTTCTTTGATTTTCATTCCTGATCAGCCCAATAGCTTAGGCTCTATAAAATTCAAATTCGGACCCTGCTTATTTCTCCAATTCATTTCCTTCTCGATTACTGCGCTTTCCGACATCCTCGTACTCGCATTCTCTCTGTCTCCTTTATAAAAAGAGTAATGCTATAGCCACTACCAATTTCACTACATTTTTCTTCACTACCTTAGGTGGCACACTCCAATAGGTAGGGAATGATAGAGTAGGTGGGAGAACTCTCCAATAAGAGTATGCCACATAAGGTAGTGAAGGAAATGGTAGTGAAATTGGTAGTGGCTAAAGCATTACTCTTATAAAAAAATGTGTGTCAGATTGACATGACTTTCGGTAGCATATGCGGGCCCCACCTCATGCGAACCCATCTTGTCACATGCGAAACGAGTGGCTCGAGGGACTGTTCATCGCGAATGGCATCAGTGGGCCCTACCGCATTATTCAATACCCTATTGACAGCTGGCTGAAGAAGCATCATACCCTGTTCACGTTGCCCTTAAGTGGGTCCCACCTCAATGTACACAAGGCGCGTGCTCTTTCCAAATAATAATTCCCCCTCCATTGGACCTCCTTTTGATTCATGCTGTTTGATGATCGATGAATGTAATTTGTTGCTATGGACTTGGTCATGAACCACCACTGGTTCATATAGGTTTAGTTGATACCTTGTCTCCGCACTCTCTTGCCCGCAACAATTTCCGACCATCTCGTCGCTGCCGCTCATTCTCACATTCTGGGAATAGTCTCTTGTTCACCGGCAGCCTCACACCAACACCCAACCCCGACAGTGTGTTGCCATCTCCTCCACCTTTAATTTGACAAGATAACTGTAACATCCTGAATTCCAAATACAACTGAATTCGAAGTTCCACAGGATCTTTACACTTCTTTCGTACAATTTTATAAAGAAATAATTTTTTTTTGTTACATCAGAGTTTACACTTACATTACATATTTACAGCGGAAGCAATTTACAATAATTTACATGAATTGAAATGTACAACTCTTGTATCAATCTTTAATCAGCATGCATTCTTTAGTCTTGTTAATCACTTTCCTGCCTAAAAATGTGGGCATGTCAGTTGCTTACAACCGATGAAATATTATACACGGTTATCCTCTCTATGCCGAAACAGTATAATGATTCTCAAATACTTAAACAATCACAAACTTGATTACAAACAGAACTACCAGGGACTATCCTATAGATGTCGTGTCGTGCGGTGCACTTAGTCTTTAATACAGTTGTTTATATTATTTGACACTAATGCGTACTTGTTCAGATTCTATGCATCCCATACTACATAGGTCTGAGGGCAAGCCCGTAACCATTCTTCATCTTGTAGGGTTCAATCCCTCATTATGACTTAAACTACTACTGTAACTACGATAAGTATTCTAGATGTTCTATGAGTTACGAGCTCATGTCCATACAGCCTGGAGGGGAATCCCACGTCATGTCACGACGCATCGTGAAGAACCTATGGACAATTCAGCCTTCGTCATGGGACATGACACCACCTGCAATCACCAAACACCCTACGAGTGTTGTCTGCGGTACGGACTCTTGGAGACATATCTACGTCATGTCACGACGCATCGTGAAGATAGCCTGTGAATACTCTCACACCATAGCTCTGAGGCCCTCATACTCGTGTTTTTCTCTTATTTTCATCACGTCTTCACTATCTATCTAAATCTTAGTTATTTAAATCATGAACAAAATCAATTCTCTAGAGTTAGCCCTTCCACTATACTGGTCTTAACCATTTATTCAGCATGACCCAAATCTTGGTCTTTTTATCTCAAATTTTATTTCAACACATTTCTTTTCAATGCCGGTATAAGGCTTAACTACACTCTAGTTCTCAATTTCAATTCATAATCACAAACTTGAATCTTTCATACTCATAAGTTCTCTTTTCATGATTAACATTAATTTCCACTTCATTTTCATGACATTTGTATATTTATGTTCTTTCATAATTTATCAAGTCATTCAATTCAATTTCATACACAATCCCATGCATAAACAATATAATTTCATTTTTCTCAGGGTAGTTGACTGTTGAGCATGGCCAGTAGGCTGTTCTGCGAGATTCTAAGGCTCAAAAATAAATAATCAGAGCAGTCGACTGTCGAGCTATGGTTGGTCGACTGTTCCGTAAAAGATTTGGACTCGAAAACAAAAAATCAGGATGATCGACTGTTTCAATATAGTCGGTCGACTGTGCTACTGGGTTTTTCAAATTTCTAAAATGTTTTTAATTCTTTTTCTTCTCCAAATTCATTCAAAAATTCCAAATTTTATTTTTCATCTCATTACAACATTTCAGGTAAAATAAAATTTGATTTTTGATACAAAACAACATAATTTGCTCTCTACTTCATTTCATTATTTAATTTCAAATTTAGGAGAAAATAAGCATAATCTCCTTATAAATTACACTTAAAATTTCCCTATATTACTTATAATACTTTTATTAACATTGTACAATTATCTCAGTAATAAAAAATTCCTTTTCATGCCTGTTAACACAACACAATAATCAAAGTTACATATATCCAGGGCTCTTTATTCAATTGTTCAACATATAAGCATGTATTTGTTTATCTAGCACATCACAACAAAATTGAGCATGGTAGCATGGTAATCATTTAACACTCTTTTAACTTATAATCAACTAATAGCAATTTGTCTCATTTTCATAATGCATGGCAATATTAGTTAGAGTTTCTTCTTAATTTGTCAACTACATCCTAACATGATGTTTAATTAGAAGTTTAAGAGAAACCCCCACCTTAAATTGGAGAGAAACAATCAAATAGATTCCTAGAGAAACTCCTACAACGAATGAGTGAAGCCTTCTCCTCCTAGGTCAAGCAACCAAGTTGTGCCTCTCCTTGTTGCAACTTGAACCCGA
The DNA here is from genome assembly GCA_017893485.1 of Hemerocallis citrina. NCBI lineage: Eukaryota > Viridiplantae > Streptophyta > Magnoliopsida > Asparagales > Asphodelaceae > Hemerocallis > Hemerocallis citrina. Next base: position 333,488 of record JACEHZ010000364.1, read on the forward strand.
GCCTCTCCTATGCAGTCTGGCCACCTTCTCCTTGGTTGAAGCACTCACACAAAACACTCACTCTTTTCAACTCACAACTCCTCAATCTTTTGCCTTACTACTTGTGTTTTTTTCTCTCTGTTTATTCTTTCTTTTCAATTTTTTTCCAAGTGTGAGAATGAAAAGTGTGGGAGGAGGTATTTATACAATTTTCTAGGATGAATGGAGTGCCAATTAGATCAGATGGTTAGAGATTAAGGGCCAAGATGAAGTAGGGAGTTGAAATAACTTCCCATGATGAGAGTAACCAATTCTCCACCACTCCCATCTCTCCCACTCTCCTAATCCCACCCGGCCAACTACAAAAGTGTGCACATTGTACATGCTAGTGCATGCACGTGCCACTCTAGTGTCTCTCATTTACAAATTTGTTCATGTGACAAATTTAATTGTCCATGAAATGAGTCTACACTACAAGTTAGACCATTTCAAAAGAGAATTAAAGTAAATGGGCTCACTAATGGGCCAACCTAACCATGGGCTTAAATAATTAATTTAATTAATAAAATAGAGTGGGCTTAACAAGACAGTTAGGCCTAGATTTTAATTTGTAATACCCTGAATTTTAATAAATGCGAAATTGAAGATTTTACGTGTTGTGCACGTGAAAAATTTTGTATAAATATTCGCTTATAAAATAATTTTCTATAACATGAACAAATAATTATTTTTCTCTTTTTCTTTTATTCTTTAAGCCCATTTTCTTTTAAGAAGCCTAAATTTGTTTTCTAAATAAAGCCCAACCTAATAAATTAATTATTTTATTCTAAAAAGCCCACTATTTTTAAAGCCCATGAATTAATTACTCTTTTAAACAACTTGTCATGTAGACACATTTTTGTAGACAATTAATTAATTTGTAATGTACAACTTTAATTAGGGTGACACTAGTTGAGACACGTGCTTCCACGTGTGTGTGCTTTGCACACCCTCCTTGGCCGGATTGCATGAGAGAGAGAGTGGAGGTGTGGGTTAGTGGAGAGGTGGTTTTTAGTTCCTGGGTGGTTGCTACAACTTTCCATTGTATCCTAGCCATTGATCTATAACCATCTAATGCAATCCTAGCCCTCCATTTTACCCTAAAACTAGTATAAATACCCCTTTCTTATGTGCAAACAACACTAAGATTTTTTTAAAGAGAGAAAGAAATATATAGGAGAGTAAAAGATTGAGAGCATTAGTTGTGTGTGTTCCATCTTGGAGGACGGCCCATCATCAAGCACAAGGAGGAGGCTCGGGTTGCACCAAGGAGCAAGGAAGAGGAGCATCTTGCAACACAATCTAGGAGGAGATGTCTACCTTCTTGCATTCTAGGAGACTCGAGGAGCTTTTCATTTCGTTTTCTCCAATAGGTGGGTGTTTCTCATGCTTCTAAATATAGATGCCATGCTAGGAATGTTTTGATTATTAAAGTATGACTAGTTGAATTTGAACTCATGTTTGCTTAATTGGAGATGAGATGATAATTTAGAGGAGAATTGTTAAAATAATTGTTAGTTGATTTCTTGTGAATTAAAATGCTAGAAAATATCATTGTTGCTATGATAGATGTTTAAGAATCTTGTTGTGTGAAGAAATCTATGTTCTGGAGACAAATTGAATGCTTGCATACGAAATTAATTCGGTTAATTTAAAGTAACTCTATTGTAGCAAATATGGAAAATTTTGTGTCCTAAATTAAAGTGAATGGTTGATAAAGGAAAGCATGAAGAAACAAAATATTTTGTAGAAATCCCTATATTAAATTGTGTGCAAATGTGACTTTTTCTAAATGTTGGAATTAATTGTTTGAATTGAAACAACTTTATTGTAGAAAGATGAAAACTTGTGTGCTAAAATATTATTTTAGGGAAACCTTGATTTTAAATAATATGAGAATTGTGATCTTATTTTCAATGTCAAAAATATATCCATTTGCAACCTGGTGCAATCGACAGTCGACCGGATTAGAGTCGACAGTCGACTCTCAAGTAATAGATTTCGGACTTTTTGTTACGGAACAGTCGACCGACTATTGTAACAGTCGAGTACTTCTTTAGTTATTTGTTTTGAGTTTTTTAAAACCTTTACAGAACAGTCGACCGATTATGGTATAACAGTCGACTGCCCTGATCATTTTATTTTTGAGTTTTTAATCTTTGCGAAACAGTCGACCGATCATAGTGTAACAGTTGACTGCCCTAAGCATCTTATTTTCGAGATTTTAAATCATCGTGGAACAGCCGACTGGCCATGTTTTAACAGTCGATTGCCCTGAAGTTTCAAACAATATCTGTATTTTGTGAGATAATTTCTATGACCTGTGGCCTAGTATAAATGAGAATTTGAGAATGCTTTTGCAAGAAGGAACTTATTTTAATTATTAACTTAAATTATTTTTTTTATAAAGAAAATTAAATGGATTGTTTTAAGAAATTTAAAATGAGATTTTAGTAATGAGAAATTTGAAAAGTGTGAATTGTGAAAGTAAGTGAAATTGTGAACAGTGGAATTAGTATGGATTAAAATAAAGATTAGGAGAATTATGTGAAAATATGAACTAGTGAATGTGACATGTTAGAAGAATTGCTTTTTTAATTATTTACGCATGATATTTTACTTGAAAAATTGAAATTAGATGACATGATGAGTTATGAAGAGCATTATGAATATGAATACATGAATACTATGAATATGAAATGTGAATTGTGATTAATCATGAGAAAAGGGCTTTATGAGTATGAAAACTCGATGTTGTAATTATGAGTTGAAATTAAGAACTAGGGTGTAGCTAAGCCTCATACCGGCAATGGAAAAAGATGTTGAAATGATATTTGAAATGAAAAGACCAAGATTTGGGTCATGTGAAATGAATGAATAAGACCGGTATAGTGGGAGTGTTAACCCTAAGGGATTGATTTTGTTCATGATTCAATTAAAATAAAGATTAGATACATAGTGAAGATGTGATGAAAGTAAGAGAAAAACATTGAGTATGAGGGCCATTGGATTGGCGGCGTGAGAGTATTCACAGAATATCTCATGATGCGTCATGATAGGGCGTGAATACTTCTCCAGAGTACCGTCCTGGTGGCGACGCTCGTGGGGTGTTTGGTGACTGCGGGTGGTGTCATGTCTATGGTAGGAGCTGAATTACCATAGGATGCCTGCATGATGAGTCATGTGTCAATGCGTTGGGGTTCCCTCCAGGGTGCCTAGACATAAATTCGTAGGTCATAGAACATCTAGGATACTTACCATAGTTACAATAGTAGATTAAGTCATGGTGAGGGATTGAACCCTGCAAGATAAAGAACGGTTAAGGGCTTGCCCTTAGACCTATGTAGTATGGGCTGCATAGACTCTGAACAAGTGCGCATTAGTGTCATATAAACAGAATTAATTGCATTAAGGGCTAAGTGCACATTCACAATACGACATCAATAGAATAGTCCTTTTAGCTTTGTTTGTGAACAAGTTTGTGGTTTGTTAAGTATTGAGAATCGTTATACTGTTTCCGGAATAGAGAGGATGGCCGTATATAATATTTCGTCAGTGAATGAACTGACGCACCCACAGTTTTACATGCAGGGTAAAGATACTTGACAAAATGAAGTATACATGCTGCTCAAAGATTGATTTAAATGTTGTTTTATGTAATTACTGTAAAATTGCTTCCACTGTAATAATGTAAAGGTATAATGTACTCTGATGCAAGAAATGTTTCAATTTCCTTGTAAAATTGTACGAAAGAAGTGTAAAGATCCTGTGGAACTTCGAATTCAGTTGTATTTTGGAATTCGGGGTGTTACATAATTAGGCTTTTAAAGAGAATATTTTTGGAAAAATAAAGAGAATAAATACTATATAAAAATATGTTATATAAAAAAAAATTATACAAATGAAATCATATGTGCACAACACATAAAATCACGAAACTCTCATAAATGAAAACTAAGGTGTTACAACACTCACTCCTTAGAATAGTTCCGTCCCCAGAACTACACTTAAAGAGTGAGAAAACAGGAATACAACAAAGAGATAGGAAAAGAAAAGAAAAGAAGATACAAATCACTCAAAGAGCTCAGGATGATCTTTCACCATCCTCTCCTCAGATTCTCAAGTAGCCTCTTCAACCAACTGGTTTCTCTAGATTACTTTGACCATCGGTATCGTCTTGTTCCTCAAGACTTTCTCCCGACGATCAACAATCTCAACCGGAAGTTCAATGTAACTCAGATCCAACTGCAAACCCTCCGGTACTTCGGGCAAATGATGACTCGGATCTGGAATGTAACCTCTCAGCATAGACACATGGAAGACATTGTGCACCTGAGACAACTCTTCCGGTAACTCAAGCCGGTAAGCAGTTTTCCTGGTCCTTTTCAATATCTTATATGGGCCTATGAACCTCGGGGCTAACTTCCCACCTCTGCCGAAGCGAATCACACCCGTGCTAGGTGAAACCTTCAGAAAGACAAAGTCACCAACCTCAAACTCAAGGTCCCTCCTCCGGTTGTCTGCATAGCTCTTCTGCCTACTCTGAGCATCCACCGACCTCTTCCTGATCAGATTGATCTTTTCAGAGGTCTGCTATACAATCTCAGGCCCAAACATTTGCCGCTCCCCAACTTCAAACCAACAAACAGGTGTTCTGCATTTCCTGCCATACAGAGCTTCGTACGGTGCCATCCCAATACTAGTCTGAAAACTGTTATTGTAGGCGAACTCGACCAGAGCCAAGTGCCTTTCCCAACTGCCTCCAAAGTTTAGTACACAGCATTGAAGCATATCCTCAAGTATACGGTTGACTCTTTCGGTCTGCTTATCGGTCTGCAGATGAAAAGCAGTACTGAAATCCGTCTTGGTACCCAAAATTGTCTGAAGACTCCTCCAGAAATGTGAAGTAAACCGCGCATCTCGATCAGACACAATGGTTAACGGAACACCATGAAGCCTGACGATCTCACCAACATACAGCTCAGCCAATTTGTCCATCGACGAAGTGAGTTTCATCGCCAAGAAGTGAGCGGACTTGGTTAGTCGATCGACTAAGACCCAAATCGCATCATTGCCCTTGGAACTCTTGGCCAAACCCGTGATGAAATTCATACTAATGTTATCCCACTTCCATTCCGGAATAGGTAACGGTTGCAATAGACCTCCAGGTTTCTGATTCTCGGCTTTGACCTGCTGACAGATCTCACACCTCGCCACGAATTCGGCCACACCCCACTTCAAACCTAACCACCAGAAATGCTGTTTAATGTCCTTGTACATCTTGGTACTCCCAGGATGTGCTGACAAAAGAGTAGCATGTGCCTCTTGAAGAATACGTTCTTTCAAATCCGACTGATCCTGAACACATAGCCTCTCTCCAAACCACAACACTTCATTCCTGATCTGGAACTCAGACAACCTGCCTACAACAACCAGCTCCTTCACCTTCAGAATCTCTGCATCTTCCTTCTGACTTGCAATAATCCTGTCGTTCAGTGTTGGTTGAAGCCTCAACTGAGCTAAAGATGATCCCAAATCTTGCAGAACAACTTCAGTACCAGCCCGATCAAACTCCTCTGCTAGCTGTCCCTGAGTTGTGATCAAACTAGCTAGACTGCTCTTGCGGCTAAGTGCATCAAGCAACAATATTAGCCTTCCCAGGATGGTACTCAATCTCTGGACGAATGTCCTCAAGCACCTCTAGCCATCTCCTTTGTCTCAGATTCAAATCCTTCTGCTGATAGATGTACTTCAAGCTATTGTGGTCCGTGTACTTGTTCAGCTTCTCACTATACACGCAATGTCTCCATTGCTTTAAAACAAAGATAATCACCAATTCCACCGGCAATTGATCACCATAATCTGCTATTTAACAAATTGCAGGAAAAGAAAAAAAAAAGAAGAAACAAAATGCCCGTCAATGCAAGTTACGGGCCGCTTGTAGTGCAGGCACAAGTACAAAAAAAGATAAACAAATATAGAGTAACAACGGAAACAACATAGCATGGAATATACATGATAGAAAAATAGAATATCTAACATGAATCAGGAAACAGAATCGGATATTATAATGAGGTAACAGAGTACAGGTAACATGTGCCAAGTGTCAAATGGTATGCAAACAGATATACAGATAACAGGTGTCAGGTAACAGATAAACAGGAATATACAGGTGATCATGTTATTACAGGTCTTGTATTTATTTCTATCTAGGTAAAACTTCATGCGTCCCATCTATTACCACATGGTTGCTACATTTAAACCAGTTTGCATTTAGATTTCGTAGTGGACTGTATAAGGCTGTGTACTCAGGTATCAAATAAACAGATACAGGTACAGATAGAACCTACAGATTCTCTTCTGAGTACACCTTCCTATAGGAAAGTGTGCAGCCTGGTAATCAGATAAACAGAATCGTGTATTATGTAATCATGAACATGTAACAGATAACAAATAATAGATAACAGATAACAGATAACATGTGGGAAACACGGGCCCCCTTCTAAGTACACATTTCTATATTTTCCACTACTAGATCTTTCCATTAACCCCGACTTGATTATTTGTTATTATTATCAAACAGACAAATACGTGTCACAAAACAGGGCAAGAATGACATGGCATAAAAAATTTATAGGTTCAGGTCGGAAGTTAAACATGCACAGGTGACAAACAACTCATAAAAAGGTAGGACAATGAAAATTCTCGTTTAGGACAGCAAGACAGTACTGTACCAAATCTGGAATTCCTGTTGCCACAAACATGCAAACCTGGATCGTCAGAAAATCTGGAAAATAGACTCTCAGCCGAATCTAGAAAATATATATAAGTCATATGGTATATCACAAAAACAGGACTCAAAACAGAATTGTATCCAGAAAATATGTTCAGCCAGAAATTAGAAATTTTTATTCATAAACAGGAAAATGGCATAAAATCTTACTGATTAAATCCAAGAAAAATCTGGGGTATTCCCTAAAATTTTTAGTATCAGTAAATATAATTTCATAATATTCCAATATAGATAGTATAGTCAAATAAAATTAAAAAATAGGAAGAGACAGCGAATTTGTAAATCTGAAATCATAAACACAGCAATACTAAAACAGCAATAGATTAAAAATTATAAATCGAAATCCAGATCCGTCGAAAGGATGATAAAATAGTTACAGTAGGCTACGATTCATATTCACAAAGTTTTAGTAAACAGCAAATAGAATCAGGTTGAAATTAAGGTTCTTTACTAAATAGCATGAAAATTCTGCAAGTATAGTAGTTGTTTGCAAGCATAGAATAGTTTATAAAATTCATCAATTAAATCCACAAAAATTAGGAGTTAATCCCATTCAAGTCTAGTTATACTCAGAAAAATATTGGATCAAAATATTATCTTTAACATCAGTATAAAAATAAATTACTCTCCAAAATTTACATAAAACCAAATCTATAATTTTCTATACCTCTATAGTAAAATAGCCATAACTTGCAACTCACAAATAGAAATTGAGCTTTGTTAGAAATTCTGGAAAGTAGACAGAATTCTGTATAATTCATATTCACAAAAAATTTTCATATACTGACCTTAATAGAGTCTAAAATACTGAACAAAAAATGGGGTAACAGCAAAAACAAAAATATTTTTCATGCATAAAATCAACTAGTTCATATAAAACTCATCCAAATCATTACAAAACGTGAAATATGGTATACTAGATGTCCAAGCAACATGGTATAGGGTGTTTAACAAATCTACAATAGGATATACTACCAGTAACACGTCAAGCATGCAAGATTCATACAACAACTAATGGATCACAACCAACATACATATATGCAACAGGAATTAATTTCATCTAAGTCTAAATTCATGTCGTGTGTAATGAGACAACTATGGCAAATCAACACATATAGACAAGATCTAACAGAGTTTTTATGAGAATAGATCTTGAAGCAACTACACTACAGGTGGTATTTAGTACTTGTATATGCAAACAGAAATTATACAAGTTACTTGCCTGAAATTTGACGAAGAAAATGACAGAGGGAAAGAGAATAACAGGAATGGTTTTCTGGCACGAACTCAAGCGAACGAATCACAATCCAACCACTAACACACAATCACAACTCTCGCACGAGATCAACACATTCACAAAACCCAAGCCAAGAACAGCCGGGGGGGTTGCACAGCGTCGAGAGGTCGACGGACAACGGGCACGGTGGCGGCTGACTGCATTGCTACTGTCTGTCGCTAGAGTGGAGACACAACACTGTGTCTTCTGTTGTGGCTTCGGGAGAGGGCAGCACAGGGTGGCTGGCGGCTCTGGATGGCGGCGCAACGCAGGCGACGGGGTCGCTGGTTGGCTGAGCAGCGCTGTGGCGCAGCGACACTGCAGTCGAAGGGCGCCGGCGACGGGGGTTAGGCCGGAGGTGGGAGGTGCACAGGGTGAGGAGAGATCGGGGTATAGGAGGTAAGGGATGAGATATTAGAGCGGCTACTAGGGTTTTCTAGGTGAACAGGGTAGAATACAGGGTGAATATATATACATGAGAGTTAGGTTAATAAGGGCTAACGAGTTGCAATGGGTATTGGGCATTATAGGGTTAATGGATCCAATAGAGGTTTGAGGTTATAGGTTAGTGAATTTTAAAGATCCAAATAGAGTAGGATGATCCAAATAATGAGATAGGGACAAAATAAATAATAAAAGAAAATAGGACATGAACAATTGATTAATAAGGATAAAAAATAATAGTTCGATCAACCAGAGGTGAATTAAATATATAGACAATTGAATCAAGAAGATCAAATAAAGGCGAAAAATCAAATAGTTGAATATATAAATATTGAGAATGAAGATCAATTACATAGTTTAAATTAAAGAGTAGGAGAATATAATATGAATAAATACTAAAAAAGAAAAGAAATACATCCAAAATACATAAAATAAAAATCAGGGGTTATAGTAGGGCTGTATCGCTAGCAAAATCAGGGTAGTCCTCTCCACATTGGCTAGAAAGGGATCATGTATCAGGTTGCAAGTACTGGACTCAGCGATGATGCTGAGTTCTTAAGGGGGGTGTATGTAACACCTCGTACTTAAGAGGTGTGTGTGTATATATATATATATATATATATATATATATATATATATATATATATATATATATATATATATATATAAGAAGAAGAAGAAGAAGAAGAAGAAGAAGAAGAAGAAGAACAACAACAACAACAATAACAACAACAACAACAACAACAATAATAAGTGAGAGTGGTTGGTTGGCCTATAGAGATGTCTATAGGCTATATGGATTAAGTGGATTAAGAAAAGAGACCTATAGAAGAATCTATGGGGCTTAAGGGGAAATGTGTGCATTAAATGGTGAATGAATGAAGGAGGTGGCTACATGGTTGGGCATGGGTGTACATGTTTAGTCCCACATCGTTGATAGTGAGGTGAGAATGAGAGTATAAATAGAAGAGCTAATGATCAAGAGGTACCTAATAAGCTATAGCCTCTTTTGTGAAGCACACCAGTGGTGGGCAGTTGTTAGGATTTTATTTATTCACGTATTGCGCGCATGTGTATGCCGCATGCACAGCTGAGCCGGACTCAGGGCGTTACACCGATGACCCACTCGGCCATCCGACTGTAACTAGGCTGCTAGGTATCTTCGAGTGTACAGGGTTCAAAAGAGAGTGGGAAAGTTGACCGTGCAGTCGACCGACCAGGGCAAGGAGTGGACTTTACACATTGCGGTCGACCGACCTGGGGGTGCGGTTGACCGTCAGCGGCATTGTGTATTATTTGGGCTGACGGGATTCAGACCTAAGAAGGTGGATTTGTGTTTATCTTTTAGGGTTTACTTGGGGGCTATATATATGGCTACAGACTCTAGGGTTTGTATCACTGATGAGATCAAAAGGTGAGCTGTTATCATTGTTCAACTTCAAAAGGGGATTGTGCTGAGTGTTTCAAAGGTGAGGGAGAGAGATTGAGAGTTGTAATCTCTTTTGTAATCTGTGTATTTCTTAGAGAATAAGAAGTGTTGGTTATATCTGCATATTGATTGTGTTCTTGTAAGATCTTGTGTATATCATGATGGCTTGTTCTGGTCATCTAAGTCTTGGTAGTTTTATTGCTTGTGGTGTACTTCCGCTATTAGGACTACGAGTTGTGGTAGATTCTTCAACAAGTGGTTTCAGAGCACTAGCTTCGAGATGGATGATAGCAAGTCTAAGATCGATAGGTTCGATAGGAGTGGCTTCACGATGTGGAAGATTTAGATGATAGCATATCTTCGTCAGAAAGATCTAGATGGTCCGTTGTTCGATGAGAAACCGGAAGATGCAGACAAGGATGCAAAGGTCTTGACGGAGTAGAATCATTTGGATCAAAAGGTGCTAGGGTAGATTCAGTTGGAACTGAGTAGGAAAACGTTATTTCATATCTCGAAGGCAAAGACCACAAAAGTGGCTATGGAGATTCTCATGGATATGTATGAGAAACCGTCGGCATCTAATCAAATTCTTCATCTGAAGAAATTGGTTAATATGAAGTTGAAGGAAGGGGGTTCAGTAGCAAAACATGTATATAATTACTATATGGTTTATAACTAGATGGAAGCTGTAGGTTTGATGTTTTCAGAGAGGGAGAAGTCATTGTTACTTCTATCTACTTTATCCGATAGTTATGGTACGGTGGAACAGACTATTACAAGCGCTAGGACAGATTCGACGACCCTACAGGATGTGGTGAGTAGCATTCTGAACGAGGATGTGAGAAGGGTGAGAAACGGGGGATATCTATCATCATCTTCTAGAGATTTCGCAATGTCTGTTGAGAGGAGACATGGGAGATCTAAAGCAATCGAAGAAGAAATGACCAGAGTAGTTCATATGAGAGTGGGTCTGATGACAGCGATGGGGGACATGGTCCTGAGTGCTGGTATTTTGTCACAAGGAGGGTCACATGATGCGCAGTTGTAAGGCTTATATGAAGAAGAAGCAGGAGAAACTGAAGAGAGATATCCCAAAGGAAGATCAAGTGGGTTTTGTTGAAGAGTTATGCTTATCATCTCGAGAGGAGTTGGACAATCAAGATTGATGTATTGACTCGGGAGCTTCTTTTCATTGCATTCAGATGAGAGAGGTGCTTAATGACTACAAGGAGGGTTCTTTTGGAGATGTGATTGAGGAGAATGGTCAACAGTGTCCTGTACGTAGGGTTGGTACTGTTCGCGTGTAATCCAATCATGATCAAAGTGTTGTCTTACGGAAGACAAGACATATTCTAGACTTGAAAGAAAATCTTATCTCTATTAGAAGGCTAGACAAAGAGGGTATGTCTACTACAGTTGGTAGTGGGGAGTGGCGTGTAGCTGCAGGTTCAAGGGTGATTGCAAAAGGGAAGCATGAAGGAACGTTGTATTTGCTTAGAGACGTGAGGGGTGTTTCTCCTGTAGTTGACTCACAGTTGACTCACAGCCGGTATCAAGTAGTAGGTTATGTGGGGTGCAACCGGGTTCTTTCTGTTATGGAGGGGAAGTTACTAATTTAGTGGGAGATGTTGGGCATGGAAGTGATTCTAGAGGGCAAGACGTTGCTGCAGTGAGGGTACTTTGCGATATGGTAGTCGAAGCTTCAAGTCGCTCTTGTGAGATAAAGAGTAATGGTATCGATATGCGGGGTGATGTCGATGAGGGTAACCGAAATGGGACTATAGGGGTTGAACAGTCCGCGGATATTATGGAGGTGTCGTCCACGGAGACTTTTAGTGCATATGGTCCATTAAGATGTTTTGAACCATGTCTGGTGTTAATGGAGATTCTGCGAGTTGAGGATTCTTGTAACACGAAATCCGACACGGGATGTTGCTTCTCTGGTATTTGTGTTCTATGCGATTGGTAGAGCACATCCTTCATGAGTCAATGAGGGGTGATTGGTGCACTCCACGTGGTGAAGTGGCGGATGTGCTCTTCATGAGAGTGGGGAGTATTTAGGTCTTCCATTAAAGTGGGAGATTGACAGAGATAATGTGAGGTGAAGATTACAATAATTTTGAAGTATTGTGTATTTGGTCCAAGTGGGAGATTGTTAGGATTGTGGCCTCAAATACACTTAGGCAAGGAGTACTTGAAGTTGGAGAATAAGATGAGAAGACAAAGACAACAAGAGAATACAACAGCTAGAAAAAGTGCATCTGGAGAGTTACGGTCGACTGTCCCGGGGTGCGGTCGACCGACCACCCGACTGCAACTAGACTGCTAGGTATCTTCGAATGTACAGGGTTCAACAGAGAGCGAAACAGTCGACCGACCAGGGCTTCAAGAGTGGACTTTACACATTGCGGTCGACCGACCTGGGGGTGCGGTCGACCGTCAGCAGCGCTGTGTGTTATTTGGGCTGACGAAATTCAGGCCTAATAAGTTGGATTTGTGTTTATTTTTTAGGGTTTACTTGGGGACTATATATATGGCTGTAGACTCTAGGATTTGTATCACTGATGAGATCAAAAGGTGAGCAGTTATCATTGTTCATCTTCAAGAGGGGATTGTGCCGCGTGTTTCAAAAGTGAGGGAGAGAGATTGAATGGTGTAATCTCTTTTGTAATCTTTGTATTTCTTGAGGAATAAGAAGTATTAATTATCTTTACATATTGATTGTGTTCTTGTGAGATCTTGCATACATCGTGGTGGCTTGTTCTTGGTTCATCTAAGTCTTGGTAGTTTTTACTGCTTGTGGTATACTTCCGCTATTAGCACTACGAGTTGTGGTAGATTCTTCAATAAAAATCTCTTGTTTCGAGAAGCTGGAAGGCAATTTCGGAGGCGGCATTGGCTGTCTTGCAATGATCGGGGAGCCCTGTTGTTGGTGACAGTGGTGTTTTTGTTGTAAGCTATGTTGTTTCTTCTCTGCACCTGTCCTGGTAGTAGAGTCCCCGACATATGGCATGTTGGACTTTTCTTCGGCATCGGCAAGCGCGTCCATTGTCAGCGGTGGTCCTTCCTTCCTTGGTCACCGCCTCCTTTCCCCTGAATAGGGGATGCTACAGTGACCAAAGTGGGAGAAGAATACCCCAACTCCCTTATGTCTGCAGTTTACATCGTCGGAGACCTCTCCCGATGACTCACCCTATGGCCAGCAACCCTCTAGCATGTCCTTCTCAGCAACGTGGGTGCCGGCGCTCATCTTCGTTACTAGTATCCCTAGGAACCCATTCCTTCTCTTTCCCCTCTCTCCCTTTCTCATATCTCATTTCGTGCTTCTTAACTAACCATTCATATTTGATACAACTTATCCTGATGTAGGAGATAACATTAGCCATTTGAACCTCTTAGGGGAGCTCAATGGTAGACCCGATGAGCATGGATTTGATGAATTTAGGAATCTGTAAGTAGTAGTCGTGGCAAGTTGGCTAGAGAAACATTTATCTGCCTACCAAACCTTTTGTATAGTGCAGTTAACATGGTAAAGTAGGATCCTTGAGATGAAGATGATGTGGAGACTAATACCGACGCAGCTGAAGGTGCGGCTTCAAATTTGTAGCTAGGTATATGAACAACTTGGCAAAGTAGGTTTGAGGCCATAGGAAAGGCTGTAATAAAAGGAATATTTTGCCGTACTAGGCCACTTTTTGAAAATATTTACGATTATGGGCCAGTTTCGAAACTATTAGCGCTCGTGGGCTACTTGGTGCCACGTCAGCAACGACCACTATTCTCATTAGCAGCATGTTCTATTTAGAGGTCGCTAATGGGAATAGCGGCCTCTATTTAAAAAAAAATGGAATTTTTGTTTACTGTCGCTATTCTTATTAACGATCAAAGCATATATGAAGTCGCTAATGGGATTAGCGACCTTTTGTATTTCAACACCTAGTAAAATCTAGAGAGCTTTTACTGTCTGAAAAATAACAATCAATTTATTTTTAAAGTTGAGATCGCTATTCGGAATAACGAACTTCGTTGTACAAAGGTCGCTATTCGTAATAGAGGTCTTAGTTGTACTAAGGTCGCTATTCCAAATAGATGCCTTAGTTGTTTGAATATTTTGCAAATTTTACAAAGAACAAAGAGATTGAGTTTCCTACTGAGGTTTATTGCGAATAGCGACCAAAGTATACTAAGGTCATTATTCCCAATAGAGATCTTAGTTGGATAATTATTTTGCAAATCTTACAGGGAGCAAGGAAATTTAGTCTTCTACTGAGGTCGCTATTCGGATTAGCGACCTCGGTTTTACTTTTTTTCTCCCAAGAGTGCAAAAGTTTTCTAAAAATAGCTATGTGTCTTAATACATTCGTTTGAGGTCGCTAATCCCATTACCGACCTCATATATACTTCAGTCGCTAGTGGGAATAGCGACAAAAAAAATTCCAAATATTTTAAAACATAGCCCGCTATTCCCATTGGCGACTTTCAAAGTGAAGAGACCGTTAATAAGAATAACGGCCGCCAGGGGTGGATCTCAAGGAGCCCCCCCCCCCCCCCCCCCCCCAAAATATATTTAAAAGCCCACTCTTATTTAAATTTAGGCCCAAATGTAAATTTAAGCACAAAGTGAACATTATTCACATCTCTCTCATCTTTCCAAATCTGACACTCACTGACCCTCTTTCCCCTTCTTCATCTATCGATTTTTCCCCAAAATAATACCCAAAATCCCAAACCCTAGGTCCCAAAAAAATTACCCAACTCACGGCTCATCGGCATCGATGTCGAAGAACCCCCCATCGATGACTTCGATTTTAGGGCTTTGGGGCCTACGACGCTCGGACCGGACGGCGGACGAACCCCCCATCGAAGTCGACGCTCGGACCGGACGGCGGATGCTGTGCCTCTCTCTCTCTCTCTGTGACACTGTCTGGTACTTCGATCGACGAACGACGAAGCTGCCTTAGCCTGCCTTCCTCTCTCTCTCTACCTCTAGTTCTGGTAGACTGGTACTCTTTTTCTCTCTAATTCTCTGTCTCAATTTTTAATTTTATAATATTACTCTGTCTCTTTAGTCTTGAATAGTCTAATGATTTGGTATCTAGAGATTTGGAGTCTAAAGATTTGGAAATTGGAATGATAATTGAAAATTTGTTTTGAAATTTGAAATGATAGGTTACTCTTGATTAACTGAATTAGAGTACAAAATTGAAATTTGAAATGATAGGTTACTCCTTAGTATTAAAATTCTAGATTGAAAATTGAAATTGAAGCATATAATGGATCGTGATTAGTAAGAGCATCCATAATCGTTTGGTATATTTGCCAATTTCTCACTTTTTGAGAAACAAGGTGCTGCAGTCGTTTGCTATTTTGCCATAAAATGGCAAATTCACTGCAGTTCTTTCTCATAAATAAGAAACGAAATTGTGATTCTCAAATTATAAGAGACGGAACATGTTGTTCCGTCTATATTTTTTAAATTTTTTAATGGGATCATCTGACTTTTTTATAAAAAATTTATTTTATGATCAGACGGTACACATAAAAATTAAAAAATGCTCAAACGAGACATGTTGTCCCGTTTCAAGCATTTTCGCTTGGACGGGACAACATGTCCCGTCCCACCCTTTTTTTGTTGTTTTTAGTGAATAATTGTTAGGTTAGTGGTTAATTTAGTGGTTTAGGATATATTTTATTATTTAATTTATTTAATTAACCTATTTTAATATCTAATCATTAATTAATTAACTGTAAAAAAAACGGACGAAACAACATGTATCGTCTTTCTCAAATTATAGCAAACCAAACATAATCCCTATTTCCTATTACTATAGATGTCATTTTCTCAAAAATGAGAAATACCATTGTGGATGCTCTAATAGTAATTTATGCTATTTGCAGGAATTATAGATTGAAATTGATGATATGATGAATGCAAAAAAGAAAACAAACTACAACCTCTCTTCTCAATTTTTTTAGTAAAAAAGTGTTGGTCAATCATCAAGTGCCAAAACTCCAATTTTAGATGAGGTTCCAACATCATATCATGTTCCAATTTCCATTCAACAAGAACCATCCGTAGATGTGGATCTTAATTCTCTTAAGCGTGACCCGGCATTGCGCCATCCAATATGGTCGTATCCAATCAATGAACAAGAAAATATTTTTTTGAGGGAAAAGGTGGAATATGGCCACCCTGTTTTATTAATAAGTGCATAACGAAACAAACCCAGAGTACTGGGCCCAAATACAAACTACATACAGAAAATAAAACATATATGAAGCAACATGACGCGTACAGACAACAAATCCCTCCAACAACCCTAGAGGGTGGGCCGACAAGCAAGCTCGGTCCAGCAAAATTGTGAGTACGTCAGTTTAGCTTCGTACAGTGTCTCCACAGCACATGCACACCCACCTGAAACAAGTCTGACAGGATTTTATCACCCGCCGATCCCTGCCTTCACCTCACTGGGGGGACCCCATCTTTGGGCCCAAGCCCCGCAGAACGAAAACTGACCCCACGGCACACGCACAGCGATCGCACCCTCTCACCATCTCCACCGCACCTCCTACAAACATGTCAGTAGCTCCCACAGCCGCTACCAAAGAGATAGTCGTGAAGAGGATACCTTAACCTCTCACACGATAGCACTTTCTCAAGCAATTTCTCATCACACAACTATCTCGCTCACCCCACCAACCACCACACTCCAAGAGAGAGCCGTGTAAAGGATACCTTCACCTCTCTCACGCTCAAGCTCTCTCCGACAATTTCTCATCAAACAGACTTATCTCGACTAATACTCCCAATACTCCCACTCCGAGGGAAGAGACGACGCTGTCACGAGTCAGTGGCCTAAGCTAAAGTGCACTCAATAGTCCGATAGTAGGCGCTGTGAAGACTTCACCGGCGACATCGTAGGATACTCCAGACCAACCATACCCAAACCCCACACCCCATCACTTGGCCCCAAACTGAACCACCGAACTCACACACTTGCACCCCAGATCTAGGGTTTTCGCGACAACTGGCGCGGGAGGATGCTCTGGCGTGACATAGTCGCTCCGCACCGGTTGAGACAAGCACCCCAAAAGTAGAGGCAAGTGAGCGCACATCACGGAGGGACCCCATCTTTGGGCCCAAGCTCCGCAATCGTGCAAAACAACCTAACCCTGTTGGAGGATTACGGCACCTCCAAGCACACCTGGCTTCTTCACATGCACTACCAACCCTCGAAAATACCAAATCACAGCGGCTGATTGTCGTGAATGGCTCCAAGAGTGTGGACATGGTGGCAAGCACGAAGAACATCCGGGCCAACCACAAACAAAGCCCACCAAATCCAAACCCATCCAAAAATCGCTGGTGGGGGGAGGGGGGGTTCTGCCGACATCCGGGCCCCCACAGTATGGCTCAGATCTGGGCCATCAGCGCACCACGCCGCTGGCCTCAGATCTGGCATTCCAATCCAATGGGTCGTCGTCGTCGTCGGTGGTGGTGGGGCGGGGGGGGGGCTGCCAAACCACCGAGCGGATCTAAAAGGGTTCGGATCTGGGCCATCTGTGAGACCACGTATTTCTAGAGGGTATATATACTAGTATATAGTATAGTATATATACTAGTATATATATAATAAGTAGAAAGAAGGAAAGAAAAGAAAGTGGAGAAGGTATTAATTAGTGGTGACCTATAGGATGATCCTATGGGAATTGATGAAAGTGATGGACCTATGAGATTTCCTATGGGACATAGGAAATGATTAAATGAATGAATGAATGAAAGATGGAATGTGTGGTGTGTTTGACCGGTTGACCTTGGGGATTTAAATCCCATATCAGCCATAAGAAGGGAAGAGAAGAGGGATATATTAGGAAGCCAAGGATAAAGGTGTACCAATCGCCCGGACACCTTTTTGAGGCAGCCTGTGGTGGGCGTGGCTAGAATTTAGTTAATTGTGTGCGTACGAGTTGAATGTGGGGCTTTACAGATGGTATCAGAGCCAACTTTCGATATCGAATGTAGGACTTGTATATAGGAAGTGCGTGATATGTGTATGAGATGCGTAAGACCCTGGGAGGGCAGCGATTAGGAGACAAGTCTATATTCGACTAGAAAGACGATCCTGTACTAGATTGCACGTCCCGTATTCAGCGAGGACGCTGAATTCTTAAGAGGGGGTGAATGTGAGACCCCATATTTCTAGAGGGTATATATACTAGTATATAGCGTAGTATATATACTAGTATATATGTAATAAGTAGAAAGAAGGAAAGAAAAGAAAGTGGAGAAGGTATTAATTAGTGGTGACCTATAGGATGATCCTATGGGAATTGATAAAAGTGATGGACCTATGAGATTTCCTATGAGACATAGGAAATGATTAAATGAATGAATGAATGAAAGATGGAATGTGTGGTGTGTTTGACCGGTTGACCTTGGGGATTTAAATCCCATATCGGCCATAAGAAGGGAAGAGAAGAGGGATATATTAGGAAGCCAAGGATAAAGGTGTACCAATCGTCCGGACACCCTTTTGAGGCAGCCTGTGGTGGGCGTGGCTAGAATTTAGTTAATTGTGTGCGTATGAGTTGAATGCGGGGCGTTACACCATCGGCGCCTCTCGCCATCAGCCTCAGATCAAGGCCGCGCCATCGGCGACGACCACCAGGAACCCCCTTCTCAGATCCAAGATCGCGTCGAAACTGAGATCGTCGAAGCTATGATCGGCGCACCGGGAAAAAGAGGGAAGAAGGGGAAGCACGGCGGGGGTGGAGCACCGGGGCGGCGGCGGCGCACCCTAGCCGCCGCCCCACACCAAAATCAAGTTTTTTCTAGTTAGGGTTTTTGGGTTGGAGAACGGGAGAGGAGAAGTTGGAAGAAGAAGATGGTTTTTTTGGGTTGAAGTTGGAGGAAGAAGATCGGGAGAGGAGAAGTTGGATCGCTGGTGAGAGGAGAAGTTTCCATGAACAAGACAATATTCGAAGATCATATATAGATATGGGACCATGTCAACCAAAATTAGTTGAATATCCGCGTTCAGTGGATGTGAAACAATATCGGCGATTTCAATATCAATGGCTCAGTCAATTTCCTTGGCTTGAGTATTCAGAATCAAAAGATAAAGCATTTTGCTTCCAACGCTATCTTTTTTACTCCAATTCTTTGAAATTTCCGGTATTTACAATTGAAGGATTCCAAAGTTGGAAGAGGGTTAACAGTGGAGACAAATGTAGATATATACATCATGTAGGCGGGTCTTCTTCTACACACAATTTTTCTATGCGCAAGTGGTTGGGAAACTTTATCTAGGATCTGATTTCTTTTTGTGAGAAAAATGGTATTTTAATACCTGGTATGAATGCTCCTTACATGGATGGTACTGATCGCTCTTGTCAGCAACGAGATGATATCACATTTTAATATTATTATCATGTTGATATCTTCAATGCAGTAATAGATTTTCATATTGTGGAGTTGTGTAGCAGGTTTTCCGAACCGACAGTTGAACTACTTATTCTCAGTGCAGCTTTGGATCCTATTGATGAGTTTAAATCATTCAAGATAGATGATATTTGTACTCTTGCAGATAAGTTCTATCCTGAAGATTTCACCACAGCTGAGTTGTATGCTTTGAGGGCTGAGTTACAACATTGTGAGGTCGATGTGATTCATCATCCTTTGTTTTAGAATATGTCTTGTCTTTCTTAATTATGTCGGAAGTTGGCAGATACAAAAAAGTCAAGGATCTATTTTTTTATTGATAGACTCATTCGCTTGGTGTTGACTCTTCCTGTTTCAACGGCAACAACAGAGCGTGCATTCTCAGCTATGGAACTTGTTAAAATACCATATCGGGACAAGATGGAAGATGATTTTCTTACAGATTGTTTGACAATCTTTATTGAGAGAGATTTTGTTGAATACATTGATTTTGATGTGGTTGTTGATGAATTTTACTCTATCAAACATTGTCGAGTACAACTAAAATGATTTAAGAATGTATATTTTGAAAGATGTGAAAATTTTGGTATATCCCTCTAGTATTTATAACAACTTTACATATATTTTGATTATTGAATGTTACATTGTGTGGAAAAAAAAATTTACCAGCTCCCCTCACTTTTCAGTCCTGGATCCTCCCCTGGCGGCCGCTACTGATGTGGCACCAAATAGCCCACGAACGCTAATAGTTTCGAAACTGATTCATAATCGCAAATATTTTCAAAAAGTGATCTAGTAGGGCAAAAAAGTCTAATAAAAGGAGACCGGGAAAATAAGCAGATGGAAAGAAAAGTGTGGCAAGTAAAAGTCACTGACAGTAGCGACATCACATGTTACATAAATGGATTTTGTTTCCTTACTTTCCAAAGACTCCAACATCCAAAACAATTCTAGCGATATGGATCTGAAAGCTTGCTATAGTACTACAATATTTTTCGGAAACATAATATTACAAGTGAAGGAAAGAGAAATAGGATATGGATATTTGTGTTGGGTATAAATGAATTTGCTAGCTAAGTCAGAACAATGCCTGTATGGAGCATGCCTTTTTTTTTTTTTGCCCCCTTCCCCCGATGAAAGGCAATTTTGAGAAAGTAGTTAGTTACTGCGATCTGCAATGCTACTAACCTTCAGTGTGTATATTTTTCTGAAGTGAAATTACTGAAGTCTATTTGCATCTCAGCGGACCATCTTGCTGAATATCTTGTTTTTTTTTTTTTTTTTTTTTTAGAAGAAAGGTGACCGCGTCACCGCTTCATTAATAGAAAATTAACGATGCAAGTAGTACAGAAATGTTAGATCTATCTGTTCGGAACACTGGATAAACGGAACAGTGAAGAACAATTACAAAGCTAAGCCTACATCCCTAACTAGTCCCTTCCTAGTTAAATTTGATCAAATTCACTCACATTAATGAGGGAAACTTAAATTTTCCAGAAGAAAACTTAGGCACTTAAAATATATATCTAGAAGACTGATTAGTTTACATAACGGAATGATGATCACTATAGTTTGGAGCGTTACATTCCAATTTTCTCTAGTTGAATAGAATGCTAAAGGTATCATATTACGGCTCACCGTATGCTCAATAAATGGACTCTTATCTTTGCATTATGAAGCTTGCTAGACTGCAGATCTTTTGGTTGTACTGAAATTATAGCTTTTTAATGCTTTCTCTGCTTAATAATTGCTCAGTTAATTTTATGCCTATTTTTCTTTGTAAACAACCACCACTTCTTTTACAACGAAATTTGTTAAAATCTTCATTCAAGCTGCTGCCAGAATTTCTGGTGTTCTCATTCGCATTGATTTTTTGATAGGCAGATAGAAATATAGCCATTGGATCCCAAAATTGCTGACTCTTAACAAACAATTATGCACCTATCTCTATGATTATAAATTACTAGTATTATACACGTGCACACGTGCACGTGGAAAAAATTGAAGGATCATGAAAAGGGTAAGAAGAAAATAATTTCCAAACCGATCCACTTTCGAAAATATTTACAAAACAGGTCTACGTTCGAAAATATTGTCCCAAGTCAGTCCATAATTAAAAAGAAAATAATTTTTAAACTGATCCACCTTTCGAAAATATTTACCAAACAGGTCCACTTTCGAAAATATTTACCGAAGTAACCCAATCCGTGCGTTGCACGGGTTGGGTTACTGACGCGGTTACTGACTAAGGGGTTCTCCCATTATAGTAGTAGAGATAGTAATTTACACGTGCGGTGCACGTTTTAATATTTTAAAAAAAAAATAACAATTTTGGCGTAAGGATGATTCAAACCTGAAACCTTTTTCATATTAGTTATATACGTGCATTGCACAAGTTGATAGATTTACAAATGACATTAAGGTCTTCTCCCATTATAATATTAGAGATTATGGCCCACGAAAAAACTCAAAAATCGTTTCCTTTTTTCGGCCGCTCCACTTCAGAGGACCAGAGCTCCTCTTCATCTCTTCGTTCTTCAGTCTCTTCATTTCCGAATTCCGACCACAGGTGACAGGTCCACAATCGAAACCCTAGATCCCCTCCTCTTCGTCTCTTCGTCTCTTCAATCTCTTCTTTTTTTACCGCAATCGAAACCCTAGATCCCCATCCTCTTCGTCTCTTCATTCTCTTCATTTTCGACCAAAATTGAATTCAAAACCTTAGATCCCCATCCAATCCCCCAATTTCCAAACCTCCATTTCCCAAACTCGCTGCTTCAAAGTCTAAAGGACGTGGTGGTGTTGGTCCGAAACTCTAGCTATTCAGCCAGAGCCAGGTACTCATTCATTTCCCAATCTTAGAGAGAACAAAGTGGAACAAGTTCTTAAACGTTGCTTGTATTTGCTGATGATGTGAATTTTTTTTGCCAAGGTAACCTAATCATTCTATTAGTTTATGGATTTGTCCTTTTTTAGCCAATTGTTAATTTCTTCACTTTCAATATTGAGAGGTTCACCTGTGCAACAAGGTATAAGATATGCCAAGGTCTTAAAATTGGTGTATAGATAGTGAGAAACATATACCTCGATTTAAAGGCTGGTATGTAATTCTGAAATCTTTCCTCATTTGGTCAGTGGGGAGCAGGTGGTTTACGCTAAGAAGGAAGAAATTAGGTAGTTTAAGCATCATTTGTTTTTGCAGAATAGAGAAAATTATCACATGCCTTGTTTGAGCAGAATTCTCAGGCATGTCACTAGCTTCATTGCATTCTGTACTTGGAAATTTTCTTTTACCTTTCCATTGCTGTTCTTTAAAACTTCTTTGACATATTTCTTTTAATATGCATTTCACACATTTGGATGCAAAATATTATTTTGTTAATTAAGATAATAATTTTAATACAAGTTTTAATCTTTTGATTATGGCCTTCAGTTGGATAATGAAGTAGATGAAAGGCAAGATTTGTTGCACACAGGGCCGGCCCTGATATGTAGGTGGGCAAGGCGGCCGCCTCGGGCCCCCGCCGAAATCGCCATTTTTGGGGCCCCCGATTTCAAACTTCCCTTGTAAATATAGGCACGCATTTTGCGAGTAAAATTTTTTTTTTTTATATGGGGTAGGGGGGGCCCCATTTCGGAAGTTTGCCTAGGGCCCCCCGGAACTCAGGGCCGGCTCTGGTTGCACATATGAAGTCGTCTAAATTTATGATGCCCATCTCTTTTTCCCTTATGTTTGTATATTTCGAGCACTCATCTTATGCATTTCCTAAATGCCATGTATTTTTTTTATTACTCATATCTTGCAAGGGACTTCTCTAATTTGTTGCTCATGAAATCTGTACATTCCTCAATCCTGATATTTCCTTATGCCAATAAGGTCTTAATTAATTAGTATATATGTACTTAATTAGGTCAATCCATTTAATCCCACTACTTGATGCCATTACTTTACTAATGTAAATGAATGACTTCACCCAGCATATATACTCTCACCACATAGTTTTACCTAGTTGAGAGTTGAGACCATGCTCTAGTTCTAGCACACTTTATGTAGTGCAGGATTTGAATTGATTAGCTATCAATTATCACACTTCATCTAGCATCTAATTAGTTACTACTTGCTATTAGTTACGTCTTATTTGGTTCATAAATTAGGGGGTTTATAAATTAGATTTTTGTTTAACACTAATTTAATTTTTGAACAATATTCAAACAGTTATGGATAAATTTTTAAAAAGAAAACCAAGGGAGGATGGTGATTCAAGTGTTCGTCCTCTTCGTCCTCGTGTAGAGCTAAACGTTGATGAACTTGAATCTGATCCCGAAAATAGGAAAAATATTTATTCCTTTGATGCTAATGATAGAGAGATAATTCGAAATTATTATTGGCAAAAAGGTCCGTGTCAACCAAAGTCTCGTGTTTTTCCTTCTAGGAATTTTGGCAATGAGAAAAGAAATCTTCCTAATTGGTTTCAAGAACACACTAATAGGACTTGGTTGGAGTATAGTATGTCTAAAGATGTTGCATTGTGTTTATATTGTTATTTATTCAAGCCCGAAAGTGGTTCGCAAAGTGACGGTGACAAGTTTGTTGGTGAAGACAAACTGGAAGAAAGAACCACATAAATTCAAAGAGCATGTCAGAGGTCATAGTAGCATTCATAATTCGTGTATGAAGAAATGTCTTGATTTAATAAATCAAAGACAACATATAGATGTTCAGTTTGTAAAGCAATCAGACAAAGTCCGAATGGAGTGTCGTACGCGTTTACTTGCTTCAATTAAAGTTATTAAATTGCTTTTACATCAAGGATTTCCATTTCGAGGACATGATGAATCCAATGAATCAGATAATCGAGGAAACTTTCTTGAAATACTAGAGTTTTATGCTGAAGATAATGAAGAAGTGAAAAATGTTGTTTTGAAAAATGCTCCAGAAAATAAAAAGTTGGCATCGCCAATGATTCAGAAGGATATTGTGAAAGCAATAGCTGCTGAGATCACAAATGTAATCATGGATGATCTAGGAAGTGATTTATTCTCTGTTTTAGTTGATGAATCTAGATACATATCTGTGAAAGAACAAATAGTTGTATGCCTTCGTTATGTGAATAAACAAGGTTGTGTCGTTAAACGTATTCTTGGAGCAGTACATGTTTTCTCTACAACTGCTATATGTTTGAAGGAGGCAATTGATAGTCTTTTTGCTAATCATGGGTTGAGTATCTCACGGTTGCGTGGACAAGGTTATGATGGAGCAAGCAACATGAAGGGTGAATATAATGGTCTCAAAACCTTGATTATGAGAGAAAATCAGTCTGTCTTCTATGTTTATTGTTTTGCTCATCAATTACAATTAGCACTTGTGGGTGTTGTTCATAAGCATAGGACTATTGCCACATTCTTCAACTTAGTTGCAAAATTGTGCAATATTGTTGGAGGTTCAGCAAAACGACATGATATTCTTCGGGATAAACAGTTTAAGAGATTGATTGCAGGCATAAGTAGTGGTGAAATTGAAACCGGGCGAGGATTGAATCAAGAAGCTACACTAAAGTGCTCAAGAGACACGTTGGGGATCTCACTTTAATACTCTTTTGAGTTTAATTCACTACTTTCCCTCAATAGTTGAGGTACTTGAAGTAATTGATGAGGATGACTTACATGGAGATGCAAATATGCTAGTGAAGTTATTTGATTTTGAATTTGTATTTATTTTGCATTTGATGAGAACAGTATTGGAATCAGTAATGAGTTGTCTCAAGCATTACATAGAAGGGACCAAGATATTCTAAATGCAATCAATGTTGTTAGTGTAACCAAAAGCCAATTGCAGAAATTGAGGGAAAGCGAATGAGATTCTTTCTTAGAGGAAGTTTGTGAGTTTAGCAAGAAGAATGAAATTTCATTTCCAAACATTAGAAATCTTTTGTAGTACCTGGGAGATCACATTGTCGAGCCGAGGAATTGACAAACCTTCATCATTACTGTGTAGAGTTATTTTATGCAGTGATCGACTTACAACTTCAAGAGTTGAACTATCGCTTCGATGAAGTGAATACTCAGTTGGTGTTGTGCATTGCTTGTCTTGATCTAAGAAATTCATTCTCTGCTTTTGATAAGGTAAAACTACTGCAATTTGCAAAGTTTTATCCAGTTTATTTTTCTCCTGCTGATTTGATGGCTTTGGGTTTCCAACTTGATACGTACTATGAAGATGTCACACATGCTGATGAGTTTTCTAATCTGATTGGAAATAATTGATTTGGCTAAAAAAATGGTTAAAACTAGAAGACATATTGTTTATTCATTGGTGTATTTACTTATGAAGTTGGCATTACTCCTACCAGTGGCAACAGCAACATGTGAAAAAGCATTTTCAGCTATGAAGCTTATAAAAACACCACTTCGTAACCAGATGGGAGACGAATGGTTTAATGATTGTTTGATTGCATATGTCGAGAAAAAGACATTGAAGTCAATTAAAAATGAGGATATCATGAAAAGGTTTGAAAAACATTGAAGTTAATAAAAACATTGTTTGTTTAATTGCTTTTGTAATATGATTGTGATGTGAATGTTTAAAGACTTTTATAAATTTTTAGTTCCTGTAATTTCGCTCCCGATGGATGAAAATCCTGGCTCCGCCACTGCATGAGAAGGTTGGTGAATGGTGACCATAGTTGTGTGGCTCCATGTGAAATGCACATGCCAAATTTCTAAAATTCTGCTTGTTCCTTTGAAGGAGATTCAATGTTGATGTTATCTCGCACAAGGAGGTTCGGAGAAAGTTCCAGACATATAATTAGTTGGGTTTTATGTCTTTCATATTACTCAGTCCAATGAGAAGAAGAAGATGATAAAGCAAAGGAAGGACGAAGCATCGATGGAAGAAGAAGTATCAGCTGCAGCAGCAGCCAAAAGGATTTGACAGTCGACTGCCCCAAATGATCAAATGCTGTCGACTGCCACTTTGGGCAGTCGACCAGCAGCGGTGAGCAACAACATATTGGACTGATTATTTGTGAATCTTTTTGGGCCCAGCGTCTCCTCCAAGTTAGATCGTATGATTCATATCATGTCTCTTTATTCATGATATATCTGACGACTAATGTATTAAGAATACAACCTAGGGTTTCTCTAGATCTCTATATATATTGACATCCTTAAGAGTCAAAAGAGGTACTTCATTGTAAACAGCAATTAAAAGAGTTCTCTATTGTAAACAACAAATTGTCTTCTAGTGAGGCTTAATAGATGAATGGTTCTTGGTGTGAGTATAAGACTTTGTATCTTCTCTAGTTGAATAGTATTCTACTTGTGGATTAAGCATTGCCAAATTGGAACAAATCATTGTGTGCTTGGTGTACTTGTTTTGATCTACTTGTTTGATTGTTCATCATTGGATCTATTGTCGCTAAACTCAGCAACAAATTTCTAATAGAATTTCATCTTCCAGATGATGTTGTAGAAGGATGAAGGCTCAATAACCTCCACAATCCCAATAACATTACAACAAATAAGCCTGTAAGATTCTTGAACACGCAGTCTGCAGATACTGTACCTAATTCTCAACTTTTGAGCACATCATCAGAGATCCTTAATTTTTGGTTTTCATTGAGGTGTATCACTATTTTTGCCCCTGGTTGATTTGCAAGATTGCACTAGTGCTGGTGGAACTTGAAGGAGAAGGCAAGTACAGCAGATACATTAAACGTGTATCTGTTATGAAAAAAATATCATTCAACTCAACCAGATGTAATGTTGTCTGTAAGCCCATTCTTCAATGTTTTTAACTTTGTGGGTCGGCTCGAAAGATAATACAATCGAAAAGTTTTTTTTCGTTGTAATGCCATATCTTTTCAAGTTTATATAGTTCCCTTCATAAAATTTGGATTTAGTTACACTTGCTTGATATTTTTAGATTTGAGTTATGGATGTTGCGGAAGTTGTAACTGGGGAAGCGTGAGCAATTAGCTGATCAATGGAAAGAAGTTGGTCGTACTAGCTTACATTTATCGGGGAATTCATAGCTTTCCTCAATGATATTATTAACCATAACCAGAAAACATATGCACCTCTTCAGATTCTTCTACATTTGAGTTTAGATCATATTGTTGTCTTTCCTGCTTTTCCCTTCAATTACAGTTAAAGGGTCGTTAAATATTTCAAACACTCACACTTTCTACAACCACTTGAGACCTCTCTCAAGACCTCTCTAAATTTTATTTAAGAATTTCTCGAGAAAAATCTTTCTAGAAATTGTGCTCTAAATTAACATTGGGCTTGGAAAATAAATTTAGGTTTGGGTTGGTGTTGCTTTTTTCAACACTCCCCCTCCACAGCAGCTCCCATTCTTTGCACCACGCCGAGCTGACAATGGAAGTTTTCGAACTTGTCGGTACTCAACCTTTTGTGAACAAGTTTGTAACTTGATCATCCGTCTTGATTTGCCTCATCTCAATCTCTTCTTCTAGAACTTTCTCTTTGATAAAGTGATAGTGCACTTCAACATGCTTAGTTCTTGCATGCAAAGCTGGATTCTCTGCCAAATGAACTGCCGGCTGATTATCACAATACAACGGAACAACATAGTCTATTGATTGATGTAGATCATTCATCAGCTGTATTAGCAACGTACTGTAACAACCCGGCCCAAAATAGCGATTTTAGCAAACAACTGCCCACCACAGGTTGCCTCATAAAAGGTGCTATAGCTTGTTGGTGACCTCTAATCCCAGACAATTATATATGTACATTTTAATTAATTATTCAAACCCCGACATGGGACAAACTTTCCCACATCAGCCGCTCCTTCTCTCGTGTGTGACGTCACCCCCTGGGTGGGCCCCTACTACGTCACACATGCCCAAGAGCACAGTGTCTCGTTGCCTTTCTCCTGGGTGGGCCCCGCTGCTGCCACGTCATCAATGATGCCAGCATGTGGAGAAAGCAACCAGCTCTGCTGCATTTCTCATCGTGGGCCCTCCAATCTCACTTTAATTCCAAACTCCTCCACCTATAGAAACTCCTATAGGGCCTATCCAATTAATTAATTATATATATATCTATTCTTAATACGGGAAGTTACACGTACTCTCTTGAGATGCCATAACTGCTGCTCGGTATTCTACATCGTAGTTGACAATGATATTGTCGCCTGTCTTTTGCTACACCAAGAAGCTGTTCCGAACCAAGCATAAATGCATACCTGGTAGTTTCTCCTAGTGTCATGATCTTCTACATAGTCGGTGTCACAATAACCAACTAGCTTGTATTCTTCACCTTTCTTGTACAAAAGACCATAGTCAATTGTATTCTTCACATATCTCAGTATTCGCCAAACCGCTTCTAAATGGGGCTTCTTTGAATTTTGTGTGTACTGACTCATCACACCAACTGCATAAGAAATATCAGGTCGAGTCAAGGTCGAATAGATTAAACTCCCTACCAATTGTTGATACATCATGGCAGCTTCCAAGTCATTTCCTTCATGTGCACACATCTTAGCATTTGATTCCATCGGTATTGAGATTGGCTTGCACTCAAGCACCCCAAACTTCTGCAGTAAATCTTTGGCATATTTCTGTTAACGGAGAAATATCCCTTTTTGTGTTCCATCAACTTCTAGCCCAAGAAAGTGCTTGATTTGTCCAAGTTCCTTCATCTGGAACAGACTGACAAGTTCTCCTTTGTTCGGTGAATTTCTGTCTCATCATCACCGGTGATGATTAAATCATCTACGCATACCAGCACAATAGCTAACTTTCCTCCAATGTCTTTGACGAATCAGTTGGGATTTGCAGGTGTTACTGAATAAGCACATTGGGTAAGAAATTCTGCAATCTTACCATACTATGCCCTTGATGTTTGTTTGAATCCGTAGAGTGCCTTCTGCAGCTTACACACATACTCAAGATGATATTGGTTCTGAAAACCCATTGGCTGAATCATATAAATCTCCGGATCCAACTCTCCATGTAGAAATGTATTCTTCATATCCATCTGCCATAAGTTCCAGCCTTTGTTGGCTTCAAGTGCTAGTAGGACTTATACAATTGTAAGTTTTGCTACCAGACAAAATGCTTCATCATAGTCTAGCCTATATTATTGAGAAAACTCTTGAGCCACCAATCTAGCCTTATACTTCTCAATAGATCCATTTGGACATCGCTTTATCTTGTAAACCCATTTGTAGGATATGGGTTTCACATCTCTTGGCTTTGACACCAGATTCTAGGTCTGATTTTGCTCTAACACTGTGACTTCTTCTTTCATTGCTTTAATTCACTCAGAACTCTGTGATGCTTCTTCAAACATTTCGGGTTCTTTAGCAATTGCTTCTTCAGTTATGGATGCATTGACATATTTGGGATTTGGTTTACGAATTCTGGTTGAACTTTTGGGTTGTGATTGTGGAGTTGATACTTCTACTTCATCAGGATGATCTAACTATTGATACACACCAGTTTGCCAAGGATTCTGAGCCAACCCTTGATTATCATCATAATCGTATAGATCTTCGGCTTCATCTAAACTTGGTTGACTATGGACAATGTGCTCCCCCATCTTTTGTTGTTGCTTCTCTTCAAATTCTTTCGAGTCTGGCAACTCCTCATTTGCTGAAGACCACCAAGAAGATGCTTCGTCGAACACCATATCTCGTGATGTATAACTTTTTCCAGTTTTAGGATCACAACATTTTCACCCCTTTCGCTTACTGTCATATCCCACAAAGATACATATGACTGCTTTCTTATCAAAGTTGCTATGTAAATGGTTAGGAACAAATACGTAGCATACATAGCCGAACACTCGGAAATAACTAACTTTCGGTTTCATATCCCACAATATCTCAAAAGGTGAAACAAATCCTAACCTAGGTTGGAGAAGTTTGTTGATCACAAAGTTTGCAGTTCTCATCACTTCAGTCCAAAACCTTCTAGGTACATTTTTTGTGTGTAACATACTTCGACAAATTTTTGCAAGATGTAGGTTCTTTCTCTCTGCTATGCCATTCTGTTGCTGCTTGTTAGCACAAGTATACTGATGACGTATTCGGCATTCCCTTAGGTACTAAGAGGACTCGCCTGAGCTATATTTCCCTCGTTGTCTGTAAGCAAACATTGAATCTTCTTTCCTACTTCTCCTTCAACTGTCTCTCTGAATTCTTTAAACTTTGATAATGTGTCAGATTTTTCTTTCAAAAAGAAAACCCACACATACCTCGAGAAGTCATCAATAAACGCCACCATATATTGCATTCCACAGATTGATGGTTGTTTGACTGGTCCGAACACATCAGAGTGTACTAACTCTAATGGTTCCTTTGCTCTAAACTTTGATTCCTCGTATGACAATTGATGTGCTTTTCCATATAGACATCCTACACAGACTGTTTCTGTTCTCACATCAAGTTGAGGAAGTCCCTTTAGTATCATCTTCTTCATCACCATACTTAGCTTAGAATAGCTAACATGGCACAACCTCATGTGCCATAAATATGCTATATCGTTCTTTCTTGTCTTGTCTACATATGCGACTATGCTGACATCTCGTATACTAACTCCAATCGTAGTCCCTCCATAGTCGACTTTCTAATAACTTGAGGTCTTTATACACCTTCACATCTTGCGGACCAACAAGACATAATGACCTAATGATGTTAATTGTGCCACTGAAAGCATATTTTTCTTCATGCCAGGAACATGATAAACATCTTGGAGCAGTACCTTATTAGAACTATACAGGAAAACAACTACCGTCTTACTGATGTGAGTAATCGTTAATCTCGAATTATCAGTTGTCACTATAACTCGATTTTGCTTGTATTCTAGCAAGCCCTGTAACTTTTGCATATCACCCGACATGTGATTTGAGCAGCCAGAGTCAACGATCCAATCATTCTCGTAGTCGATCTGTTCATAAGTAGTTGTGAGAGCAGACGCTTCATCATCCCAATCATCTTCACTTTTCTTAGAATAAGAAGTATCAACATTACTCTAAGTAGGCTTTTCTTGGACCAACAGTCTTTTTACCATAGTTGTAACAATCACCATAGAACCTCGTACTATCTCCCCCCCCCCCCCTCGCCATTGGCGTGCTGTTTGAAGTTGCCTTTTCCTTTGTTACTCTAAAGTGCTTCCTCCTCACTCTTCAATGAGACTCCTCCCATTTGCTTAGCCATAACATCAAACTCAACAAGTGATGGTTGTATCAGCCATCCTTGAACCATGGCAACAAATCCTCGGTATTCGGGTATCAAACCATGAATAATTATTCTTTTTATCCTAGTTTGCCTAGTAGCAGCTGTCGAATTTAATTTTGAATTTCGCAGCATATCGACTTCACCTTGTGAAAGTATTGAGTGATCGTCATTTCGCGTTGCGCAGTCGATAGCAGTTCGTTCTCAAGAAGTTGTAGTTTTATATCATTATTATTTGAAAAGATCGTAGCAGAAGTGTCGCATGCTTCTTTCGGCGTTTTGGCATCCCGAATGTGCTCCAATATTTCTTCTTCAATCATGGTATTTAGAGCAAACATCGCCTTGTCTTGTAGGTAGGACTCCATGCATGTTGCCCACGTGTTGTAGTTTTGATTGTTGAGCTTCTTCATTCCTCCAACTACTTAAAGATCACCCATCGCGCTTGCAAGAATTTGACTATACCGAACAAGTTTGACTAATGAACTTGCAAAGTAGTAAACTTTTCACGACTCAAAATGGCTCTACCAAAATCGATCCCTAACCGTTCTGCTCTAATACCAATTGTTGAGCAAAGTTTGGAGCACATAACTCTAATGCACAAATATTGTATACAAACCAAGTAAACAAATTGCTTGTATTATACCCACTATAAAGAAAAACAGCACTCTCAATTTGAAGAGAAATACAACCCTCTTTTAAGAAAACGCAACTTTTACAAACACTTTCTATAAACTCTCAAGACCTCTCAAGATTTATTGTCTTACTTATTTTTGCCACTATTTCTTGATACAAAATGGAAGAACTTACGCCGTATTTATACTAGTGGCAACTGCTTAAGCAATGATTAGGATTGTGTCAACACATATTATCTAATCGTTACAATTTATCCACTAGAACTCTCCACAAAAAATATCTTATTCTCCATTAAATATATTCCTCTCTAGAATTTTCAACTTTTCTTCTCTTCTAAAAAATATCCAGATTTTAAGGATTTTTCTAGAAAAGCATTTCTAAAAATTGAGCTCGAAATAAAGCATTGAGCTTGGGCAATAAATTTGGGCTTTGGGCTGGTGTTGCTTATTTTAATATAAATGCTGTCAAAAATAGTTGGGCATTAGTGCATGTATGTATGAGTTCATGTTAGTACATGTCACGCCATCAGCTAGGAAAATAAACAGGTACCAACTTTTTCAAGTAGAAGGTGTTATTGTTTGTGTTTATGGAAGTGTTCTTGTTTGTGTTGATGGAAATAGTTTGCGAATCACACCATAAATTGTTGGAAATTAGTATACATGTAAAACACTTATTTTAGTATTTACTATCAATATTCTCTTGTGGCCCAATGGTTAAAGTTTTGGGCTCACATGAGGTTGGAGGATTAATTCCCATCTTCCATATATATATATATATATATATATATATATATATCTTTTACCGAGACGGGCCTTGGGGTCTTGGAGTCTCTTGAAAAAAAAAAGAATTTTTTTAAAAAACTGATTTTAAATATAAAAAACGTTTCTTCTTTTACTAGCCATTTTTTTTCCCAGTAAAGAATAAATCAATGAAATGTTTTAATGGATGTAAAGGGTCTTTATGGTGAAAATAAATCCCGTCTTTGTGGCAAAAATCAGTAAACCATTTTCTTCTTTGGTTATAAATAGATAATTTCTGTCAGATAGAAAAATAATGTAGAGAAAAGTATATTCGTACTCTCTTCTCAAATATTCTTCCAATTATTGAGCAATTTTTTCATTGAGTGGTGTAAGATTGGTACGTGTTGCCACTGGAGTATCAAGCAACACTGTAAACAGAAGCTCGTTGTATCCTGAGAGAAGTATTTGGTGATCAACGATTCATCTCCGGAATCGACCAAAATTATATCTATATATTATACTAATAGGAGAGAGAGTCTATCCCTCTCATCCTCTATTTTGAAATAGAGAAATGAGAGTAAATGTAGGGATTCCTATTTAACTAACACGTGCACTATGCACAATTTTATTTAAAAAACCAAAATAAAATAAAAACTTTAATCCCTCTAACACAATCTCTTCCCTTTTTACTTTCTTAATCTTACAAATCTCACAGCTCTTCCCAAACCCCACCCCATCACCCCCAACAACTTTAGTAATATTCAATTGTATAACATTATGGTTTGACAGTAATTCTCTAAACCATTTGTTTATGTGGGGATGATAATGAAGATTTCAGTACGGTAGGAATGATATTCATAAGTTACTTCCAATTCTCTCACATTTTTTTTAGAGTTCTATATAATTTTATGAGTCAAAACTATTTTAGGTTGTACAATTTGCACAGGGTAACACTAGTATTTAAATAAAGCATTTGTTAAACGGATAAATCAAACTAAATAAGTTTTATTATTGTGTTTCTCAAAAATATCAACTCTATACAATATATTATGCTAAACCACTTTGAGTCAAGGATTTTTCTCTTTTTTTTCTTTTTAAAATTAAAAAAAACGAGAGCAAAAGTAGGAAGCAATCATCTCACTATTAGAATCATATCTCTTAATTAAACCTTAAAAATCATGCATTATTATATAGATATTATTAGATGAATTTTTCAATTTTTCGATTTTTTTTAAAATATGTGCAGTAGTGCACAGGGTTATATTATATTATATAAGTTTGTGCAATATTGCACAAGGGTACACTAGTAGCTTCTTAAAGAAAGTGCAATCCACGCCTTAAGTTTTCCTCATACTTTCTTCCTGGTGCAATCAAAGTCAATCGATCAATCCATTCCAGATTCGTGCGGTGCTATCAGAAGGTTTACTTGGGCATTCAGGTCTACTAATTATTTTCTCAACATAAATGGACATTTCCTGGTGATGCAAATTGGTGGAGTGATGCAAATTCCTGTGCTCTTTTATGTCTTTTGGGCGATTTCTGTGATTTTGTTCACATTTGATGCCCTTTCAATGATTCAATACAGAATGAAGCAAAAAATGGCTTTAATCAGTGTAGTAATCTCTTGATAATTTATTATACTTGCATATTATTCGTATAATTCAATTTTCATTTCAGTTAAATGTACATAACACTATAACAGTGAGCTTCCATATTCAGCAGTAACTTTTCAAGAGTGTTTTCAAATTTCTTTCATGCCTTTTGTAAGAAAACCAGGCCCTTGTGGAGTAGGCCACACCTATGTAGCACGGACATGGGTACGGGATACGAATACGATACGACTCGGGTACGTAGATACGTGATTTCTCAAAAATTTAGGATACGGGTACATTAAGGGTACGTTGAATATAAAAATAATAAATTTAATATATATATTATGTTAAAAATATAAAATTCCAAAAAATTATAACTAGAAATATAAAATAAATACATACTCCCGTTAAAACTGAAAAAATTTCAAAAAACTTCCTCTCCGGCTCTCCTCTCCGACATTCCATCTCCAGATCCGGCCACCCTTCGCTTCCTTCTCCCATCCTTCATTCATTAATTTTGTTCAGCTCTTCCAGTGCTTCAGACCCAGATCCCCAGTTTTCTCTCCTCCCCTTTCTTGGTGATCTTGTCCCTCCCTCTCGGAGTTTCGTTCCGAGCTTTCGACGCCTCCAGAGCTTGCGATGTGTCCTGGTTCTCGCTCAGCGGAGCTTTGGGGCTTCCTCGCTCTCTTTCCTTCCTCAGTTGTTCGTGGTTCTCCCGTCGTTGCGTTCGTGGTTCTCCCGTCGTTGCGCCTCCCTCCAGTGGCGCCTTATCTCCTGCCGCTCTCCAGTTAACCCCTTCACGGTGAGTTTCCCTCCGGTGCCGCCCCATCTCCCGCAGTTATCCAGGCATTACCTTTTAACCGTTCACTGTGAGTTTTTACTGCTTTAATTGTTTAGCTTAATTTTCTGGTAGAGTTCTTTCGGGTGTGTCGTTGGGGCTTTACTAGTGCCTTGCTGTTCCTAACGAGTTCTATATCGGTTTCCCTATGCTGGGGTACTTTCGGGTTGACCTATTATTTTTTCTTGTAATTGTTCTTCCCTTCCCCCTGCGGCTCAGTACCGTTAGTGGTTATTTCAGCTCCTAGCTGTTTCCTGAGCAAGAGTTTGCTCAAGTTCTGTTAGTTCTATTAATCTTCTCTGATTCAATTTTATCTCCCTTCTTTTTTCTCTCTATTTGGAGGGTGCTGTTGCCCCTCCTTGAGCTGCGCGGGTTTGTTTCTTTGGTGGTGGTGCTTTGGTGAGTTTGGATCTGTACTGTATTTGTACTATTGTCCAGTGCCTATCCTCTGTTGGTGTTTTGCTTTGAGGCAATCTTGGGCTGGCTTCCACCATGAATCTCATCGAGCCTAAATCTAGATCTAACAGTTTAGTAACGGTTCAGGAATTGAAGAGTGACTTGTCTTCTCCTCTTTGGCTAACCCCTATCTTTCTCGGTGCTCTCCCATCTTCACTATTTTCCCTTCTTCTTGTCGGTTCGACCCTTATCCGGTTTGTTTCAGGTGCCTCCTTCCTGGGCATATTAAATGTGAGTGTGTGAATAAAATGAAGTGCTTTTTCTGTGATAAGTTTGGTCACTCGCACAGTCGATGCTTTTCCCTTCAAAAACTTCTTGGATTTTCCAGAGGCCATCCCTTACCGGCCAAACTTCTCTCCTTTCTTAACTACCCCCTCTTAAAGCGCAAGCTTCCTGCTTGCTTGGCTAGAAAGTTCAGTCTTGAAACTGGAAAGGATTTTGACTCCTCTGCAGTTGTTCCTTTGCCAGCTATGAACTTCACTACTTCTTCTTCTGCTTATTGTGATTCTCATGCTACTCTTCAACCTCCTAATATTGTTAACCGTTTTAAGGATCGTAAGGTTTATACGAAACTTGTCTTCTACCCTTGTTTGGGTTCTTTCAAGGCTCGTCCCCGTTCGATTTCGGTGGCGCCTTCGTTGAGTTTGATTCTGGATAAAAATTCTGGTTCGTTTAAATCCTTTGTCTTTTGTCATTCTTGGTCTCGTAGTGCGATAGGGCACGCTCTGCACCGCCGCACTTTAGACCCTCAAGTGTCTTCTGACAATGCTATTGTTTATTTTAAGATTCCTTCTTTATTTTATAATTCTTCTTGTTCTTTGAAAATTTCTTCTCCCAAACATTCTACATTCTATTTTCATTTTCCAGGATGCATATTCTCATTGTATCAACATTTAGGGGTTCAATCTTGGCTCAATCATCTCTTGATGGAGGTTATGCATATCCTGCACTCTTTTCCCCTCAAGTCTTCTCCGATTCTTGATGACTCTTCTTTCTCCCTTTGTTCCTATCATACTAACTCCATCCCAATATCCTCATCGATTGCTCCCAGTTTTCTCTTTACCCCTTCTTGCATCATCAAAGATGAAGCAAGATTGTCTGACCCTGCTGCAATTTCGTCCCCATTGGTGAAGGTTGTCCCTCCCCCCGTTAAGCGGAAATACAATAAGAAAGTCTTTAATAATTTGCAGATTCGTTTGAGTGCTCGTATTCTTGCTAGGAAAGCAGCTTCTGTGTCAGCTCATCAGCTTGTGCACAGTTGAATTTTGGCTTCTCTTTGCCATCCTCGGTGTAGGCAGTCAGGCTTGTCATTTTTGTGCCGCTAGAGTTCTCATGGGCTGCTGGTGGAGCTTGATGTCTTCGTGTGGGGAGGTTCGGCCTCCTGTTTCTTATCTCAGTCTCTTGGTTCTGATCCACATTTGGGTGCAGCAGGGTTGGTTGGCTCCTTCTGATGCATTGTTATCCTGGCTGATAGCTCCGTCACCCTTTTCGGTGTGCTGCTACTGTTGTTTCCCAGATCTCTTGTTTGCGTGCTATTCAGCCGATTTTTTATTACTTTTTTGTAATCTTCTTTCAGTTTTACAGCTTGTAAAGCCTTTGTAATTTTGTCTGTAACTTAACTATTTTTATTGATTTATATATTTTTTGATGGCTGGAGCCATTTGGCTCTATTAGATATATCAAAAAAAAATAACTAGAAATATAAAAGTCCTAAAAAGAAACAATACATTACTAACTACTTGTCTTGTTGCAAGTGAAGCTTCCTTTGGTTGAAGCTTTTTTTGCTTGCTACTGTGAAGCTTCCTTTGGTTGAAGCTTGCTGGTGTGAAACAATACATATGGGTATGATACGACCTTGTGGTGTGAAGCTTCCTTTGCTTGCTGGAGATGATTGATACCACCTCTTCCATGTCTGAGAAAAAAAAGGCACATTCATGATAAAAAAGTACCAAATCAAATTAAGCATGTATTCTGAAAACTAAATGAGTTGTTGGGTATTCTAATTGTTGATTAACAGTGATGCAATTAACAAAAATTAACAGTGATGCAATTAACAAAAAATTTGTAGCATGCCAACTTTGATCAAGAATCAACACTATAATGCAATTAACACTTCAAATATTCAATTAACACTTAATTGTGATTCAGTGAAGTAGTGAACAACAAAAATTGAAGAAGTGAAGAACAAAATCATATCTTGGGAGAGAGATGAAGTGGAGAAGCAGTCGTCGTCAGGGAGAGAGAGAGAGAGGCAACTTGGGAGAGAGAGAAAGTGGTGTCGACTCATCGTCAGGGAGAGAAAGTGGCTTGGGAGAGAGAGAGTGGTTGTCGACTCCGACGACTCGTCGTCAGGGAGAGAGAGGTAGCTTGGGAGAGAGAGTGTTCGTCGATAACGTCGTCAGGAAGAGAGAGAAGCAGCAACAGAGAGAGAGAGTGGTCGTCGTCAGGGAGAGAGAAGCAGACTGGTCGATTGGGGCTTGGGGGAGAGAGAGAGTTGCCATTTGGAGAGAGGGATCGAGAGAGGGGCGGCTGCGTTTGGAAATGAGAGAGAGAGAGAGAGAGAAGGGGTTGTGTGTTTAGGATTTGGGGAAAGAGGGGGGGGGGGGGGGGGGTGATTTTGTTTTTCTTTTTCTTTTTTTTTGAATGCGCACCCCGAGCACACCCAAAGCGCACCCGGCCTATTTTTCTTTTTTTTAATTAAAAAATGTCCGGATACACACCAGATGCGTATCCGGGGTGGGTACGCACCAGGTACGAATACGGAGCCCATTTTTTAGTACCCGTGCTTCATAGGGCCACACCAGTTTCATCAAACCAAAGTCTGATAAGTTGTTTGGCATTGCTTTGAATAAAAGGTTCGCCCGCCATAAAATGTTTTAAATTTTAAATGAAAGAAGTGTTTTTTTAAAATTCAATATTAAAAAGCATACTGTTCGTTAACATAATTACTATGAAGTATGAACCCTCCAAGTCTGAAGATGAACCAGAATCAGGATTACAAGAGAGCAGATACACATTTTATTACAGAATTAACATAACACTCACAAGTTCAAGCCATAACTTGAAATGTACTATACCTAGTACCTCAAACCTTATACTAAATTTCTACGAACATATACATATTTTCTGTACTTATTCATCTTCCCCAACCACGTCTACCTATAGAACGAAGCCTCTAGCCTAGGCTCAACCACCACCTCAAGCGGCACTTTCCTAGGTGTCGACAGCCCGTACGCTTCATACTAATGTCTTCCACCTTCGTCCCCTCCGGCAACTTCCACTTAAATCCGTGAATAAAATTTGCTAAACTCGGCCCGAATCACTATCCCAAACTATAACCCGGACACATCCTCCTTCCCGATCCAAATGGCAACAACTCAAAGTCATGATCCTTCACATCGATATCTTTTCTAGTGAACCTCTCAGGTCTAAACTCATCCGGCTCATCCCAAACTGATGGGTTTCCCCAAACTGATGGGTTTCGCTCAATGTCCACATGTTGACTAGGACACGGGTTCCAGCTGGAATGTCGTAACCCTCAAAAGTGGAGTCCTCACGAGACATGAGGGGAACCAACATTGGTGCTACTGGTAGATCAAATTTTCATAGAAAGTGCTTTTAATGTTTTACAGAACTCGTTAACTATACTATTTTTTTTACTACTGACTTACATATAAGGGCGTACCTAAGTTTCAGCGGCCCTAAGCAAGTTATCAAATAGGATCTTTTACATGTTGATAAAATAAAAATGACAATTATTTAAGTGCAAAATAACTTACAATTATTTAAATGCAAACAAACTTGAAACTATGGGGGACAAACTATTTAAATGAAAACAAACTTATATACAAGACCGGCCCTGAGTTCCCGGGGGCCCGAGGCGAAAGGCTTAAATAATTATTTTTGGGGGTCCCCGATAATAATATAATTTTTTAACGTGCAAAATATGTGGCTATATTTACAAGCGAAATACAAATTTGGGGCCCCTAAAATTACAAAAAATCCGGGGACTTGAGGCGGCCGCCTCACCGGCCTCAAGGTGGGGGCCGGCCCTGCTTATATATATGCTTCCAAAAAAATTTAATTGATAATATATGCATTTTATATAAAATGCCTCGTGGCAAAAAGAAACTCAGACAAACTCTAACAAAAAAACAATCAAAATAAGGCATTTCAACTATTTTCAAAAGTCTTGCAAAAATCTTTAACATCACATACATAATCCATGTTTCCCAAAGCAAGCTCCTCGTTTCTATCCAAAATTGGCCGACAAAATAAAATACACAACAAAATATCACTTAAATACAACTCTTCTCACATTTTTGGAAGCAAAATCATTGGTTATGCTTTGATAGTCAAGTTTTCCTATTAGATCATGTTCAATTGTTAAAATGACTAATCCATTCGACCTTTCTTGTGACATGGTTGACCGAAGATAAGTTTCAACTTTAAAAAAACTTCTTAGATTAATTTCAACTTTAAAAAACTTCTTTCTGCAGATGCAACTGTAACTTGTATATATAGCAAAATTCTATAGGTTATCCACGCATTAGGAAAACCAACATTGCCATTTCTTTCTTTCATACAACTTAGCACTTCAATTGGCTTCTTTGTTTCATATGGCAAGACTTCCTTTAAAATTTTCAACTCTAAAAATAAGTCTCTTCCATCAACATCTGAGACACCGCCTTGTTTCAAAAAGTTTTCAAGATTTAGACAATCATTCTTCAAACTGTCATTACTTGCAGAATTTAACTTCTTCAAATCAAACAAAAATCCAAATAACTTTTCATACATTTTAAATTGTTCAAACATACTTCTTAGAGAAGAATGATCTTGATCCCCAATATATATGAAGTAGTTAACTCTAAAGGATTCTTCAGCTGAATGTATCACATCTTCACTAGGAGTTTCATCAAATTGTTTTTTTGTTTTAACCAACCGTATTTTCATAAAATATTGCCTCAATGCCCATTTCATTTGTCATTTCTTTAGCCCATTTCATTTGTCATTTCTTTAGCTTCAACCATTACTTTGTCAATGTCAGTTTCTCTATATTTTTCAAATAATGAAATGAGTCATTTTAATTCATCTATTGCGACATCAATA
Source organism: Hemerocallis citrina (assembly GCA_017893485.1). NCBI lineage: Eukaryota > Viridiplantae > Streptophyta > Magnoliopsida > Asparagales > Asphodelaceae > Hemerocallis > Hemerocallis citrina. The sequence continues at coordinate 374,463 of JACEHZ010000364.1, forward strand.
TTCATATCTTCACTTTGAAAATTTTTGCTCACAGAGTTGATTGCAAATAATTAATTATGCTAAATAATCATGCCAAATTAAAATTCTCAATTCTCAATTTCATTTTTGGCTAGTGATGCAGCTTCACTAATTAATTTATCATCATTAAAATTGGCTACATCAATTAAAACATCTCTTATTTGTAAAGGTTAATATCTTATAGCCTTAACACTTTCAATACGACTCTCCCAACGTGTTTGTGATAATGGTTTAAGTGTTAGGCCTTTCACATTGTCTTTGAAAATTTTCCAATGCTTTGTAGAAGTAAAAAACAAATAATATATGTGTTGTATAATTCAAAAAAAAAGAAGTAGCTTTAGCACAAGAGTTAGCGTAGAATTGTACAACCGCATGGGGTGTAAAAGGCACTATAACTGATTTCAATAATTATTTTTATACACCTTTATGTTTTCCTTTCATATTAGATATATTGTCATATCCTTGTCCTCTAATATCATCAATATTAAATTGATGAGTCTCTAATTCACTTTTAAGCTCCTTAAAAAGTCCAAGACCCGATGTATCGTGCACTTTCAAAAATCCTAAGAAAAACTCTTTTACTTTGATTGGATTTGAAGAAACATCCACACATCTTACAACTAGTGACATTTGTTTTTCATGACTTATATCCCGAGTATAATCAAGTATAATTGAAAAATACTTCGCTTCCTTAATTTTCTTCAAAATTATACTTTTAATCTCATTCGCTAACATTTGAATCAATTCATTTTGAACTTTAGGACCAAGATAATGATAATGGATTTCACTTCTATGAATACGCCTAGGTGTTCTTGCATTACTGGATCAAGCTCACAGTTCATTTTAATAAAACTTAAGAACTTCCCATTATTTCTTTGATAAAGTTTTTCAATGTGTCTACGAATTTCCATATTATTTTTAGCAAGAATATTCACAAAAGCAATCCTCACTAATACTTGCTTCCAGTGTTCCATCTCTTTGTTAATCTCTTCTTGCACACTTTTATCAATTGTTTGGTTCTTTTTCAATCTAACTTCCAATTCAATCCATTTATTTAAATAAGCAAGATGATCACTATTAGTTTCATCTTCCTTAAGTCTTTGTCCAAGATTTCTCCAATCATTATATCTTTCGGAAACCAAATGAAAGACGTTTGATTGATGCGTAAACAATTTATAACTATTAGATATTGTATTATATATGTTAGTCCCATATATTCAGATATGTATAACTTTAGTGTTTGGTTCTCTCCTATATATAGGAGTCATTGTACTCAGTTGTATTTATCCTAATAATCCAATCATATTTTTTCAATCTCTGTTAACTTTATCATGGTATCAGAGCACAATTATACAAATTTTCCTTTCTTATCAAAACCCTAGAATCCCAATAGCAAAAATAAATAAATAAATAAATAAATAAAAATAATCAACAGAACCCATCTGCACGAAGAAGAAGCTCCTTCGCAAGAAGAAGAATCCCCTGTTAAATCCCAACCCAACAAGAAGAAGAAACATCGTCGACGTCTGAGATCAGCTCCTCCTCCTCCACCTTGCCGACGTTGCTTCAACCCGAAATCCTAGCCGCCCTCTTCGTCGACCCACATTCCCCCCTCGACCATCATCGACACCATCCCGAAGAACCCCTCGTCGCCTGAACCCCGAAACCCTAGCCCCCCCCCCCCCCTCTCTTCTTTTTTCAAACCCTACATCCAAATCCACCTCCTAATATCCACAACCCGAAATCCAAACCATATCTTATTTCATATTTAACCCAACCCGTTACCCAAACCCATTTCTTCTTCCATCGCTGAAACCCTAGCCGCCACCACTCCTCGACATTCCTACCCCAAAACCCTATTATGTAATCTTCCACAACCAAATCCAAATCCAAAACCCTAACCTATCCAAACCCACAACTCGCTTCTCTGTTCAAAAATAAATAAATAAATAAAAATTGCAAGTACTCTTTCTTCTCCAATGAAACCTCAATCTCAGCGGTCTCTTTCGTTCTCCACTGGCTTTCCTGCTGCTACATCTCCCTCTTCACTCTCCCTTCATTCTCCATCTCCATCTAGATTCAGAAAAATGCAACGTCGTCATTATCCTGATTCTGGCCTCCTCCCTTCTCCTCCCAACGTCATCCTCAACACTACCCCACCTCTTTTGCATCCGGTAGCACCTTCCAGCTTCTTATCCCGATCTTGATACCAGCAGAAGTTCCACTCCCATTTCAATCCCTGCCACAGTGACGTCAGTCTTATTCCTCCTCGTAACACCTCTTCCCTTACATCCTCGGCCATGCCCATTACTCCAGCCTTGCCGACTCCTGCTGATTGGGTTAATCTCCAGCATCGCCTCGCTCAGCTGAAACTCCAGCTCTTGGGTCAGTTTATCACTGCTGGTCCCACTGCCCCTGCATTCTTTGTTACTCCCAGTATAAATTCTTCCTGGATTTTAGATTCTGGTGCTTCACATCATCTTACTAGTAATTATACACTGTTCACCACTAACACTACACTTCCCTCTACTCTTCATCCTTACACACTACTGATGACTCACAACTTCTCACTACACACTCAGGGTCTATCAGCTACCCCTCTCTCACGTTGCCCTATGTTCTTTATGCTCCTTATTTATCTATGAACCTTATTTCCATTAGTGCACCGTGCGATAATGGCCTTGTCGTTACATTTGATTCTTTCGATTTTTCTATTACTGATTGTCATACTGGTCAGGAGTTTGGGCATGCTAGTCGACATGGTCATCTATATTACCTAGATTTTCTTTATTCACATAAATCTCATCCGCATTTTGCTGGTTTTGTGCACTCTAATGCTGATCTGTGGTACAAATATTTAGGATATATTAGCGAGTCTCGACTCAAGATTTTAGTCTGTAGTGGTGCCCTTGGTCCTCTTTCTTTTATCCATTTGTCTAATTGTCAAGGTTGTCATTTGGCCAAACACATAGCACTCCCTTTTAATCACAAAATCACTTCTCAAACCACCCATCCTTTTAAGCTTATTTACTCTGACATATGTGGACCATCACCCACATCTTCTCACAAAGCTTACCTCTATTATGTTAGTTTCATAGATGACCATACTCGCTACACATGAGTGTTTCTTATGCATCAACGCTCTGAGATACCTGACATTTACCAGTTATTTACGAACATGGTTCACACTCATTCTGGTGTGCGTATCAAAAACTTTCGCTCAAACGGTGCTCCTGAGTACACTTCCACTGTTATGAGATTAATTCTTCAATCTCATGGTACAATCTTTCAGCAATCATGCCCTCACACTCATGAACAGAATGGTGTTGCTGAACGCAAGCATCGTCACATCCTTGAGATAGCTCGCGCTTTTCTACTCTCCTCTTCTGTTCCTCGTTCTTTCGGGGCTAAAGCTGTCATGACGTCTATCAGTCTCATTAACATCACTCCCTCATCTGCTCTATCTGGTACGTCGCTTTATGAGGCTCTTCGACACTCACCGCCAGACTACAGTATGCTCCGTACTTTTAGGTGCACCTGTTATGTCTTTCTTCCTCCCACTGAGCGCACGAAACTCACCGCCCGATCTACTAAGTGTGTTCACCTAGGTCTCAGTCCTGAACATAAAGGATATCGTTATTTTGACCCTGTGACAGGCCGTATTCGTATTTCCCGACATGTCACCTTTGTGGAAGACACCCCCTACCATTTGAACTCTCCTGAGGATGCTAGTTTTCTTGACTCCTCTGTTATTGGACCTTCTTCCCCGGCCAGACCATCACGCTTTCCATTTGATCCCACTCCTTTAGCTCCTTTCCTACCTCATACTGACGTTCCACCTATTCTTCCTCCGACAGAAACACCACCTGCTTATCCACAACATCATGCCCCCTCACTACCTACATCCCTACAGGTGCATGCACATGAACAACCTATCTCACCTCCCCACCCTGTTCATCCTTAACCAGTCCGTCAGTCCGCACATTCTACCTCGAGCTTCCCACCGGCCCGTTACACACCTGATGCCACTGGTCCTTCTGCCCAGTTTGGTTTTGCCACCCTAGCCTCATACTCACTACAATTTCATGCATATCTCACTGCCATACACTCTACATGTGAGCCTAGAACTTACCAGGAAGCTATTCAATATCCTGAGTGACAGAAAGCTATTGCAGAGGAGTTCAGTGCATTTGATCAAAATGTCACTTGGGATGTTGTTCCACTGCCTGTGGGCGTCCAACCCGTTAGCTACAAATGGATTTTCAAAATCAAATATCGACCCGATGGCTCCATTGAGCGGCACAAGGCTCGTCTTGCAGAGGATTTACTCAGGAGCATCGTATTGGTTATGATAAGACTTTTTCCCTTGTTGCACAGATGACTATTGTTCGTACTCTCCTTTCCGTTGCCGCCATTTGTCAGTGGCCATTATACCATATGGACGTGAAGAATGCTTTTCTTTATGGTACCTTATCTGAGGTTGTTTACATGCATCCTTCTTCTAGTCTTACCACTCCTCCTCATCAAGTTTGCCGTTTGCGACGGGCTATATATGGTCTGAAACAAGCCCCTCGAGCTAGGTTTGAGTGTTTTCGCAGTGTTATCACCCAGGCTAGTTTCCATTAGAGTTCACACAACCATTCTATGTTTATGCATCCATCACCGCAGGGGAGGGTCATTCTATTATTATATGTTAATGATATGATTTTCACTGGAGACAATTCTGCAGGCATTTCCTCTACACAGAAGTACCTTCACCAGTAGTTCCATATGAAAGATCTTGACAGGTTACACTACTTTCTGGGCCTAGAGATTGCCCATGGGTCTTGGGGATACTTATTTCTCAACAGAAATACACATCAGATATTATCTCTGCTGCTTGTCTATCTGACAGTCGATCGGCTGACACTCCCTTAGAGCATCATGTGAAACTTTGTCCCACATATGGTGAGCTCCAGCCTGATCCCACTAGATACAGACAGTATGTTGAACAGCTTATCTACTTATGCATGACCAGACCCGATATTGCTCATGCAGTTAGTATTATTAGTCGGTTTGTTTCCGCTCTTACATCAGTGTCACACCCTGCTTCCCAAAAATACGTAATACGAGCACATGACATTGGCCCAGCGAATGACTAAGATCACCCATAAGATGTTAATTGATCAACTCAACAATATAATCAATAGAGAACGATTGCGCAGACAATAATAATAATCTCATGAACAATAATTCTTGGAATGAAGAAATAAAATATCAAAATATAATAATAATCCAACATCTGGAACAATAATAAAATCCAGGACATAAGCCGAATACAATAATAAATTCCAATACAATAGTAACAAGTCTCAATACAATAAGTTCATTAAAGCAATAAGCAATTAAGCATTAAGTCTTTAGAATGTCTGTTCTTCAATTTTAGCAGGCAATTCTCCTTCATTACCTGTATACACTTCATCTAAAAAGAGAAGAAAAATTATCCTTAGAGCAAGTCATGGACAGTAAGTAGAGAAAGTAAGGAACAAAGGAATAACGGTATAACAATGAATCAATGGATCAATAGGAATCAATAACATGGCACGATAATCAATAATCAATATCACAGTAATCGATGCAATGGCTATAAATAATGTTTTAATATTTGGTAACAGTAATCAATGATCAATAACGGTAACACTTAGTCAATATTCGATATCAATAGGAACAATGATGAACAATATGCAATGTCAGTGATGTGTCAATTCTCATGTCTATTAATCATTTTAAATCCTCAATGACCTGATAAAACCCTGATCACAGATCAATCTTCGAAACCACAGCTGCTCCCCGAAGTCTGTCAAACAGATCATCAATCTATGGAAGCAGATACTTGTTCTGAATAGTCACCCTGTTCAACTTTCGATAGTCAATGCACATCCTCATTGACCCATTCTTCTTCTTGACTAACAACACTAGTGCTCCCAACGGCGAAGAACTCGGCCTGATAAAATCCTTACTCAACAACTCCTCAATCTTCTTCTTAACCTCATCTTGCATTACAGGTGCCATCCTGTATGGAGCCTTAGAAATTGGAGCACTCCCCGACTGAACATTAATACAGAACTCAACATCTCGCTGCGGCAGCAATCCTGGCAAATCTTCTAAGAATACCATAGTAAAATCCCTGACAACTGGAATGCTTTTAACTTCATCTGGAATCATCAACTTAGATACCATAGCAGTCACATTTGGTTCCTTCTTCTTCTCTTGAAAAGTCACTGCGGGACCTTATGGTGCTTTCACTAACACCTCTTTCTTCTTGCATTCAATTGTGGCATCATATATTGCCATCCAAATAATTTCCACGATCACATCCACACTCATGACTTGCAGCTCAATAAGATCAATACCAAATAATCTTCCACTGATCTCGATATCACAGCCTTCATAATATCGATCAGCAATCAACTCTTCTCCTGATGGTGTTGCCACCATCAAGACTCTGCCTGGAAACATCTTAAGTTCCACACCTAAGACTTTAGCAAAATTGGGCGACACAAAAATATGCGAAGAACCAGTATCAAATAAAACCTTTGCTTTTATTCCATTAATCAAAACAAATCATGTTACATGAAGAATGATACTCAAATCTCCAATTTATTCTCAAACAAAATTTTACTTAATACATCAAATAAAATTTAAAATTCTTGCATACCCTGGATCACATCCTCTAGTTACCCGCATCCTCCTCAGTTAATGCGAACACTCGCCCCTGCCTTTGAAATTTGCCTTCGTCTGCACCATTCTTCTTCAACTGCAGGCAGTTTGGCCTAACACGCCCCTCACCACCACATTGATAATAAATTTGCGCCTTTCGAGGCTTGGTGCATGTCGTCTGATAGTGACCTGCCTCTCCACAGTTGAAACAAGTCACGCCCTGAACTGCGGGTGCCTTCTGCACTAGCCTACTGAACCTACCCTGCTTCACTGGGAAATTCCTCCCACTCTGACCAACTACTAGCCTCTTGCTTCTGTTCCAAGTCTCCTGCTTCTTCTGGAACTGATCCATGTCTTCTTCTGTCATAGCTGCTCTCCTGACCAGCTTATCAAACCTCCTGATGCCCAACGGAATCATCTACGACCTCAAATTCGGCCTCAAGCCCTGCTTGAATTTCTTGGCCTTCTTTACTTCATTAACAATCAGCTCCGGTGCATACCTTGATAGCTGGGCAAACTTAGTTTCATATTCGCGTACTGACATGCTACCTTACTGCAGATTCAAGAATTTTGTTACCTTCTTCTCCTGAATATCCAGAGGAAAGAAACAATCCATGAACTCCTTCAGAAAAGCCTCCCAAGTCACCTGTTGATCCCCAAAATTTCTTTTTACTGACTGCCACCAAACGTCGGCATTCTTCTCTAACTGCATAGTAACCAATTTCACCTTATTGACTGCTGGGTTCCCAAGACTTCGAAGACCATCTCCATCTATCTAATCCAATCATCAGTCTCATTTGGATCAGACTGCCCCTCAAAAATAGGCGGCTTCATCCGCTTGAATGACTCAACCTACGTGATTGAATCAGCATTAATAAATACTGGTCCAGCCCCTTGATTCTGATTCTGATTTTGTGCCATATTAGCTGCCATGAATGTATTCATGGTCTGATACACCCTGAAAATCTCAGTCTCAAGATCAAGTCCTGCTCCATGGGAATCCTCAGTCGCATCACCATTTCCACCATTCCGGATCCTGGGTCCTACCATTATACTGATTACTGCAAAACGAGAGAAAAGTTAGAACATCACAATGCAGTTCATATTCACATCAATACCCCACTGCAAAACCTCATCATACCCCAGACCATTTCATCTTAATTTAGTTCTGTGTGATACTCCCACTCTAATGTCCACATCTAGGTACTCATGCTCTAATTTCCACACCTAGGTTTATTTTTATACTATGTTTATTATTACTATTGAAACATGCTCTAATACCAATCTCTGTAGCGCCCCGAATTTTCAATATAATATCCCAGAAATACGTGACACAATTCTTAGCATCAACCTCAATGTAATAGTAAACATAGCCAAAACACGAATAAATTTTTCAACTTCAATTACAACAATTCTTTACAAAGCACAGCGGAAAATTAAACACCATGAATTACAATTTCTTTCTTTTACAATACTTCTTTTACAATTTACATAAGACACAACACCATTCTAGCACATGCATCCAAATCCCAATGCTATAAGTACCTACCTGTAAAACATGAGGCTAAAGATAATCCTAACACCCAAAACTACAGGGATCAGCCATAACGGTGTGAGTGACATAAAAAAAATACGGCATAAAATAAAACATGAAGAATAAAATCATAAGCAACACATATCAACAGTAGCAATGAATGAAGTATGAAATAGCAATAAATTAAACATGAAAACATCAAGGAAGATGAGATAGTAATAAGGCATGAAAACATCAAATGAAACTAGACTAAGTGTCAAGTGTAGAAAAACAGAAACAATATGCATAAAACAAAGTCAAGAAACACAGATGCAATATGATGACTCTCTAATGCATACTTGTCGGATTCTATGCATTCCATACTACATAGGTCCGGTGCAAACCCTTATCGTTCTCCATTTTATAGGGTTAAATCCCTCGTTATGCAACAAATCCTACTACGGTGATGGAAACAAGATCCAGAATACTCCGCGAATAGGCATCACAACCCTCAACGCGCAAGCATCATGTAAAAATAGCTCAAAACCGGAGAATCACCTCCCTACCGTGTATCCCATGAATAGGTTTGCGAGACCCTCGACATGCTGATACACAAGGTACATTCCGTGAATAGGCCCGCCGACCCTCGACGCGTGAATGCACCCTGCATGCTCCGTAAATAGGCCCGCAAACCCTCGACATGCGAACATACAAATGTCCTCTCGAGACAGAACAACACACAGTCCTGGAATGCATCCGTTGGAAAAAAAACCCCAAGAGCATATACTTACGTTTCCCAAGTTCAATCACATCTCCACTAGTGTTTGTCCATAAGTTGATTGTTGTTAAAACACAAATTTCCCATCTCTAGAGTTAGTGTACCCTGCCGGACTTAATTCCACAAAACAACCCCCAATGACCCCACTGGTCAAAATTACATCATCTCATCTGCCGGTACACAGGAATCCCACTCAACTCCTAGAGATTCACAAAACAAACATCAACATCAAAAACTTTCAATTGAAAACTCTTATGTTTATTAACAAAACATTTACATCAATGAAAACCTCTTAGGTTAATAAAATCCAAGTTCGTTCAATATGCTCACAAACTCCAGAATTGAAATACAGTGTTAAACCCAGTAAATAGCCGAGAATCATATTTTGAAATCGTAGAAAGTCGTGAAATACCAATTTCTTCGAAAACCATATATAATTCACTTTATAAGGTCATAGGAATACGATTTAAATTCTATTATAATTAAAATACAACTCTCTATAAAATGTTGTAATCTGTAGCAAAACATTATCTAAAACAATAAATCAATAATCCATAATGTCAAAGAATCAATCGTTAAAGGAAAACAACAGAAAAACTCAAAAAAAACAACCTCAGCCAAGCACTGACAGTCGACTGTCGAAGCCAATTCAAAAAATGGCCGGTTGACTGTCATGCGAAAAACCAAATTTTAAGAACTGACAGTCGACTACCGTCTTTAGTTCAAAAATGAAGCGGTCGACTATCAATCCCCACAGACTGCAATTTTAAAAATTTGTGCATGTTTTACTGGTATGGCTATAGTTCTTTGTAAAATCTTAAATTTGCAAAACTAGCTTCCTGAGATGGTTTAATATGACTTGTATAACATATATGAGTTTATAAAACATCTTAAAATCATATCAATGTTTCAAAAGAGCATATTCTCTTGAAATTCTTCAAAAACAGTAATGAATATATGTATATATGGGCATAGGGTGTTTGAGCATCAGTTTGAGTATCAAAATACATCAATTAGGAGTAATAAAATGTTTAAACTCATTTCAGAATCAAAACAATTGAAATCCAATCAAAACTTCATCAAAATCACAAAATCTTCAAAAACAGCGAATTGTAATGTGCATACATGTATATGAGTGTGTTCTAGCATCAGATAAAGCTATAAATCCATCAAACAGAGTGGAACAAGGTCTCAATTCAACTCAGTATCAAAACAACTCAAAGATCCATCGAAAACTTCATAAAAATCACAAAAACAAGGTTTTGGCCGAAAACCATCAGATCTGAAAACTGATACTCATCCCCAACCTTTAAAACTGATACTCATCCCCAACCTTTAAAACTTGATTCTTTGATCCATAAACCCTTCTTGTAATTCATTAAACACACATGCAACCTCTCACATCAGTTTCCCATGAAATGTATACAACCACATCATGTTTTAATTCAGTTTGGTTGATCAAAAAATCTAAAACATAGCATATTTGCCTATATACACAGTGAAGACCCTACTCTGCTTACTTTGTGCACTTTTACAATATACGACTTGTTATATGCAGTTAGATTAACAAGAACATGATACAACGCAACTTACTCATGGATATAAGCACTTACAACATATAAGTAATCAAGTTTGCACACTCAAAATTTATCAAACTGAGTGTATATACATACATACTCAATAGTAGGTTAGGTTTTATTCAATTTTGCAATTACTCATCACACAACTCAATATAACATTTCAAAACAGCAATTATGAAAGAATATAACATTCTCATGATTTTATTAGGTTCTTTAACAATCCCAAGTCATCCATCTGAAATTTTTAATCTTCAAGACTTAGTTTTCATGAAAGATCCAATCTTTAATTCATCCATCCAGTCATAATGCAATATGTCAATATAAAATCCCTAGCATGCTTTCTAATAGCCAAATCATTACATACAACATGCTTAGAACAATAAGAAAACAGACATATGTCACTCACCTTATTGAAGAATCAACCGAAGATAATAAAGAGAATAAGAAAATCCTTCATTTCGCAAGAAAACCAAGATCCTCGCTTTGAAACTCCAGGAAAATAATAATAAAGAAACCCTTTGTACAGTGCAGCAAGGAGACGACTGCATTTCCTTTTAAATAGACCAAGATTTGGTTATTTTGGGTTTCGGATAGATTTGTAAAATACCCCTTTTGATTATATCTTTACATATATAAATCCTTATACTTGGAAATTAGATAAACCAATTGAATAAAGATTTAAAAACAAAAATAACTAACCTAATACTGGCCGACGCTGTTTGTAAACCCAGAAAAATAATTTTGTAAGTTTTGGCCTCAAAGTGGCAATTTTGCAAAAAGACCCTTCTTTATGAAATTTGCGAAATAACCCAAATCTATCGAGAAAAAAAAAAGTAAACTTTTTACCTCTGAGTTGGCTAGGCATCATGCTCAGCCCAAAAATCCAAAAATCTAGAGTTTTTACTCCAAGCAAAAATTTTGCACAAAAGCCCCACTTTTTGTAATATTTGCAAATAGGTCAAATAAATATCAGAAAAATCCAGAAAATTCATAAATAATACTTACTGATAAATAATAGATTTTCTTTAAAATAATTTTTGATTTTGAACTTCCCAAGAAAATATTTGCACGTGCAAAGAGATAAATTTCAGAAAAACATTTATTAAATCACCAAAAATCATTCTAATTCATTTATTAATCTCAAAAACATTATTTTAAAACCTGGGGTATTACAGATACTGCAAACTAATATCATAATCTACCATCAATTCCAACCATTGCCTTTGCCTCATATTTAGCTCTTTCTGAGTGAACACATACTTGAGACTTTTGTGGTCGGTGAAGATCTCCACTCGGTCACTAAGTAAATTATGCCTCCAAAGCTTCAAGGTAAAAATCATAGCAGCAAGCTCCAAATCATGTGTAGGACAATTCTTCTCATGCGCCCTCAACTGTCTAGATGCATACGCGATAACCTTGCCTCGTTGCATCAGAACAGCACCCAAACCTCAACCTGAAGCATCACAGTGAATTACGAAACCTCCAGATCCATCCGGTATAGTCAACACAGGTGCTTATGTCAACTGGCTTCAATTCAATGAAGGCTTCTTCACAGGATTCATCCCACACAAACTTCTGATCCTTCCCAGTCAACTTGGTCAATGGCCCTGCAATCTTCGAGAAATCCTGAACAAACTTCTTGTAATAACCCGCTAGACCAAGAAAAATATGAACTTTCGATACAGATTTCGGCGTCGGTCAATCCTTAATTGTAGAAATCTTGGACGGATCGACAGAAATACCATCACCAGAAATAATATGACCTAAGAACACCACACGATCCAACCAAAACTCACACTTGCTAAGCTTCCCATACAACTGATGATCCCTCAAAGTTTGCAAAACAACCTTCAAGTGCTCAACATGCTCATCCTGATTCCGAGAATAGATAATAATATCATCAATGAACACCACCACAAATTTTTCCAGAAAGGGAGAGAAAACCCGATTCATCAAGCTGATAAATACAACTGGAGCATTAGTAACTCCAAAAAGCATCACAAAAAATTTATAGTGTCCATATCTCGTTCGAAAAGCAGTCTTCTGCACATCCTTGGCTTTCACTTTAACCTGATGATAACCAGAATGAAGATCCAGATTCGAAAATATAGAAGTGCCCCTCAATTGATCAAATAGGTCATCAATCCTTGGCAACGGATACTTGTTCTTCACTGTGACATTATTGAGCTCGCGGTAGTCAATACACAATCTGCGACTACCATCTTTCTTATTGTCAAACAGAATTGGAGCTCCCCAAGGCAAAACACTTGGCCTGATAAAACCTCTGTCCAACAACTCCTGAATCTGCTCCTTCAACTCAGCCAACTCAATAGGAGCCATTCTGTACGGACTCTTAGAGATTGGAGCTGTTCCTAGCTGAACGTTAATATTGAACACCACTTCACGACCTGGCGGTAATCCCGGCAATTCCTCAGGAAAAACATCCAAGAAATCCCGTACAACCAACGGTGCGACATCATCAGCACACACTACCTCCATAACTCCAACATCCTGACTAGCCAACTTCTCAACACAAGAAAGTGGCGTTTTACCTTCACAGAATTCAAATTCCTTACGTTCTGGCATACGAAACACCACCTTCTTCTTGCGGCAGTCAATCACAGCATGAGTGGCACCAAGCCAATTCATCCCAAAAATAACATCAAATCCAGAATTGCTGATGACAATCAGATCGACAACAAAATCAACACCATCAATAACCAAGGGGCTCTACTCACAAATTTGAAAACATGCGAAAACACATCCAACTGTTGAAATGTTCCAAGCTACTGGCATAGCGCTGCTAGCCAAGTGATGCAGATCGACGAAGCGAGAGAAAACAAATGAATGAGTAGCAGTAGAGTCAAAAAGAGAATGAGCAGGGAAGGAATGAACAAGGATAATGTCTAGCAAGAAGTCAAAGTGAGAACACAAAAGGCAAAAACAAGATGCAAGAAACTGACATGAATGCGAGGCTAACATGAATAAAAAAAAGGATAGAAGAATGAAATAAAAAGGAAAAAAGGGAGCAACCAATGCAATGAAAGAGAAGCAACATGAGAATCCTAGGACCTGTGAGTTGGGGGCCCACCACGCTTCCGCTGCGCTACTCTGATAGTGAAGCTCCAAGATGTAGACATGTCGTTATAGATCAAGCGATACCGAATCGGCGGACCAAGTAGGAAGAAGAAGAACAGATGACTCCAGAATCAAAAGAATATGGGTATGAAAAGAATGAAATCATACCTAATAAGGAATCAATGAATGGAAGGGATCAAAGAAGAATCAAATAAGACTAGTTTCCAGATCATAAGATGGATATCAATTGTTCATGTGATCACTGTATTGCACATACTGTTGAGTCAACCTGATAAAACCCAAATCTAATTAATATATCAATCAAAACCAAACTTTCTTTCGTTAGTCACGTTTGACTGACATATTATCCAAACCTGGGCTCTGATACCACTAAAATTCTTGTCACACCTTGCTTTCCAAAAATACGAAATAGAACACATGACATTGGCCCAGCGAATGACTAACGTCACCCATAAGCTGTTAATCGATCAACTCAACAATATAATCAATACAGAACAATTGTGCAGGTAATAATAATAATCTCATGAACAATAATACTTGGAATGAAGCAATAAAATATCCAAATACAATAATAATCCAATATCTGGAACAATAATAAAATTCGGGACATAAGCCCAATATAATAATAAATCCCAATACAATAGTAACAAGTCTCAATACAATAAGTTCATTAAAGTAATAAGTAATTAAAAATCATTAAGTCTTTAGAATATCTGTTCTCCAATTCCAGTAGGCAATTCTCCATCATTACCTGTATACACTTCATCTAAAAAGAGAAGAAAATTGTCCTTAGAGCAAGTCATAGACAGGAAGTAGAGAAAGCAAGGAACAAAGGAATAACGGTATAACAATGAATCAATGGATCAATAGGAATCAATAACATGGCACGATAATCGATAATCAATATCACGGTAATCGATGCAATGGCTATAAACAATATTTCAATATTCGGTAAAAGTAATCAATGGTCAATAACGGTAATACTTAGTCAATATTCGATATCAATAGGAACAATGATGAACAATATGCACTGTCGGTGATGTGTCAATCATTATGTCTATTAATCATTTTAAATCCTAATTAGTGTACTACTGTGTAACATATGTTCCATACCACAGGTTCGATACATACAATCAATTTCGTTTAGACTTAAGTGGTGTGCTCCGTAGATCATGTACTTGGCAACGGTAAACACTATTCACCTTTCGGTATATGATACGGTCATCGGCAACGATACGGTACATGATAGATTGGGATTATGGCCATAATCCACAATCACACGATAAAACGGTAGTCGGAACATTATTTAAGAAAACACGGGATCCTCCTCCAAGTACAGTCTCTACTTTGTTCACTACTTAAATCACCCTTTAATTCCGGCTTGTTAATTATTTATCAATGCAACAATACAATATGCAATCAATGGACATTTCGGTGAACGATAGTATTAATAAGGAAATAATAGGTTGATAACATGGGATAGAACAATTAGAATGATGACAATAACTCATTGTGATCATGCAATGCAACATACATACATTAATTCATGCAATATTACGATATAGGAATAATTAATCTATTAAAATCTGAAATATAAAGTTTTGGACAGCAAGAGTGGTCTGTACAAAAATACAGTTTTCCACTATTTTAGAAATTGAAAATTTAATCTGTCGGAAATTATAGTAACTAGACTTCCACACGGTTCCAACGCATATTTAAAGTTCAAAATCCGACAACAGTAGCCAGGTCGATCACATTGTTCTTTTCACATTTCATGTTCAGGCAGAATTTTGACATCATGTTATTTTATTTTTAGAATCAGCAAAAACTCAATATTAAATTCATTGAAAATATTTTCTAGACTCCTAAACATGACTACTAACAATATGAAATTAAGTAGAACAAAATTTTATCATTTGATAAGTCTTTTTACTGTTTTAAGAATGCAAGATACGATAATCTGAAAATTTGAAAGTAAAAACACAGATGTAGTAAAACAGACATAACTTTTGCTACACAACTCGGAATTCAAAAATTCAAGATGTTCTGAAAACTAGAAAGATAAGGCTACAATTCATATTCAGAAAGTAATGCATTTTAAGATCATTTATTGGTTCAAAACTGCAGTCAACATACATGCCAGCAAGCAATATACATGTTTTGTGTAGTTTTCTTGAAATAAATTAATTTAAACATGATGGGTATCGGTTCTTTAGTCAATAAATTTTGTAATCAACATAATGGGTGCAATAACATGAATAAAATTAGAACACACTCATACATCAATCTATCATCAACCAACAACAATCAATCAACCAAACATACAACCTAACAATTATTTCAACAATAATTTATTTGTGTCATGTATAATTAACCCTATTATAAATTCTACATGAATGCATGAAAGATCCAATCTTTAGAGTCAAAAGTGGCACGATATCAAAAATATTGGGATTAGTTCGTGTAAAACCTCAATAGGCCCAACGAAAATAATCAATACAATGATACAATAACGAATAGGATCTACTTGCAAGAATTTCAATAAAACTTGAATTTGATATAATGTTCAATTCAATGGGATAGTGACTTGCCTGTTAGACGGTGAAAATGAATACCAAGAATAACAGGATAAGGATCCCGAAGCAACGAACCCATGAACTAGTACAATTTAACACGTGCAATACACGTGTAAGAGCAAAGAGCCACAGTAAACAAAGAGATAGTAGCAACTGCAACAGAGCTCAGGAGATAGGAACGGCAGCAAGAGGCTGACCAATGGGGCGGCGGCGCTGGCGACCAGAGGGCGGCATCGACGGTCGAGGTCGAGTGACGCATGGGTTGGCACTGGTGGCTGTGGTCAGCGATCGAAATAGGGAGGAAGGGGTGATCGGAATTTGGGTTCTTGGGCGCTGCAAATGTTGAGGATGGAGGAGGAGGGTCGGGGGGTGGCAACGGGAGGTCGGGGAGTAGGCGACGGCAAGGGCGTGGCCGGAAAAAGGTGAGATGGCCGGAGAAGATGAAGCTCGGTAATGGGTTCACTTGGGATTTGGGCGGGAAAACGGCAGAGAGAGAGAGAGAAAGAACGGCGAGGAGAGAGAATAAGCAGCTAGGGTTTCGATTGTGTGCAATTTTTAGGGTTTGCAGTAGAGTTGTATTTATATAGTACAATTAGGGTACTGGGTTGGTGATTTAGGGTCCAATAATAGTGGATTTGGGTTAAGAATAAATGAAATTGGGATTTAGGGTTTAATAAGAGATAGATCCAAATCAATAGGGTTCAAATAAAAATAACCACATTTAGATAGAAAAAAATAGGATCAACAACAATAGCTCAATCACGAAGAACGAAGAATTTCATGAACAAGATTTAATTTAAAAAAATAATCAAGAACAAAAATAGAGTATTTTATTCAATTACAAATAAAATATTACAAGATGGGGGAAAATGAAAACATTGGGAACGGTAGTTACAATCAGTTTACTACGGTGCTCTTCTTCAGATCCTCAGATATCTTCAGGGCACCATCACTCGCTCATTATTTATGCCTTCCACATCCACCTTAGAGCTTCGCGCGTACTCTGATTCAGATTTGTAATACCCTAAACTTTCATTTTAATAGAAATGTTGATTTTCACGTATTGTGTACGTGCAAATTTCGTATGTATATTTATTTATTTATTTTTATATATAAAATTTCTTTTGGTAGTATGAACAATTATTTTCTTCCTTTTCTTTATTTTCCTAAAAGCCAATTTTGTAAAGCCTAAAACATTATTTTCTTATTTTGAGCCCACTTTAATAATTTATTATTTTATTATTTTGGCCCACAAGTCTAAGCCCACTATTTGTGAAGCCCACAAATTTAATTAATCATTTAAATTGTCACACTTGTCATGTAGACACAATTTGTGAACAATTAATTAATTAAAATTGTACAAATTTCAAATAAGGGGGTACTAAGGGGCACGTGTATGCACGTAGTGTGCATTGCACACCTATGGGAGGCCGGTTTGTGCGTGGAGAAGATGGGGAGTGGGTGTGTGTGTGCATGGGTAGTTATTTGATTGTGGGTGGTTGCTACAACTTCCCCTCTTATCCTAGCCATCCATCTTTAACCATCTAATAAAATCCTAGCCCTCCAATCCATCCTAGAACTAGTATAAATACCCCCACCTACATGTATTCTACACTAAGAAATTATTGAAAGAAAGAATTTATATAGGAGAGAATTACATAAGAGAGTATATAGTTTGAGTGTTCTTTGGTGTGTCCCAACATTGGAGGCCGGCCCATCCCATCCACAAGAGAGCTCTCGATTTTGGCAAGGGAGCAAAGGAGGACTTTTGCATCACAATCTAGGAGGAGAAGGCTATTCTCTCGCATTCTAGGAGACTATAGGAACTTTTAATTGGTTTTTCTCCAAAGAGGTGAGTGTTTCTCATTGCTTTTAATATTAGAATGCACGCTAGGTATGTAATACCCCAGATCAGTCGACTGGTACTGCCAGCAGTCGACTGATAGAGGACAGTCGACTGGTACTACCAGCAGTCGACTGGTCTGTGAGATTTGTGAGAGGATTGTGAAATTTAGTCCCATATCGGGAATTTGCGAGGATAATCAGAGTATAAATACTATTGCCTGAGATCAAGAGTCACAAATTCGGTTAACCACCTTTTGAGAGGCAGCCTGTGGTGGGCAGTGGAACTACATAGTATTTATAATTTGTCTGAGCATTGGGGCGGGGCATTACAAAATGGTATCAGAGCCGACTTTCGACCCACCGGGTGTATCTGCACGATGAAAGGGTGCCTCCGAAGGAGGGGGGCCTATTCGTGGGGTACATATGCTTGCGCGATGAAAGGGTGCCTCCGAAGGAGGGGGGCCTATTCACGAAGCATGCCAGGTGCTAGAAAGGACGGTCCTACACTGAGGTGTGCCCTGTGCTCAGCGAGGACGCTGATTCCTAAGGGGGGGTGTATGTAATACCCCAGATCAGTCGACTGGTACTGCCAGCAGTCGACTGATAGAGGACAGTCGACTGGTACTGCCAGCAGTCGACTGGTCTGTGAGATTTGTGAGAGGATTGTGAAATTTAGTCCCATATCGGGAATTTGCGAGGATAATCAGAGTATAAATACTATTGCCTGAGATCAAGAGTCACCAATTTGGTTAACCACCTTTTGAGAGGCAGCCTGTGGTGGGCAGTGGAACTACATAGTATTTATAATTTGTCTGAGCATTGGGGCGGGGCGTTACAAGGTATGTTTTAAATGAAATTATGTGAATTAACTAGTAAGAGATTGGAACCATGTTTGTTTAATTAAAGTATTAAAGTAGAGTGGTAATATTAGAGATAAATTAATGGAATGATTACTAAGAGATAATTGTTAATTTTTGTAGTAGAATTCTCCATTTTATATGTGCCATATGAATGTTAGAATAAATGAAAAAGATTGTATTTGCAAACAAATGATTGAATGCATCATGTGTAAATTAGTGGATAAAGATAGAAGTTTTATTCATTAGAAAAGATGATTTTGTGTTCTAAAAACATAGTAGTTGTCAATAAGCAAGAGAACAATAATGTAGTGATTTTTGTGGGAACGTATCTTTAATTATGAAGAATTATGCTTTAGTTCTCAAATGTCAAAATTATGAACATGGAATACAAACTAGGGCTAAAATGCATGTTTGAAAGAGTTAAAAATACTTCTCAAAATACTGGTTGCTGTAGACTTGGGTGTATTTTAATTCTGAAAAATTTTGTTTTCAAAAGAGGAGAAAAAGAGACAATTTTTGTTTTGAGACTTCATGAATTATAGTTATGTACAGAGAGAAAAATCAAAACCCAAATTAATTACTTTCAAAACGAAATGGCTACTTAGACCAACTGGTCGGTAGAGCTTTCGGTCGCCACAGTAGAGAGGAGGTCTCGGGTTCGATAGGCTTTTCGTTTATTTTTTTTGTTAAAAATCTGATTTTGCCGAGAGTCGATACTTAGGGATTATAACCCCTAGTTATATCGCCTTGGGGCTTTGGCGCGTTAGTCTTGTGTGCTGTCTATTGGGCCGCTGGTTGTGGGTTCAAATCCGGTTGGGGGTTTGGATTTAAAAAATGGTTTTTTTGGGGTTTTTTAATATTAATTGAGTTTTAAAAATAGAATAAAATTTGAGAAAATATGGAATAAATTACTGAAAATTATTTGGACTTTATGAGAAAAATTTACGTAACTTTTGATAAAGTGTATTAAGAAATTGAGGCTTTTTGCAGAAAGGACTTCTTTTTGAAATTAAATTGTCTTTTTAAATAAAGGAAAAATAAATGAGCTTTTTTGAGTTATAAAGATGAAAATTAGTACTGAGGAATTTTTGAAAGTTGTGATTTGTGTGATTAATTGGACTTATAAATTATGCTTGTAATAAGAATTGAAACGAGGATAATAGATTTGTGAAATAAATGAATTACGGATTACTACTAGTTAAAATTTATTCTTACGCATAAATTGCAGAAGTTGACTTATTGATTGTGATGAGTTATGAAAGATGTGAATATATGAATACTATGCTTATGAAAACATGAATTGTGATTAATCATGAAAAGACCTTATGAGTATGAAAAGCTCGATATTGTAATTATGAGTTGAAATTGAGAATTAGAGTATAGCCAAGCCTTATACCGGCAATAAAAGAAATGTGGAAATGATATTTGAAATGAGAAGACCAAAATTTGGATCATGTGAAATAAATGAATAAGACTGGTATAGTGGGAGTGCTACACTCCAAGGGTTTGATTTTATTCATGATTCAATTAAACTAAGAACTAGATACATAGTGAAGATGTGATGAAAGTAAGAGAAAAACATTGAGTATGAGGGCCATTGGATTGGCGGTGTGAGAGTATTCACATGATGTCCCATGATGCGTCATGATAGGACGTGGTACTGCTCCAAAGTACCGTCCCGGTAGCGACGCTCGTGGGGTGTTTGACGACTGCGGGTGGTGTCATGTCTATGGTAGGAGCTGAATTACCACAGGATGCCTGCATGATGAGTCATGTGATAGTGCGTTGGGATTTCCTCCAGGGCACCTAGACATGAGTTCGTAGGTCAGAAAATATCTAGGATACTTATCGTAATTACAGTAGTAGATTAAGTCATGACGAGGGATTGAACCCTACAAAATGAAGAACGATTAAGGGCTTGCCCTTGGACCTATGTAGTATGGGCTGCATAGACTCTGAACAAGTGCGCATTAGTGTCATATAATACAAATAATTGCATTAAGGACTAAGTGCACATTCACAACACGACATCAATAAGATAGTCCCTTTAGCTTTGTTTGTGAACAAGTTTCTGGTTTGCTAAGTATTGAGAATCGTTATACTGTTTTCGGCATAGAGAGGATGGCCGTGTATAATATTTTCGTCAGTGAATGAACTGACGTGCCCACAGTTTTACATGCAGGGTAAAGATGCTTGATACAATTGAAGTATACAAGCTGCTCAAGATTGATTTAAATGTTGTTTCATGTAATTTATTGTAAAATTGCTTTTGCTGTAAAAATGTAAAGGTGTAATGTAACTCTGATGTAAGAAATGTTTTATTTCCTTGTAAAATTGTATGAAAGAAGTGTAAAGATCCTGTGGAACTTCGAATTCAGTTGTATTTTTGAATTCGAGGTGTTACAAGATTGGCAGGTGATCCTACCTCCAGACGGTCTACCACAGATTTCTGTCTATTTCTTGTTGATTCACCGATCTCGTGGCGAAGCAAGAAACAGACAGTTGTAGCATGTTCTTCAACTGAAGCTGAGTACAGAGCAATGACAGCCACTACTAGAAATTGTTCATTCTCGTTGGCTGTTATCAGATATGGGTGTAACTCTCACATGTGCTACTCCTCTTCATTGTGATAACCGAAGTGCATTACACATTGCAAGCAGCCCGATTTTTCATGAACGAACAAAGCACATAGAGATAGATTGCCACTATGTTCGAGAGCGCTTTGAAGCATGAACCATTTCACTTCACTCTGTTACTTCTTCACAACAGACAACAGACTTCTTCACCAAATCTCATACTGTCCAGAGATTTCATTACTTGGTGGGCAAACTCACACCGTTCGACTCATCGGGAGTTTGAGAGGGGGTGTTAGATATTGTATTATATATATTAGTCCCATATCGGATATGTATCACTTTAGTGTTTGGTTCTCTCCTATATATAGGAGTCATTATACTCAGTTGTATTCATCTCAGTAATCCAATCATATTTTCCAATATCTTTGTTAACCTTATCAATGACAAAAGTAAAAAACTTTGTCTAAGAATTTGAATACACCAACCAAATTATATCTTATTTCTCTCCATTCTATAAATGTCTAATACAGCATGAGCTAGAGAAATGTTTATTGAAATCATTTAGAGCAAAGTTGATATCACTAACTCTAATTTGACATTTTTTTTACTAATAAGTCTCTAAAATCTTGATTAACGATCCCCAAATTTTCTAGATCATAATTTAAAGGTTGATCTTTTTTGTGTAAATCTTCATTATGATCACTTTAATTTACCAATTTATTAACATGATTAGCTTCTTCATTTACCAAATTTTCAAATCCATCATCATTCTTATGCTTCTCATTCACTACATGTTCAATTTCCTCATCAATTGATTCATTTCTATGTTCCTCATCAACCAAAGCTTGAGGTTCATCACTTTAACTAGCCAAATTTGTTTGTTTGGTGTTTTTAAAAAAACTTGTCCATTGCACCGTTTTGAGATTGGGTCAATTATTCAATTCTTTGTTTTGTTTTATTTTTCATGTCCGAAATCATACTTTGTAGGAGGCATGCTTCAAATATTAAACAAACAACGCAAAATTTAAATTACAACATTGAGGAATAATAGCATCTAGCTGTTGCAACTTACAAAGTTAACTCTTCCTTAAAAAATTCAATCATTTTCTCCAATTTCAGTCCTGAATAAAAAAACTGAATACTTCTTCTCCAAATGAATTATGAAATTATAAAATAAAAATATTAAATTACTAATTAAATGATTTAAGGCAGTAAAAATTATTACTTTACTAATCACTAGCCATCACTACTTCACTATTTAAGAACATTAAAAAAACGGGCTTTATCAGATTGTAGTGGTAGATGCTGGACAATGAGAACAGTGTGAGAGAAAGAAGAACACTTCATCCCTAACACTTCACTATTTCAGTCTCCATTAGAAGAGAGTGGAAGAGAGGCAAACATTTCAGCCCCCAAATTTGTTATATAAAAGAAAATAGAAGAACCTAATGGTCACCGATTAGATGAGAGAGAGAGAGAGAGGATGAGAGTGATACTTGAGTTCACTGGATACCACAGATGAGTTTGCTGGAGCCAAATCCTAACCGCTGCCTCTCCAAAAGGGCAGAATACAAAACCCTAGATTTCAATCAAAATGAGAGAGCTAGTAGGTCCATAATCTGAATCGCTCACAAGATCTAAGAGGCGTCATGTTTTTTTCTTTTTTTTTAACATTATTAGGACTTCAAAAATATGGGGCCCCTAAAAAATTGGAGGTCCAAATCAGTTGTTTGTGTTACTTTGGCCCAGATCTGCCCTTGCTTGCATATTTACCTGAGTAAAACCGTTGACGCTATCTCTGCTAGTTGCTAAGCTTGACATCCAAACTAGGACCGTCGGTGATGTAAGTAAAACTCTAGCTCAACTTGAGCCGTCTGATCCCCTCAAGATCTGCGCACCCCCACAAATCAAGCCTGATCGCCCCTATGGGCCTTCTGCTACTTCAGGCCCACAGGTTTGGGTCGAACCGGCCCATTACGGTTAAGGCTCCCTTTCTCTCTACCAATAAATACCAGACCCCCTCCCCTTTCTGCAGGTAATGAATCTTTCTCCACTGAAACCCTAATTCTACCCTTTTTCTGGTGACTGACTAGATCGTCGGAGGGCCTGTCACCGTGATCTCTCTCGGTGTCTCTAGGAATTTTGCAGGTACTCAGGATGGCCAGCTACCAGCAGTACCCCCTCTCCAGCTCCACATCAAATCCCCATCTCAGATCCAGATCTGTGGTTGAGATATGTCTCTCCCTCGACAAATAACAAGAACTCACATCTATTGCTCCCACCTCCGAACCAGCAGCATCAGATTGGCATCATCTGTGGGAACAGACAGACTGATTCGATCCCAGACTCGAATCTCACCCCGAGGCCGACCCGTCCATGGCATCCAAAGCCAAGAAAGCGCCTACGACAGGACGTCATCCCAACCCTCCTCATCCTTCTCGCAGTCACGCGAACACACAGGGGTCTCGAAGGCAACAAGCCGAGGGTCAGTCAGAACCAGGCCTGAGCACTTCATGCTCGGTCGCCAACGATTTTTGGTACGCCATCAACAATCGACAGCCTGTGGATGACCTCCGGCACCAGCTCAGCCAATCAAGGGGCGCGACTGCCCCTCTCCAACAAGGCTCCGCCCACAGCATTCACCCATCTCAGGTTCAAGAGCAGAGGCGTAGCCACTCTCCGAGAGATAGGACACCCTCGAACAGTCAAGGCAAATAGGTCCCAATCACGAGAGTCAAGTTCCGAGATTTTCGGAACAAGGTTCTCCAGGCTCTCGGGGTGGCCCAGAACTGAGCGTCAAAATGACAACCCTTGTCGGGAGGAAGCCCAGGGCAGTGAGTCTCATGGCTCAACTCAGCTGGCGAGGCGGGATGAGGTCGTCCTTCAGCGCCTCCAAGAAATGGAGAATTGCCTCACTCGGATCGGTGAGGGCGAGTTATCAGCCTACCCGACCAGGGGTATCATCCTACCCGACCCTCGTTCTCTGCTAAAATCTTCGATGCTGAGATTCTAAGGAATTTCAGACCGCCTCAGTTTAAGACGCACAATGGAGAGAGTGATCCTGCTGATCACATGGAAGGGTTCAAAACCCTCATGATGATTCACTGCGCCTCAGATCCTCTCCTCTGTCGTGCGTTCCCAGTCACGCTACGTGACCCGGTACGGAAATGGTTCTCCAAGCTCGCCCCTAACTCGGTTTTCTCATTCGACCAGCTCGAGGCGAGCTTCTTTGCTCACTTTGTAACCAATCGTAAGGTCGAGAAGACGAGTGTGTCCCTCCTGGACGTCAAGAAGAAGGAAGGGGAGTCCCTTCGAGACTTTGTGTGAAGGTTCACGGCCGAGGCTAGGTGTTGGTGTATGCCCTAGAGGCCAGTTGTGTATTGACATTACTAGTTTACATTGTATCATGATGTTTATTTCATATATGAGGCATTTTATTTATTGTGTTGTTTATTGTGATTAAATGAACATAATAAAGTCCTTACAATAGTAGGTTCAATACCATGGGATATCAAGTGCAAGACTTGATTATGAGATCTTATTGGCTGTAATCAGAACATTATTCTTAAATGTCCCTAGTCAAGTATTATTGTGAATTAGGACAATAATAATACATAGAGACTAGTATGCGCGCAGACTGATGACCATATCTCACAGGTCATGGATATGAGATATCAAGTCTTCACATGGGTATATATTAGAGTAATAATGTACTGAACTGACCCACCATGAGAACGCAGCATGGATCTTTACATGAGTATCATAAGTGGTTCTTACAGTGACCATGGTGTATGTAGTCCTTTGACTTGAAGTCACTACAGTTTCCTACATGAGAAGTTATATGTTTTAATGTCGTCAAACGTTGCATGTAATAAGGTGATTATAAAGTCGACTATTGGATTTACTACAAATCATGCGGAGGGATTGAGTGACTTAGATACGATTTGTCCATCTTACATAACAAGAGCGATATCTATGGGATCCTTGATTGAGTGAGACTACAAAATGCATGGCCGTGCTCAAATGAGTCAATATGAGATACTGAGCTCATTTGTTTTAGTAAGTCTACTCGAACGTCAAGAAACCAAAGATTGAACTATACAAGGATGACACGCTCTATATCTTGTGGTCAATTAAGATATCTGGACAAAGGGACTAGACTGCATGGTAACTTTGGTCACGGATAGGTTTTGTCTAATTACTGACATTCCCGTTACTTCAGTAGCAGTGATGTATTGCTAGATACCGCTCACTTTTTGTAATACTAGAATATGATTTTAGTATTACTATCAACGCAATAGGAACCTACAGGGTCACACACTTAGAATGGATCGAAATTGGGATTTAAATTCATAAAATGAATTTAATTGGGGATCCAAATAAGACTTGGACTCCTGACATTGGTTGGACATTTGATTAGGTTAAATGGGCTGACTAAAGTTCAAAGGCCCACACACGAATCTAAACTAGGTCAGATTGTGAGTCCAACAACTTCATTACTCTTTTAGGGTTGATTTTCTACACCTATATATATGATACGTATCTATGAAAAAGCGACACATAAGAAAATCCTAGCCGTCACAGAAATTGTGAGAGAGAGATATATATATCGTGAGGAACATCCCGTTCCCGCAGCTAGCACCGCGGCGTGAGGGAATGCTTAATTTGCTCCGTTCGTGTGGTACCGTAGAGGCACCGCAATATTGTAGTGCTGTGATCGGCATACTCTGGAGACAACAGATCCATCTTCAAGGTATAACTCCTAAACACAATTTATGGTTTTTGCATGGATCCATGGCTAGGTTTTGAATTTTTTTTTGTAATTTTTCTGCTGTATATTTAATATGAGATTACCTTCGAAACCTAACACTAGGTCGGCCTCTTTTTTTTTATGCTGGCATTGCATCCACAGCCTTCCGATACAATGTTCAGCACGACCAGCTGAAAACCTCCTTGGCATAGAAGCCTCCTATTGATTTCCCCAACCTCCTCAACATTGTCAAAAAATACATCCAAGCCGAGGAGGCTATGCATTCTGAAGGCCTGAAAGAAACCCTAGCCAAGGGGAAGAGAAAGACCGACGACTTTGAGCTTATGAAGAAGGCTTAGAAAGATGCAGGTCAGAAACCACCACCTCCTGTCCCCCGATTCGAAAGGTTCACTCCGCTTACTCAGAGTGTGTCAGCAATCCTTATGGAAATTTGAGGATACGGGGATCGTCCACCATCGTCCCCCAGCAAACAAAAACAAGAAGAGGGACCAGATATTCTACTGTCGGTTCCATCGGGACCACAGGCACGAGACTGATAATTTTCGGGCCCTCAAAGACGAGATTGAGGCCCTCTCCAAAGAAGCGGTGAACTCCCTTAGGTACCCCTGCTTTTCCAAGATACCAGATTTCTTCCAAAGTTTACAAAGTACTCACTAATTGGGCGTTTATCATCAACCGATCATACCCAGTCAGCATCAGAATAACCTCGTAAAGAAAGTGAGTCATCAGGCTTGAAGAGAAGTCCTTGCCTCAGGGCCTTCTTAAGATAGAGGAGAATGTGAATCACTGCTTTTTTCAATGAGTAACAGTTGGTGCATGCATAAATTGGCTAACTCAACCAACTGCATACACAATATCTGACCTAGTCACCGAGAGATACGTGACTTTGCTAACTAGCCTGTGATATCGTCATGAATCAGAGAATAATGCATCATTGGAGAAGGAACAACTTAATATTGGGATTGATAATGATGTCACTAGGTTGATATCCCAACATTCATGTCTCAGTAAGAATATCAATAACATATTTCTTTTGTGAAAGAAATATATCATCATTCATGCATGCAATTTCGATGCCAAGGAAGTACCAAACCAAGATCATTCATTTGAAATGTTTGTGCTAACTGCTGTTTGATGTCTGCAATACCGTACGAGTCACTGCCTATGATAATGATATCATCAACATAGACTAATAAGATAACTTTTGCTTCCTTTCTTTGTGAAGAGAGAATGATCTGGCTTGCTTCTAGAGAATCCATAAGAGCACATAACTTTAACCAAAATTTTCAAATCAAGTCCAAGATGACTTTTTGAGATCATAAAAAGAATTTTTAAGCGAACATATAAGATTCTCCCCTTGTCGCCCAAAACTAAGAGGTTGCTGCATATTCGTCACCTCTTTCAAGTCCCAATTCATAAATGCATTTTTGACATTAAACTGATGAAGCCTTTCCTTAGATTTTCTATCTAAGAGCATTTGTAGTCGTTGGCTATTTAGCTATTTTTTTTCAAAAATGGCTTGGGAGCATCTGTAATCATTGGCTATTTAGCCTTTTTTGCATATTTTTGAACAGTAGCTAGCCATATCTGGCACTCGATTTGGCTATTTGGAAAATATAGCCCGACGATACATTTTCTTTCGTTTGAAGATCGGACGGTAGATTATACACCGTCCCAAAAAAATTTATTAATAAAATAATCGGACGGAAGATTATACACCATCCCAAAAAAATTCTATTAATAAAATAATCGGACGATAGATTATACACTGTCCCAAAAAGCCATTTCGTTTTTTTTATAAAATTAATCGGACGGTAGATAATCTACCGTCCGATTCTTTAAAAAAATACTAATAAAAAAAAAATAAGAGCCGGGGCATTATACTTCGTCTAAGACATCTGAAGGAATTTTTTGATATTTTTTATTGATTTTCAGTTTTTTTAATATTAAATGTCACTATCATTGCTTATAAAAAAACAATTTTTTTTTTAAAACATAGGACGGGAGATAATTGACCGTTTGGCCAAATTTTAGCTAACAACTATTACAACGGAAGCTGTTTTTGCTATTTGCTATAAGCCAAATAGCCGAAATTTGACAATAACGACTACAGATGCTCTAACCAACACAATTTAGTTTAAGAATATTTTCTCGGACGGTATTTTGAAGCACACCTCACATAAAGGAACATAACGAGATAGTTGGGGGTAACAAGTCAAAACACAAGGACAAGACAATCCAACCAGAGTTTCTCTCTCTAGAAAACTCTAGAGAGAGAAACTAACTCCCAACCCCCCCCCCCCCCAAAAAAAAGAAACCCTAGATCTGAGATAGTTGGGGGCGGCGGCTAGGGCTCGCCGCCCCACCGCCCCTCCTTCGTCCCTCCCTACCCTCGCTCTCCTCCCTATTATGCTTCTGCACTCCTTCTAACCCTTCGACATGCACCCTCCTACCCCCTCCTGAGCTTCAGCCTCCTCCCGTTCGCCTCCCTGCATCGACGCACGTCAGCAGCACAGCCCCGCCACCCTGTGCGCTGTCGCTGCTCGCCTCCGTCTCCTTCCTCCAGCTCCTCCTTCGGTGCCACCCAATCGAGCAACGCGTCCAACTGTCGAGCAACACATCTAACCATCGAGCGGGGTCCTGCCATCGTGGGAGGAGTCCTGCCGTCCTACCATCGAGCCGACGACCAAGCGGCGGCGTCGACCTTCAGATCTGTGATGATTTGGAGTTAGAGGTGAGTTGGTTGGGGTTTGTGGAGGGTGTAGTTTGTTGTTTTGCACGATTGTGGAGCTTGGGCCCGAAGATTGAGTCCCTCTATGATGTACGCTTATTTGTCTCATCTTTCAGGGTGTCCAACGATGTCGCGGGTGCAGTATTCACAGCATCTACTATCATGCTATTAAGCTTCCTCCAGCTTAGGCCACTGACTCTTACAGCATGTGTCTGTGTGGTGAGAAATCGCCTAAGAGAGCAAGAGCATGAGAGAGGTGAAGGTATCCTCTCTACGGCTCTCTCTTGGAGCGGAATTTTTGGGTGAGGGGAGCGGGATATTTGTTTGATGAGAAATCGCCTGAGAAAGCACAAATGTGAGAGAGGTAAAGATATCCTCTGCACGACTCTCTCTTTGTTAGCGGCTGTGGAAGTTGTTGGTGCGTTTGTAGGATGAGTGGAGGAGATTGCGGGAGGCCGCATCCGGGCTGTTTCACCTGATGACCACAGTCGACGGGGCATCACCACCACCACGCCCTCATATTGGAAGCCGGCGCCCAACACCAGCGCCCGTTGTGGCGAGAGGAGAAGGTGATACTTCTATTAGCTGGGTCTTGTATTGGTTTTCTGATTGAGAGTAAGAGTGAGAGAGTGGGTGAGTGAAGATGTTGCTCTTCACTACTCTATGTTGGTGTGTGAGAAATCACTGGTGATTGCAAGGGCATGAGAAAGGGAAAGGTATATTTTTCACGGCTCTTTCCTTTACTACAGTTTTTTGGTGAGGGAGTGACTATTGCAAGTTTGTGGGAGGATAGGAGGTGTAGATAGAGCTTAGCAGTTGTCAAAGCTCTGCATACGGGGTTTGGGCCCAAAGATGGGGTCCCCCCAGTGAGGAGAAGGCAGGGAGCGGCGAGTGATAAAATTCTGCCAGATTTGTTTCAGGTGGGTGTGCATGTGCTGTGGAGGCAGTGTACGAAGCTAAGCTGACATACATACAATTTTGTTGGACCGAACTTGTTTGTCGGCCCACAGTTCAGGTTGTTGGAGGGATTTGTTGTTTGTACCGGTCATGTTGCTACTTTTTGAAACTATTTTTCAAACTAAGACACTCTTCAAACTAATTTCCTGAGTAACTCAGTCGATGCTACATCAGCAGCGACAGCTTTATCCATCAGCGATTCTGTCTTTCGAAGATCACAAATGGAAATAGCGGCCACTTGTGCAATTTTTTTAGAATTTTATTTTGGACGCCGCTATTTCCATTAGCGACTATATTATATGAAGTCGCCGATGGAAATAGCAAAATTGTCTCAATCATATTAAGACACTTGGTTATTCCAAAGAACTATTGCTCTCTGAATAATAATAATAATAATAATAATAATAATAATAATAATAATTCACTGCTGCTATTCTCATCAATGACTATTGTGTTGCTGAAGCGCTAATGAGAATATAGATCTTCTCTCAAAGATTTAAGAACACTTTTACCATTCTAGAGAGCATCTTGCTCTCTGAGGAAAAAATATCAATATGATTGAAACAATGTCTTTATTCCCATCAACAACTTCATATACACTGTAGTTGCTAATAAGAATAACGACAACCAAAAATAAATAAATTAATTAACAAGTGGCTGCTATTTCCATTAGCGATATTCGAAAGGCATATACCGCTGATGACAATAGTGGTCGTTACTGACGTGGTATCGACTGGCTCACTCAAAAAAATCGTTTGGAAAGTGTCTTAGTTTGGAAAATAGTTTTAAAAAGTAGCTTAGTACGGAAATAATTCAGATTTTTCCCAAAATAAACCACTTTTTGAAAATAATTTCCAAAATAGATCACTTTCCAAACTAATTTTCAAAATAGACCACTTGCAGTTTCCAACTGCGGCCTCTTCGATAAGGATGCCGCATTATCCTACTGCAACCTAGGTACGTACCAAAAATGTAGATTTCAAGGCTTTCTTTAAAAAAATTCTCAAGTACAAAGAAACTATAAAACAGATTTCACTGAGGCCGCAGTTGCGTACTGCGACCTCGTTAATACTTAGGCTGCAGTTCACACTGCGGCCTCGTTGGGGGGGGGGGGGGGGGGGAAGGGTCCAGATCTCTTAAAACCCTCTTCCCCCTATTCTCAACTTCACTTCTTCTCTCCAAATTATTTCCCCAACTCCGAACCCCAAAAACCTTGAAAATCCTATAACCCTAATCTAATTCCTCCTACTCCATAAAATCTCACCCTAATTAAAGAATCTACTTCACCTCATCTTCCTCTCCCCATCAACCTTCAATACCTAAATCCCCAAGCTTTCAAATTTCCTAGTCATTCAATTCTCCATACCTCGCCACCCACATTGAAGTTGACATCACCCCCGATGTTTAGCAACGTCTTCGTACTCTCTGAACTCATCTGTTTCGTCATCTCCGCTCTCATATGACGGGCGTATTATTGAAGGTATTCATACAACCCACAAAAGTAAATTTTTTGTGTTTTATGTTTTTTATTAGACAGTTACTCGCATATTTGTCCATTGGCTTGTAGATATGGATCAGAAAATTCCTATTTGGTTATATTACGGGGAGAAATAATTAGAGACCAAAAGTTAGGATCTTGTTATAGTGATGTTGAACCGGAAGTAGTTTGGGCTCCCCGTAATATTACATAACACCAACTAGTAGAGAAGGTGTATGAAATTACTAATTGGGATAGAAGTGAATGGAAAGTTAAAATCCGTGCTCGATATGCAGCTGAAAAAGGAGAGTCCCAATTTTTCATGGTGGTACCTGTAGTAGATGATGATGCTCTTGCTTCCATGATTGCAAGAACAGTTGATCCAAATTGTAGTTGAAATGCATTAAAGTTATACATTGACAAAATCAGGATTCCTAATAGTCCACCACATGTTAATCGTGTATTAAGCCCGATACGTGAAGTGCCGACTGAAGAGACGAGTCCCCATCCGGATCCTGACCCACATGAAAGATCATCTCCTTAACAAGAAAACTTGTTCACAAATCCAATACCAACAAATTCTCCTGTACATGACTTGCCACCATCGAATTCAAACTTCATCCGCAATCTTGTTGATAACGAACACATTATTCGAGACTTTAATCAAGCTACGATTAACAATGATTTAGTGGATGATGATGAAGAAGATGAAGAATTGAAGGTAGATGTAGAATAGGAGGAATATGAAGATGATTGTAACCCCTGTTTTTCCAAAAATGTATAATCTGTGTATTTTCGGTATTTCAATTTTTTGTAAATTATTTTTCTGTTTTTCTTTTTGGGTAAATTGTATTAAAGTCTAATTTTTTAATCAATGATTTTATATTTTAATTATTACTATTCTTCCGCATTATTATTATTATGGTTATTTTTACTTTTATATTTATTTTTAAATTTATTATTATTATTGTTATTATTATTGTTATTTTTGACTGGTTATTAAAATCCATTTTTATTTACTAACTGTATTTGTAGTATTTTAAATAAATTTTATTTTGTAATGCAAATTACATTTTTATTTTAAATCCTATTTCTATTGGGTATTTTATTTTTCTCCTATTGGATTTTAACCCTATATTCTATTAAACCCTATAAGCCCATTTATTAACCCAATACCTATTACCTTATTACTAAACCTAAACCCAATACCCACTTCACACCTAACCCAAACCCGTTATAATCCCCAACAACCCTATATAACCTGATTCAATACCCATTATCTAAAACACCCATTTTTATACAACAACCTAACTACCCAGAAACCCATTACCCCTTTATACCCAAACCAATTATATCTTAACCCATCAGCCATATACCCACCAAACTCCTATCCTAATAACCCTACCCGTTACTTAACCAAACCCATCTGTTCACCGCCCAAACCCAATATATCCTACCCTAACCCATACACTATGTTACCCAGACCCATTAGTATCCCTACACTCGATACCCATTAGCACACCCCCCTTCAGCTGTTCTCTTCCAAACTGCCTAACCCTAATATAGTTTTCCCTTCCCATATATAAACCTTGTTCACCTTCCCTTTCTCCGAACCCATGCAACCCTAGCCAACCTTTCATCTTCCCATCTTCCGTTCCTTCACCCTCCCGATCTTCCTGTCTGCTCCCGCTCTCATCCCCCGATGTTGCTCCCTCCCCCTGTCATGCAGCCCCATGCGTCAGCCAGCGGTGCCTCTCCTCGACAGCAACTCAGGCCAGCCCCCCTGCCTCTCATCGATAGCCACCCGCAGTCTAGTGCCACCTTACACTGGTGCCAGACTCTGATGACGACAGTAGCGATCGAAGTGCACCATCTGTGCACTGTGCCGATCGCCTTGTGCCACCATCAGCCAGTCGACAACAGCAGCAGCGAGCGCTTCCCGCCGTCGTGCCGCCTGTCCGCCGCTGTGTCCCTTGGCCACCAGCCAGCCCTCGCATCGCCGTATGCTGCCAAGCCAGTGCACCCATCGCCTTGGGGTGTGCTATTTTGATCTTTTTGATTGTGAGCCGGCGACCGCCGTAATCATCTTGATCATGTCTCCTTGGTTTTGATTCTGGCCATCCATCGGATCTACTTTGATCATCATCATCTTGATCGTCACCGTCGGGGTGATCTTGGCCGTTCGATCGCGATCATCATCAACTTCATCATCACCTTGATCTGGACCATCCGATCTTGTTGATCTTGATCTTGATCTTGATCTTCGACCAGAGTCGTCCGATCTGATCTGTTCCTTTTGATCTCTTGATCTCAGCCGTCCGATCGTGTTCGTGATCTGTTGTTCCTTGTGTTCGTGATCCGTTGGAATTATGTTCGTGCCCGGGAATCCATTCCCGTTATTCTTTCTCTTTGCTTCGTTTTCGTCGTCTTCTAAGCAAGTAAATTGTACTCAATTCCTTTGTATGATACAAGTCATAAATTTCACTTATAGTGTAGTTACGTTCTAGAGACAACTCGTGTGTGATGTATTTTGATGAGTATTGTCTCTATAGCGCTATTTGACCATAGTTGCCTCACGATACAAACTTGACATGAAACAACTTAGGTTTTGACCATTCTTGATGTGATTATATTTGGGAGACAATTATGAGAATTTGTGTGTTTGTTTGGATCCATGTGATATATTTATTGTGGACATGCTATATACCCTATTGCATGATGTTTGGACACTTAGTAAACCCTATAACATATTTGGTTGTGTTTAGGATGAGTTTCTTATGTTGTATGTTGATTTGTTGTTAAGAAGAAAATCTGTATTTTGTCGATGATCAGTTTTGATTGGTATTTTAGACCATATTAAGGTCAGTATCTTAACTTCAGTATTAAACATGATTTTTAGAGAAATCCGACTTCTTTCCAAACTCTCTGACCTTGATTTCAGTATTAAACATGATTTCGTTTTCGTATGTGTGAGATATGATTGTTTTACTACATAGGTGTATTTCATTTCCGGATTTCGTTTCTTGATGATTTCGATAACTAAACTATTTTGATACTAGTGTTAAACATATTATTTTGATCTGAAATTTTGCACATTATTTCTATACTTGATTAGAGATTATCCAGAATTTTGGTGGATTTAATTGGTAAGATTTATATGCCGTTTCATGCTTTCGAATAAAAACTATACTGGTTGGATTTTGCTCGCTGTTCTGTAAAGATTTGTATTGTCACCCTAGTTTCTTTTACTGTATGGAAAATCTTTGTGAAATATGAAAGTTAGATTATTTTGTATATTTTCATCTCCCTTTGACGGATCTGGATTTCGTTTCATGGTTTGCGAGATATTGGTGTTTTCATACAGCAGTGTTGGGAATTCAAGATTTGCCAAACTATCGTTTCTTGATGTTTTCTTATTTTTGTTGGCTAAACTAGTCTTACTGGAATATTATAAAACTTTATATTTTGATACTGGACCTATAGGGGAATCTTCCAGATTTTTTATGAATTTATTTGAGATGTTTTAATGCTGTTTTTCTGACTTTTGATATGATTTACTGATTTCTGGCTGAACTTATTTCCTGGTTTCAAATCAATTTTGAGTTATGTTTTTCTAAAACACTATATGACTTATATGTATCCGATGGATTTGGTTGGAAGTCTATTTTCCAGATCCTTCGACGGATTCAGGTTTCGATATTTTTGGAAACGGGAATCGTTGTTTTAGTACTGTACTGTCTTGCTGTCCTGAATTAGAACTTACACTGTTTCACTCTTTTATATAACTGTCTATCATCTGTACATGTTTATCTGTCACCCTGAACCTGTTACATGTTTATACCATGTTATTCTTGACATTTTTATGACACATACATGTCTGTCTGATAATAATAATAAATAACCAAGCCGGGGTTTAAGGAAAAAATCTAGTAGTGGGAAATTATAGAAATGTGTACGCGGAGGAGGACCAATAGGTTCCGACTTTCTGATTACTGTTACTGATTACCTGGCTGCACACTTTCCTATAGGAAGGTGTACTCGGAGGAGGACCACTAGGTTCTGACTGTTACTGTTACTGTTACTGATTACCTGACTGCACACTTCCCTATAGGAAGGTGTACTCGAAGGAGGACCACTAGGTTCTGACTGTTACTACTACTGTTACTGTTATTGTTACTGAAACCTGAGTACACTGCCCTATATGATCCCCTATGAAATCTAAAGCGAAACTGTTTGAATGTAGCAACCATGTGATAAAAGGATAACACATGAAGTGCTACCTAGTTAGTAATAACACAAGACTGTAAGAATATGACACTGATATACTGTTACTGACTGATATTGTTATACTATTATACTGTTACACTGATATACTGAACATACTACTACTGATGCTGTTATCTGATACTGTTACTGGACACTGTTAGTTGCCATATGACATTGTACTTGACACTTGATACTTGATACTTGATACTTGTTTACATGATATTTGTTTACTTGACACTTGATAGTTGCTACTTGTACTTGATACTTGACACCTGTTACCTATTTACCTGCTTGCTCAACACTTGTTGCTTGTTTACATGATACTTGTTCACGTGATACTTGATACATGATACTTATACTTGTTCATCTTGATATGCTAGTATTCTATTTTGTTATCATGCATATTCCATGTTATTAGTTAGTTTTTCTCATGTACTTGTATCCTGCATTACAAGCGACCCGTAACTTATATTGACCAGAGTTTGTTTTCTTTTTCCTATCCCTGCAATTATTAAATTGTAGATTTTGGAGAACAGGTTCCAGATGGTATTGGTGATATGAAGTATTAGTGCTGGATTTTGCTATTATTATTTCTTGTTTCTTGCTTTGAACAATTGTATTTTGATACTTGGATTTAATTGTATTTGGGCAATGTGACCCGGGATATTTAACTTATTCAGATTGGGATTATTTGAGATTAATACATTTTGGTTTCAAGTATTCTTGCTGGTATTTTGGTTCATAGGTGCATGTTAGTTGATTCTTTTGCTTCCGACTCTGATTATTCTTGTGAAATGTTGTAAAGATTCTTGAACAGCTTATGGATGATGAAAATCATTCATTGGGCTTAGTCATGTATCTGTATTCCATATTCTCTTTTTGGGAAGTGGGCCGTGAAATGATGCTAATCCAGATGAAAACGTTAATGACGTTCAGGAAGTTTTAAAAGACCACAGTCGCAGTAGATAACTGCGGTCTTAGTTGTACATAGGCCGTAGTTGTCAACTGCGACTGTGGTGTTTTCAATTTTCGAGAGAGTTGCCAACTTTTTGGAAGTTTTAGAAGACCACAGTCGCAGTAGGTAACGGCGACCTTAGTTGTACATATATGACCAACTTTCACATATAATTACATAATATGCATACAAATGGCAATTGTATGCTAAAACTGCTATACTAAATTAAAGATACAACAAAGAAATGGAAACCCTGACTCTTATAATAAAGCAAACATATTATCTATAATTAAGCATATCTAATCAAGTATAGGTGCAATCAAACACTGACTAAACTAACATAAAGAAAATACAAATTCAATATAGTATAAGCAACAATAGCAACATACAATTCCACACAACCATTATTACCACATTAATTTTCCATCTTTCTTAAAGTAGCCATAAACGATAATGAATACAACCAGTAATACCAACTACACGATTCTGACAACCTAGTTCAACCAACCATACCATAGCAAATTATTCAGAACAAGCAAAAAACCTCTGAACCTTGTCATCGTTAAAATTAATTTCCTCCTTTGAAATTATCACTAACAGTTCATAGCAATTATCACTAACAATTCAAAATATTCTAACAATTCTTAATAATCACTAACAGTTCATAATAATCACTAGTTGTAATTATATTACTCACTAACAATTCTTAATATTCACTAACAATTCATACCATATATAAAGAAACAACACATGCTAATCAACCAACACATTCCTTCAACAACTTCGGGTGATGGCGAAGATGATGTCCACTGTCATGCCCCGCTTCCCAAAATACGAAAAAAAACACGGTCGTAACTAAGGCCCAGCGAATGATGCAAACACATCCTTCATAAGCTGTAATAATCAACTGAACAACATGAATATAAACACAACCACGTAGGTAAAGTATAATAACATAAACATGAACAACATAAATAAATCATGCAGTAGTCCACCACAATAACCAACATCCAGAAAGAAATAAACTTCGGGACAACATGTTCGGAATACAAAGTATGAAGTACTAGTAATAGAAACTGAAATATTGTAAT
The DNA here is from genome assembly GCA_017893485.1 of Hemerocallis citrina. Classification (NCBI taxonomy): domain Eukaryota; kingdom Viridiplantae; phylum Streptophyta; class Magnoliopsida; order Asparagales; family Asphodelaceae; genus Hemerocallis; species Hemerocallis citrina. Next base: position 412,255 of record JACEHZ010000364.1, read on the forward strand.
AAGAAAAATAAAGCAGGGTGGAATCATCTCTTTTTCTAGAACACTTGATCACCAGGTTCTTCAGGTAATTCTTCTCCTGCGCCTGTAAATTCATCATCCCGAGTTGGAGAAAAGGAACACCCGTTAGAGCAAGTAACGGGCTGCAAGTAGTACAAGCAAATGAACAAGGACAGGAATATAGCAAACCACAGAGAATCATGTATACATGAGACAAGTCATGTAATGGGAAAATACAATATGTAAACGATGATCATGATAACTTGACTTATAAATAGGAATCATGCGACTGGTAAATTAAACATGTAACATGTAAACGAGAATCATAAAACTGATAAACAGGAATAATATAACTTGTAAACAGGACATGTAACATGTAAACAAGAATATGCATGTGCTCAGTGTTAATCTTAAGTCTATCCATCTTTTATCAGTCCTATCTAATGCACGCAATCATGCGTCCCATAATATAAGTTCGAGTGCATACAAACAAGTGACTTTTAGAATCTAGTGGTGAATTCTATAAATCATGTACTCGGGTCTTCTCATGATTAAAACTAGATCGGTAAACTTGTTCGGTAACTTGGTCGGTAAACTTGTAACATGGACACTCTCCTATATTGTGTAACGCCCCGAATTCCAAATAAGACCGAATTCGAGATTTCACAGGATCTTTACTTCACTTCGTACAATTTTACAAGAAAATTAAAACTTTTTCAACAACATCAAAGTTCGTTATATTTTGTTTACACAGCGGAAGAGTAAAAGAAATACAACAATGAAATAAAATACAACTTGTGCAACTTTAACAATGTAAGTCATCAACTGCATCATAACATCTTTACTTCTACATAAAAAGTCCATTACCTGCATATTAAGCTGTGGGCACGTCATTCACTTACAACTGACGAAAATGTTTTACTCGGTCATCCTCTCTATGCCGTACATATAACGATCTCATTACTTTAACAAACCACAAAAATTAAATGAACAATAAAGTGTTAAATTGTGACTACGCTAAACATGTAAGTGTATGTCATGCCTTAATGCCTAATGCATACATTTTATACTAGGATGACACTAATGCATACTTGTTCGAATTCTATGCATCCCATACTACATAGGTCCGAGGGCAAGCACCTACATACTCCACAATAAAGGGTTTGATCCCTCGCCATAAAACTACCCAGTAATAAAACTAGGTTTAGATCATTCTACGAATATGGATCACAGCCACGGAGTCCACCGCCGACTGTTATAACAGATCCCTCATCATGAGAATCATCCCGCAAGTGCCCCTCTAGCCCGGTATACGTATATACATTGGAGTATGGCAAACTATCCGTCCGACTACTCAAGATCCCGGAGTCCACCGCTGACCCATCCTCATAGTCCCGAATTTAAAAATAAAAGCCTGTCTCCCACAGAGCAACCACAGTCACGGAGATCCACCGCCGATTATATAGAGGCAACCCACTTATGTTTGCCCAGGTTTACTACATCTTCACTTATGTGCCTAATTATTTAGTTCAAGACATGAATAAATTTTCAAGCCTAGAATTAGTTTTACCTCCTACCGGACTTAATCGACAAATTACAAAATAGCTCCATGGTCATTTCTCAAAATATATCTCAACTCTTTTCAATTCAATAGTGCCGATACCCGAGGTCTCACTAACTCTAAATCACAAACTTTTTAATGTGCAAGAAACCATGTGTACACATACCCTTTGATAAACATGTCTTAACTTAGATTATTCTTATCTTTAACTTATTCACAAATGTGATCAAAGTCACACCATTCATGATTCATTTATCCATTCTAAATTCTTTCCAAACAATAATTCTTCTCATGAACTCATAGCATAGATTCAAATCTCATTTAGGAACTTAATCACATAAAAGTCTTAACCACAATCAAGCATATTCATATAGTCTCATCAAAGGAAATCAAGTAACATAGCAATTCTTTCCAAAGATCTATATGAACTCACAATAGATTTTAATCTCATCAAGTATTTATTACTCAACATATTTGTATAATCTCTTCAAGAGAACTCAATTCACATAACAATACCTTACTCTTCTTTTTAAAAGAAATAGATGTCACACTCTTAAATAAGTTAATTTGAAGTTATCAACTCCTTTCCATCTCAAATTCACTTTTGAATTCCCCAAAATATACATGAAGAATTAATGAAACTATTTTAAATAAATTCCTTATCATTTTATAGGAATTCTTGAATTTTTTCCAATTTTTATTCTCATAAAAACCCCTTCAAAACCATTTAAAACAAAAAAAATATCAAAAGGCGTGGCCTTCGGGTTTCGAACCCATGACCTCTGGATCGCTATAGTAAGTGCCCAAGCCCAAACTGGCTGGCCACTTAGCCCATGTGGCTTAGTTGTCACAATAGTGAATCCGAAACCTTACATATAGTACTTCCAGTCTGAAGTTCATTTTAAAAAAATATCAAAACAAAAGGGGATTTCAAGATTCGAACCCATAACCCACGGCTACAGTAAAAGTGTTGTAGCGCACCGACTAGCCAAATATTCCATGTGTGATTACTGTTATCAAATTATACTAATATACTTTTGTTCAACCGTACTGTTATTCAATCATCTTCACTAAACTCGATTTCTCCATTGTTTCTAATCTTTTGTTAGACTAAAATTTATTCGTATATATTGAGTTTACTGTCTAACAGTGACTCACTGATTTATGATCCATATTTTAGAAAATAAAAACTAACTTTCAAATAGCTTCTTCTTACTAATAAACATGAATTTCAATTTAGTCAAAAGTAACACATATGTATGTTTTATAAACAATCAAAGGAGTTCAATAGTATCAAATTCACTTTTACAAAACTCATTTGCTTATCAAAAGAGGAATTCCCAACAATGGTTCATACAATCAACTATTTCTTCATTTATGTATACTAGTGCATGGCAAAATAAGTAATTATTTCTTTTCTCATTTACCAACTAACATGTTGTAATTTAATCTGCTAATCATAACATGATTCACTACTATTCTCACCACATCCAAATAGCATAGATTTTTCTACTTTATCATATCAAAATTTTCATACTACTCATTTATTATTACTAGCATGCATAGTTCTAAAATTAGAAAGCATGAGAACACCCACCTCTAGTGAAGATTGAAATCAATGAGAATATTCTACCCTCTTTCTTTTTCTTTTTCTTATTGAGATTATTTTTGGTGTGAAGAGAGAAGGAGAATTGTGTGCTATTTATATGACAATGTTAAGGTTCAAAGTGCAAAATTATACACCTAATAAATTACTTAATTAACACTCCATCTCTTCATTTTCTTAACTCTCAAAACCCCCAACATTTCACCTCTCCACCTCTTCAAAACCTAACCTCCAACCCTTTCACATTCAAAACTGGCCATTCTCCTCTTCCTGTGCATAGTGACTAGTGACGTCCACATCCACAACCAGTGCACAAGTGTGTTGTTGCCTCAACGTGGGCCCCCATTTCAAAATACCACGTCACCTGGTTTTGACTAAAGTCAAGCAGCCCAAATACACCAGCACATATGTACTGTGCTACTCAACGTGGGACCCCTCCTACTCACTCACATTTCACATATATACACCAACCTAGCCATCATTCATATATTTCACATATATATATACACACACACACATATATATACTGTTATGTAGGTAAAATAGTTTACTTTAAAATCTAAAATGTATTATACAAAAATAAATACACACACTCCAAAAATTATTTTGAAAACGTATATGCTTAAATACACGCACCGAAACATGTGCATCGCACGTAAAATGTCGAAATAAGAAAAATCGATTTTATCAAATGGAAAATTATTAAAATATAATTAAAAATAACTTAAGAAAATATATTTATTAATTTTATATATATTTCATGACGTAATCATTACGTACATGGAAAACACGTACATTACACGTACAAAAGTATTTAGATCAAAATGCGAGAAAAACGAATTTCCGTTTTATAAAATAGATTTGAATGCCAAAAATAAATAATTTAAATACACAGAAAATATTACACGTAGCAGTGAAAACACATAATCGATACGTGCATCAAAAACACGCAAAAATCTCGTAAAATATCAAGATTGAAATATATAGGATAAAATCAATATGGGAAATACATAAATAGTCGGAAATCAAGATACGTAGTGAAAACACGTTACAAAATACACGTGCGTAATACACGACGGCAAAATTATAATTTCCAATTTTGCGGGGTGTTACATATTGTCTACTACTAAGTCTTTTCCTTATTACCCCGGCTTGTTATTCTTTTACAATAATTAAATATGATCGGTAAATACGAACGATAACATGATTGGTAACTTGGACATGCAATCAATAAGATCAATGAGGTTGGTATCAGAGCAGGATCAAGGATATATCAAGGGTTATACAATGCATCAAATATACATAGTTAAATTCATTAAATATATAAAATAATGGGTTTATGTGCTAAAACGTAACAATGCAAGTTCTGGACAACAAGACGCTGCTGTACAAAAACTCATTTTCCCGTTGCTACAGGAAAGTGAATACGGTTCTGTCAGGAGTTCTAGAAACTAGACTCTCTGCCGGTTCCAACACATATTTGAACTATACATTATTATAACCAAAACTAGGTCTAACGGTCATTTATTTATGGGTCTATTGTTTAGGCAGCAGGTCAAGGTCAACTTCTTATATATATATAACTCGTCTGAAAAATTATTTAAAAATCTTATCAAAATTATAAAGGGACTCCTAATAATGTCTAGTACATACCTGATAAATTTCAAGACGTTATTCTACCATTAACACAATGTTTCAGTTAGTTAATCGAGAAGATATACTACTACACAGTAATCTGGAAATTAGAAACCATACAGTACTAAAAGTGTGATAACTTACAGCCTACAATTCAGAATATGGATCAGTAAGAAGTTCCAGAAACTAGATTCTTAGGGCTACAATACTCGTGTACAAATCTCTAATTAATTTGAACAATGAATATGTCAAAATCTAGCTACAAGTTACAGTAACAACAAAACAACAACTTGCTAATTCAAATTGTAACGGTTCTTGCTTGCAAAAATATAGTTTTTAGAACTAAAATTTTAACGTGCATTTACATATCAAAATCAGTAGGAGTTTCTATTGTTCACATGATGATATTCATATTTCCACGATATTAGTTATGAATATAACTATACGATCACATACAAATTACCATTCATTCGAATCACATATTTATCTACATAGACATTCATATACAAATGTTTCAAATTCGTGTTTGTGCAATGAATGTGGGGACAATGGAAAACTACGATCTTTTGATGGCATCGAATCATGGAGGCAAAAGAATTTATTCGATTCAATATAACGACTAATCTAGATATGGGCACATTACGAAACATGAACACTACAAGAATAACGGATTTCAAATGCGATATTTTAATTACAAATTATGGGAGATCAAACAATATGCTTGTACAGAATAACGGAAATGTACAAGGGATACTTGCCTTTTAGATGATCATTCCGAATATGAATGAAGATGATATGAGAAGGTCCCGATGGTGGCAACACGTGCAAACGACATGAATAGCACGATAACTAATCAACAACAACAATGAGCAGAACCAACAACAACAATAGCACGGACACAGCGGTGATCGGCGAATGGCAATGGCGATGACATCGGGGTTGAAGCTCGGGATGTGGGGGGTGCAGCGGCAACTGGAAGGAGTACAGGGTGGTGATTGACGGTGGAGGAGCAAGGCATCGGCGGTGCTGGAGGAGGGCGGTGGCGAGGAGGCTACGAAGGCGGCTGTAGGATCGGGAGGTCGGGGATCCAGGTGGTGGCGAGGTGGAAGGGAAGCAGTCGGGGTGCTAATGGGTTCTTCGGTGGGGATCTCAAGGTGCAGGTGGTGGTGGTTGGAGTGCAGGGTTGCAGTCGACGGGGAGGGGATGCAGTGGTGATGACAGGCTGCACGGTGGTAATGGAAGACAACAATGGTGGAAGATGATCGGAGATGGCGATGGGGTGGTTGTCACTGTGGTGAAGCGGTGCTCGTTGCAGAGATGGCATTGTTGGCAATGGGGTGCAGGAGGTCGAGCGGTGGTGATCGACTTCAGGTGCAGGTTGTCGATGGTGGAGATGTCACCGCGTCGAGGTAGGGGTAGGAGCACGGGATGAGGGTGCAGCAGGGGTGAAGGAGGAAGGTGGTTGAAGGTGGTGGCGATGATCGGGGAAGAAGAAGAAATGGAGAAGAGGAAGAGTAGGAGGAGGAGTTGGCTGATGTGATTAGGAGGGTTAATTCGATTAGGATTTAAAAGACAATTAGAGGGTAATGGGGACAGTTAAGGAGGAGATTAAGGGGGGGGAGGATTATCAGGATAGTTTCATTAGTGGACGATTCAATTAGTGGGGAAAATAGGGAGGCAATACATGAGAGAAGATTAGGAGATATGGGGATTGTGCAGTTGATTAAGATAGAGATTGGGTAGTGGGTTTTTCTCATAGACTAAGAGATTGGACTTGGGCTTCGGGCTATGAAATGAATTATGGGCTTCAATAAAACAAATAAACATGAATTAGAAAATAAGAATGGACTAAGTTGATTTGGATTGGACTTATAAAATAAATAAACAATCATAGGTTGGATTTGGAGTTTGGGCCAAAATAATTAAATGATCAAATAGTAATACTAGTATAAATTAAAATATCTGGGTTCAACCAAATTAATTGGATATCCAAAATAAAAGCAATTTGGCTACAGGAGAAAAGGAAGATTTATCTAGAAAATTGAGTTTCAATAATAAGAAGAAGAAAATAAGTACAAAACCATATAAATGGGAACGGGGGTTACATCCACTGCTGATGAAGGAGAGGAAAAGTTTCAATAACTTGTTCGATTGATGGTAGGTTGCCGCAGTTGGGCGATTTTGAAGAAAACTGAAAAAGTAGGATTTGGGGAATTCCGGAAATTGAATGAGTATGGATAGAGGAAGATGAAGTGAATTTGAGAGTTGGATTTGGGAGAAATTTTAGGGAATAGGAGGAGAGTGATTTAGGTTTTTGGGGATTTTGGTTTTTGGAGTTGGGAAAATAATTTAGAGAGAATAAGTGAAGTTGAGAATAGGGGGAAGAGGGTACTAAAATATCTGAACCCTCCAACGAGGTCGCAGCTGCGGCCTAAGTATTAACGTGGCAGCAGTACACAACTGCAGCCTCAATGAAAACTCTTTACAGTTTCTTTGGACTTGAGATTTTTTTTCAAAGAAAATATTAGAATCTACATTTTTTTGGTAGGTACCTACTGCGGCCTCGTTATCGAAGAGGCCGCAGTTGGAAACTGCGAGAAGTCTATTTTGAAAATTAGATTCGAAAGTGGTCTATTTTGAGAGTTAGTTTTAAAAAATGGTCTATTTTGGGAAAAATCAAAAAAATTCCCGGGACTAGAGATTGGTGATTTGATTTTTCTTTTCGGAAGGGGGTGGTACCCCTATCAAATATTCTATATTTTTATTTATTTTTGACAATTTTGTATTTGCATATGGCATGGCTCACTCTGGTTTTTATCCCTTTGCAAATCGCCTTTTGCGCATTAACTTATACTAACTCATAAGTTAACTCACTATATATTTTTCATTATATTCCCTAGTGCTCCAAGTCTTTAGCTTCAATAACATAACTTCGAGCGAATTAAGAAAATAGGCAGTTGTGAAATATATGAACCACAAATTAAAAGAAAAAAAAAGGCAGTTCAACCATGATTTTAATGAAACAAAAAGATATAGAATGATGTGTTTGTTTAATGAGAGGAGCAAGAGAGAATGAGAAGGTGTCGGCTATCATCCGTCAGTTTTCATCACATCCTGAGTGGGCATTTCTAAAAAAATGATAAGGTCTAGCAAAGAGTTTCTGCATTTCTTCTTATCACGATAAGGGACAAAGAAAATGGACTATGAAATTAATATATTGTCGAGAATGACGCAGATTTTCATCTCCCGGTGATGGTATATAACTACTACCATCACTACACGGATGAAAAGGACAAAAGAATAAACTCTACATTTTTATTAGGATACTAGACTTGTCCGTGGGTACGTGCCTACGACACATATTCAGAACGATACAACATATGAAAAGTCTTGTAAACAGTAAATCAACAATTATATAGCTCAAGTTTGAATAATATGACAATAATTAGTTGTAAATAAAAGTCCATATGTAGAAAAATAATTATGAATTGGGGTATAAAAGTCCAAACTTCCATAAGTATATATATATATATATATATATATATATATATATATATATATATATATATATATATATATATATATATATATATATAAAAGTGATCCAATGTGATACATCTTAAAATGAGATAATGAGATATATCAATTATGACCATTAGATATGAAAGAATTGAAATGAGTGGCTCTCATTTATTTGGATTAATTCATTGAGAACCTAGTTTTTTTTCTTCTACATATCTGTTAAAAAAAACCAAAAAATAAAAAATAAAAAAAATCAAATTTGAATTACTGGACTAATGATTCTACCCATTCCCTAACCCTAACAAACATTTCCCACACGTTGCCCAAAGGTGTCCAGACTGCCACCCAGCCTAGCCACCATCGCCGCGTCGTCCGCCCCGCCCAGCCGCCGTTGCTGCGTCGTTCGCCCCGCCCAGCCGAATCAACTGGAAAGCGACAAAAGAGCAGTCATCCGGTTTAGCATTCCTTCACCTTAAAACAGGGATCTTTGTTGGTGATGAAAGGCTACACCCTACGAGATTGGGTACACTTTGTACCGAAACGTGGCAAAGCAAGCTCTGCACGAATCAATCTTACTTTCAGGCATGTAATGAGGTAGAAAACCCACCTCCATCAAGTACCCATTACAAACAAGGTTATTTTACTACCGAGTGTCTTATCTATCACTTTTACCCAAATTATTTCATTATTGGTACAAGATAAAGTTACAGAGATGAATCATTACCCTTAAGAGTCTTTTTTATTACCTTCACGATGCTTAGCCTCTCTAAGGAGGAGTCTCAAGAGTTTCTTATAATTTTCCATTGAAACCCCATTGATTACCAAGAGATGACTTACTGCGGCACCCCTCTCTTGTCTAAAAGCCCTACTGATGGATCCCGTCTCGACCTCGCAAAACCTGATGATCCCTTCTTCAGAAGCTACTACCAAATTCTTGTTCCCATTCACCATTGCCACAAATGTCACTGCTCCAGTCAGTTCTGCTTCCCATGTCGCAACTTCAACTCCCCATTTTGTTGGTAAGATAACATGCACCCAGCCATCTGATCCAGCAACATACACAGCAGAGTTGGTAGAATCATTAGTCCAGTAATTCAAATTTGATTTGATTTTTTTTTTTTGCTGGTTTTTTTTTAAACAGATATATGTAGAAAAAAACCAGGTTCTCAATTAATTAATCTAAATAAATGTGAGCCACTCATTTCAATTCTCTCATATCTAATGATCATAATTAAGATGTATCTATATATATATATATATACATCTTAATTATATATACTAGTATAATGCACGTGCGATGTATTTTTTAAAAATATGTATTATACACGTGCGGTGCACGTGGGGAAAATGGGGAGGGGGAATGAAAAGGACAAAAAAGAATCTACGTATTATATACGCGCGTTGCACGTGGGGAAAATGGGGAGGGGAATGAAAAGGAAAATTAAAAAAAATCTACCAACATGTGCGCTGCACGTGTTGACACACACTAAGAAATAATAAAAAATTGTTTATTTTTTAATATACGGGAGAAATGATATGAGAGAGTTGGGGTTGTAAACAAATAAACAATTTTTTATTATTTTTTAGTATGTGTGTCAACACGTGCAGCGCACGTGTTGGTAGATTTTTTTTGTCCTTTTCATTTTCCCTCCCCATTTTTCCCACGTGCAATGCACGTGTATAATACATATTTTTAAAAAATACATCGCACGTGCATTATACTAGTATAGATTATCTTTTTTGATGAATCGGATAGAGCCATAAGGCTCCAGCCATCAAAAAATATATTAATCAATAAATCAGTACAAATATAAACAAGCATCAAGGGTTTTACAAGAGGTAAAACAGAATAAGAGAAATAAAAATGAAATACAATAACAAGTACAATAAAGAAGGAAATAACAAGAATCATCATCCCGAATCCAGGAAGCAACGCCAAAGGCCCAGGGACCCGAGCACCACGGAGACCAACATCAAAAAACCGAATCCGACAGAGGTGCTGGACAGAAGCAAAAGATCCAAGAACACTAACTGGAAAAATCCCCTCCGTGACGATATCCAAATCCACTAGCAGTCTAGAGGGACTCTAGTGGCAAAACAGCGGAAGGCACAAAAAACACCGGGGATGACAACGAGCAGGCAATACTCAACACTGCCCTAACTGATGTGCTGACAAGGTGCCTGCCTTCCTCGCAAGAAGGCGAGCGCTCACACGAATCTGAGAAAGATCGTGAACTTTCTTTTTGTAAACGCGCTTGACAGGGGAGAGGGTAATCCTAACAGAAGGGGGCGAGAACTCCTCAAGGTCAGCTAAAGAAATATGTACAGGGGTGGGACACAGTGGGGAACTGTGACTGCTGGGAGTCGCCGAATAGATAGATTGGATGGTCTTGGAGGTGCCGGCCCCAAGGGGAGAAGAAGGGACATCAGTACTCGAAGAATACTTGAGAGGAAGGGAGAGCAAGAAGAGTTTGAGAGTCCTCAGGACCTGATAGAGCCATGACTGAGTCCCTAAAAGTTGATACCAAGAGAATAAGCAGCCATGATGATGAAACGAGATCGCAGGATATAAGGGGTAAGTGAACTTCAAAGCACAAGGATAGCTATAGAAAAGGGAAGGGTCCTTAACATCAAATATAGCTCTGTCAGGAAGCGTGGGGGGGACAGAAGTGCGGGAGAGAGGAATAGTCTCCCTCGCCCTAAGAGACCCCGAAAGGAACGGGGAGAATGATTGCAACGAATCAGTATGTGTACCCAACTTCCTGAACAAAGGCGGAAACACTGAGATAGGTCGGGGGCGAGCCTTGAAAGAGGCCCGACAAGGTTTGGATACAAGGTTCGTAAAAACTTTGCGATCCTTAAAAAGGAAAGCAATATTAGACCGATTAAGAGTGACTGGAGATGCGCGAGGAGAGGGACTAGAAGGGGAGAAATTCGACGCTGAAAAGTCAGTCAAGACAGAGGAGTCGAGAACTTTGCTCTTAACCCTACTATGCTTACTAACTAAGCTATTCAGAAGCTTGAGCTTTAAGAGGGGGTAATTAAGGAAGGACAGGAGTTTGGCCGGGAGGGGATGACCTCTAGGCCATCCCAAAAGTTTTTGAAGTGAAAAGCATCGATTACGAGAGTGACCGAGCTTATCACAGAAAAAACACTTCATTTTGTTCTTACATTCAGTATAGATTATCGGAAGCATGTATGTCATTCCTTCCTAACGGTTCGGGTCAGATCGAACTATGCCTAAACCGACTTATAATCCGCATCCAACAAGGATCTTCTTCTTCCTCTTTTTTAATTATCTCTCTAGAAGTCTCGTCCAAAACCCTTTCCAAACTTCCAAACAAATCCCCTCCCCCCGCACGCACACACAAATATAATAAAATAAAAATGGTGGTGATAGAACAAGAACCAGATCAAGAACCAAACCAATCCAACGCCCAAAACCCTACAAACCCCAATCCAGATCAAGAAGAAACCGGCATCGAAGACGACACCTTCGAAGATGCGCTCACTCAAGACCAATTGAACCAGGTCTGATTCCCACCTCAGAACTCTCTTTTCTTTTCATTTTTCTGTTAAAAATTTGATTTTGATTGTGCCCAAATCGTAAGCAGAGAGCTTTGGATCAAGCGAACGAGGCAAAAGCTGAAGGGAACAAGTTATTTGGAGTTGGGAGGTATGAAGATGCTTTGGGGAAGTATGAAGTTGCGCTGGGGATTGCGTCTGAAGAGGTGCCGGAGTCAGGGGAGGTCAGGGCTATGTGTCATGGGAACCGCGGCGCTTGCTTCTTGAAATTGGTAAATTAGTCTGAATTCGCGTAAATTTGAGATGAATTGATGGGTAGTATTGTTATGATTGATGGGTATGGTCATTTTCTCGTACTTTAATCTTAAGTAGGAAATAATTGGGTGTAGTACAACCAGTGGGTGATTGACGATTGTTCCGAAGTGCTGATGTATCATGTTGTGAAATGTGCATTTATGGTTGGCTGGTTGCACATCGGAATGGTTTGCCATTTTAGGAATGTAGGTAGAATGCCTAGAAGAATAGAGCGATAATCGGGATTGTTCTTGAAGTGTGGTTCTTTCCTTTTGTTGACATTCAATAGAGTTAGCTTGGATGATGGATATCTGATCTACATTGTCTATGATTATTAGCAGTGGAAGCGTGAGACTTAAGCATGGTGGAGGTGGAGTTGGTCAACATGTGTTACTGACAGACTTAAACAATAGTTTATCTGCAATGGACATTTCCATTTTTAGTGACCCATCTTAGGTTGATGATTTACGTTGGAAGTCTATAAAGTGCTTTGCAAAGTAGTTGTTGATGGTATATACAGTACCGCATCATGTCAACTTTTTGATGTATAATTCAAGGCAACATCATCACTTCATCCAAATTGTTTCAATTTTAATGAAGTCAGAACTAAAAAAAGACTTACAAGCTAATAGAAATTCATTATTAGAAGAATTAGCTCATGAGTTTATCACTAGATAGAGCTAGTTGAAGATGAATGATCGAGTTAATGGAAGAAAGTAAAGGTTGCCCAGTTGAAGGTAAAATGCGGGAGAACTGATTGAATTTGTTTGGACACACAGAATATGGACCGACAACCGCTCCAAGTAGAAAAGTTGATAGGATGGAAGTTAGGGGAGCAAAAAGATATAAACGAATTTGGGCTGAAGCTATCATTAGGGATTTGGCAAAACATTAATTTGTCGAAGGAGGTTCTTTCAATGTGGTTGAGTGGAGAAGGATTCATGTAATTGGTCCCAAAAGTTTGGGATAAAGGGTTTGTTGTCATTGTCATTGTAGTCTATGACTGGACATGAACTTGCCAAACTTGCTTCAACCCTTTAAAAATAGGCTCCTTTAAAGAAACTGAAAGCAAGTTAAGTCCCCGTGACATAATTTTGAAGTGACTGCAAAATCACCACCTTATCGTAAAAATAAATTCTTATTTTCTTCTATTTAAATGTGCCACTAATATTTTCTTATACGTTCATTAATATTTTATGTTTAGCGAGTAATATTGTGTAATTAACCTAATTAGTTAGACATAACCATGAATAATTATAAGTTTTGATTAAGTATTTATGCTAATCATGTTTAAGTAGTATTATTGTATATTATTTAAGCTAATCTAGTGATTTCAATTTCATCACGATTTAAGATTATGTATGTTATGTATAGTTAAGAGTCCTAATTAAATATTAACTATGATTAATACGCACCAATCCAACTGCTTGCAACTCCACCTCCTTCCTTCCTTGCATCACCTCCGTTCAACAGCTAGAAGTTTCTTGTCTTTTGCTTCAATCCAAAACTCCTACAACTCACCACCTCCTCCTTTTCCTTCTCAATTACCTCCTTGCATCACCTTCTTTCAACTAGTCTCTTCACCTTCTTGATGCAATTCAAAATTCCTAATCTCCACTCTCTAGCTCCTAATTTCCTCTTCCGTCTTTCTATGCCCACCATTTATTACAAGAAGTCACCTCCGAACCTCCATCGCCTATCTAATTCACCTCCTTGTTACCTCCTTCACCTACACAATGGTCCACCCATCCATTCATTGCAAGTGATACCTTGATCTTCTTGCATGCTTGACACCTAAACACACACCCCACCATCACCAACTCTCATTCTTCTATAAATAGCCTCACCCATTACCCTTAATTCCTCACACTTTCACCTTTGAAAGGAAACACCTTATGTTTCTAGAGATTTGGAAAGAAGTACATTATGTTGAAGAAAACCGAGAAAACTGGAACTTACGAAAATTCGAACTTGTTATCCTCTTCTAGGGTTGTTCTTCTTGGGTGTTGTTGGGGTTGAGAGGGGTGTTTCCGTTTAGAGGTGAAGGTATTTGGTGTGAGGAATAAAGGGTAAGGGCTGAGGGATATTTATGGTGATGCAAGGAGGTAATGGAGGAGGGAAGGAGTCTTGGATTATAGCAAGAATGTGAGAAACTTGTAGTTATTGAAAAGAGGTTATGCAAGGAATACATATTCTACATGATTAGCATAAGTACTTAATTTAAACCTATAATTACTCATGGTTATGTCTAACTAACATTTAGGGTATTACATATTGTGCACATCCTACAATTTATAAACAAAGACATATATATGGGTGTATATAAAGATGACAATTTATCTTATGGTATGATACAATCCCAATGCAAAACAGTCTTAAACCTCTGTGTACACCAAAGCAACCTTAGTTGGCTCATTTGAAACTAGCTAAATTTGAATGTTAAGAGCTAGTTACTGCACATATGTGTGTCCCTGTGCACTCTAATTTCACCTACATATATACTTTTTTCACTGTGTTTTCTAAGTTTCTCTTTGAGTAGTATGTTTTTTCTTTGGATTTTAAAAATAGGGACAATTCCTTTTAGGCTCCTCACCGTAAAAGTTCTTTCCTTTAACCCTTTGACTTTTCCAAACTAATCTTTTAACCTTTAGCATTTAGAAAGTTATTTATAAACCCCGAAGTACATTGTTACATACCATTGATATAATATAGGGTTTGTAACTTCGAAACTCTATTTTACCCTTTTTATTTTTAAGGAAAATTCTCCTATTATATAACTATAAGGTTAAAAGCACTATGACCCCCCAACGTTTGGAGCAATTTGCCCCAAAACAATTCAAAATGAGCACTTAACCCCTGCGTAGTTATTTTTCCTATTTTTTGCTATCCCCCCATTTATCCAATTACCAAAGTACCCCTCCCCTTATCAATCAGAGCTGATATCTTCATCTCCTCCTTCCCTTCTTCCTCCTCAACAACCCACTTCTTCTTCAACCTCTAGCTCAAACATGAAACCTCTCTTCTCTCATATTCTTCAACATCTCTCTGCCCGTGGCGGAGCCACATTCAATCTAAGGGGGGCAGATGCCCCTTTTAGGTTGAAGAAAACCTTGTGTATCTCATATTATGTTGATCCAGTTCTTCAAGTCAAGTATACAAATGCCCCTCTTATGTTACTAAGTTCATACTAATGCCCTTCTTATGTAACCCATGACTTATACTAATGCCCCACTTATATATAACCTAGGCCTTAAGTCTAGGTGTCCGTCCAAACTCTTAAGATCACCATTAACTCCATTAATCAAAATTTATATTAATAATCTTACATCAATAGCCATATCCAATAAATAAGTAGTAGTAATATAAAAGGTCATAGTACTCGTGCTAACTCTCATTCAAAACTAATCAAATGCAGGTTGAAAGCTCTAACTTTTCATATATAATGAGCACATTCTACACTTAGGTTGTCCGATATGGGACTAAAAGTAACTTATGTTTTACATTTCTAATTCAGTATTTGTTTATTCATCTTTCTTGTTCCTCATTTTATTTCTTGTTCAATTTTTTAACCCTAACTTCTTGAATTCGAACGTCTAATTTCTAATATCCATAATTTTTAATATCGTCAATTCATTTATTTTTTAATGTAAAGAAATTTTGCAGCAACTTGATTCTTGTTTTCTCCTCGTATTGTTCTTGTATACACTTGTAGAAAGTCAACAGGTGATTGTGTTTGATAGTATACATGATAAACATTCTGGTATTAAAAGTGTGTGCCTCTATGGTCTAGTGGTACCTATGAAGCACGGATACCGGTACGGGGTGCGGGTACGACACGACACGGGTACGGAGATACGTGATTTTACAAAAAAGTAGGATACGGGTACGTTGGTGGGTACGTTAAATATAAAATAATTTATATCATATTTATAGATATAAAATATTTTTCTTATTAAAAATGCAAAAATTTAAACTATTTCATAGAATTATAAGAATACATTATAATTATGAGAATTTTAGATAAAATAAATGATAATCTAAGTATCAATTCTTGTTTTGTGTTTGCGCATAATTGTAAACAACAAACTTTTGAAATTACTCTAGGACCTCATGCATTTATTAAAATATAAATGTCTAAAAGTTGTGAAAAATGCATTTAAAAAATTGGGTGCTCCTTGGGTACGCACCCGGGAGTATCCAAGGAGTATCGGCACCCGATACGCACCCGACATGGGTACGTTGGCCATTTGGAAGTATCCGTGCTTCCTAGAGTGGTACGCCTCTTAGCTAGTGAGCAAGAGGTTGGGGGTTCGAACCCCGCTTGCATCATTACATTTATTGTGAGATAATTGTTAGAGTATGTGTGTTTGCGGTGTGCGCGTGTGGCTATGGCCTTGTTCAAAAAGAAAAAAAAAACAATTGTAGTATTATAATAATCTGCATTATTAGGTGATTCAGCCTGATTCAAAGAGGTCTTCACCTTTTGAGTTAACCAAACAAGGCATGAGGAGGAAGAAGATGGCACGACATGAAACTCTTTCATGGTTCTGGAAAGAATTAAAATAAGAATTTTTATTCGGTTTTTTAATTTAACTTTTTGGAGAACAAGAATGAGAAGGGTTTGGAGGGGGGAACATAATTGTAACCCCCCCCCCCCCCCCCCCCCCTTTCTCTCAACTTGGAAAGATTTCATCATGTTTTGTGGCCATCCATAAAGATTACATTGGTCAAAATGGGTTTTATGTGCATATGTGGTGTACTTAGGGTTCAAAGAAGATTGGGATGAGAGTAGAGAGAGGTTGAAGGAGTGGTTTGTTGAGGAAGAAGGGATGGAGGAGGGCTTAGATTTGATTGCAAATAGGAGGGGTACTTTGGTAATTGGATAAATTGGGGGGGGGGGATACCAGCAAATAGGGAAAACATTGAAGCATGGGGTTGAGTGCTCATTTTGAAACGTTTTGGGGGCAAACTGCTCCAAACTCCAAAAGTTAGCGAGGCAAAGTGCTTTTAAGCCATAACTAAATCGTAATTTTTTTCCTCCAAAATTATCTTTTCCCTCCAAACTCCTTTCTCCTTCCAAACTTTATCTCTTCCCTCCATCATTCCAATATTCTTTTATACGCTCAGGATAATTTCTTCCCAAAACCGTTTGCTTCCTTCCATTATTTTCCACCTATAATATACCCGCCCCATTAACTCTCATTTACTCTCATCTTGCTCTCCTTCATTTCCTTTGCTTTACTCCATTTAGTTCTCGTCATTTACCTCTATCCATGTTGATTCTTGATCTTTACTTCCCAATGCAACAAGAAACGAGCATTATTTATTTCATGAAGAAAAAACTTCCGGAGAAACTCTACGTTTCAATCAAAATTGGTTCATTTCAATAAAAAGAAGATTAGCAGTTCAACATCTTAATAATCACATCCAAATTACAATTAGAAGCAGAAAAAGGACTATTAATTGTTCTAAACGAATTAAACCTTGTACCATAATCCTCAAATTACACTTCAAACATAATGTTCAAATTAACAACAAAATTAGCAATCTGAGCTTTTCGTGTTCAAATTTCATCTCGAAGTAAAAATTGACTAATCAACTATTGAGTCTACATCAACTAGTACACTTGAATTGTCCAAAGTGTTGAGCTTAGTCATCAAATACTCAAGCGAAAGATTGAGATTTCAATTGTCTTTTAGTCTCCATCCATGGTTAAGTATGCACCATATTGTGCACAAGGCTAAAAGCAAGAGAATTTGTTATTTTATAGTTTTGAATATTTTTGAATTTGTTATTTTCTAAAGATAATTTTTATTAAAATATATTGTATACTAGGTATGCCCGTAGCACGTGCCTACGGCACGTATTCGAAATTGCATATAAGTTTATTTGGTATTTGGTTGGGTGAACTGCATATAAATTTATGCATTATACTTGCTAAGATCAAAAGTCATTCAATATACATCTTTAACAATTATTCGTTCAAATGTTTTAGTTTTTTAGGAATTCATGCTAATATGCAACAACAACAACAACAAAATAAGATTAGTGTCTTGCTTTTGTCCTTTCATAAGGCGAGTCTTTGAGTGTATATTTTATTCTTCCTAGGATCCACAAACCATATGTAAGAAATGTTCAAGTATAAATCTACTATACAGTTCATTCGCCGTAGATACCGACATAACATAACGCACTGACACGGAATTGGATGAGTTATAGTCACCTGTCGCAGAGGATGGTCCTTGGGAAGGAAGCTCCCAATGGCTCGCAAGTCGAGAAATGTATCAGCCTCTTCCCATTCTCCGAACAATACTTAACCTGCACACCGTCACAATTTACACCAATCAAACCCTAATAAATCCAAGATCTGCACCGACAAACAAATATGCCGAGATCTTAAAGAAATTCTCACCACCGGTAGCGCATCGATAAAGTTGCTGTAGATAGTGTCAGGCGGGCGCGTGTTGTAATCCGCCGGCGTGCAGATCGCCGCCAAGTTGATCGTCTAAAATCAAAACCCGCAGATCTACATCAAGAACTACCCAAAGTAAATAAAATCAAGAAACTCAAGAAGTGTACGGACCAGATCGGACATTTTGATGAGGGATTCGAGGCGGGAGTCGTGCTTGATGTTGAGGCGGTGGAAGTGGATGCGGCCGGACCAGGGGTGGGTCCCACCTGAGGAGTTGGACTCGTCATCGAGGAGGTGGCGGATCTTGTCGTTGTAGACGTCGAGGGTGAGGACGGTGTGGTTGGTCTCAAACATGAGCTTCTCACAAAGGTGGGACCCGATGAAGCCGCCATCACCTTTATCGGCTTCCCGTCCAGATCCACTCGCAACATAGTTAGATCTATTTCTGGATCTCGACACTCACCGAAAACAAAAACGAATCAAGAATTAATGGCGGTGGGTTTGAAAGAAAGGGATTGATTTGAGGAAGATGGGATGAATCTTGAAAGTGGGAAAGAGAAATTTTTAAAGGAGAGTGAGGTGAGGCTTGTGAAGTATGTTGGTTGGGGAGTCGGCATATGACAGAGAGAGATAGAGAAGCGGTAAGAGAGGGGGGGGGGGGTCTCAGAGAGAGAAATTGGTTTGGAGTTTGAAATTTTTTGGTTTGAAATTTAGTGCGGGAAAATATGTTTTGTGAGGTTAGATCTGGTCCATTAATTTTGGGAGTGATAGAATGTGAGCCACTTGATAGCTTTCTTTGTAATTTATTATATAGATTTCTAATGTACACCCAAAAATGTGTATCCCTGTACCCGTATGATATCGTGCTCGTATCTTGTACCCGAACCTATCTTACATAGTTGACGACTAGTCCGTCTGTTGCTTCCAGCCATTTTGCAAAATATGATGTGTACTAACTGATGGATGGTTAGATTCAGAGATTGATGGAGGCCAAAGATAATCGAAATCTCAATCTTTGGGTTGAACATTTGAGTCTTTAACGAACAAGCTCAATACTTTGGACAGTTCAGCTATACTTGTTGAGATGTAAAAGTTGATCAGTCACTTTTTCTTGTAGATTTAATTTGAACAAGTAAAGCTTAGGTTGCTAATTTTGTTGTTAATTTAAACATTATGTTGGACATGTAACATGATTATGGTATAATGTTTAACTGGTTTTGAACAACTATTTAGTCTCTGTTTGCTTCTAATTGTAATTGTAATGTGATTTTGGAAACCTCGAATTGTTGATATTCTTATTATCTAAATGAATCGTTTTTCATTAGAAAAGTATTGGTTCTCCTATAGATTTTCATTTATGAACGAATTAATGCATCTTTTTTGTCACAGTGGGTAGTAAGGATAAAAAACCGACAAGAATAGAAGGGAAATAAAGGGACCAAAGCAAAGGAAATGAAGGAGAGTTAACGAGGATGGTGATTTTTATTTGTTTTTTTTTGTGTGAAAAATAATCGAAGGAAGAAAATGGGTTTGGAGGAGAAATTATTTTCAGTGTATAGGGAATAATGGAACGATGGAGGGGAAAATGGAGTTTTGGAGTCATTAAATCAACCAATCCCACTAAGTTATGCACATTAGATGAATGATTAAAGTAGTACTATTTTATCTAGTTGTATTAATCTAACATTGTCAATAAATTGCTAATCATTCAAGTAAATTGGATCGTATATCACTAAATTATCTACTTGAATGATTAATGATATTCCATGGATTATCCAATAGGCCCACTTGCTAATTGTTTTAGTAGGCTCCAATCCAAACAAATTCACTTGATTACCTACTTGAATGGTTAATGATATTTCATGGATTAATGCCAATAGCCCACTTGCTAATTATTCAAGTAGACGTTTATTCGAACAAAGTAATTCAATTAACCTACTTGAATGATTATTGATATTCCATGGATTAATGCCAATAGCCCACTTGCTAAACATTCAAGTAGGCATTAATCCAAACAGAGCCATTTAAACAATGGATTGTATATACACATTAGTGTAAACATTAATCTAACCAAGCTTGCTAATTATTCAAGTAGGCATTAATCCAAACAATGTCATTTAAACGTTAGATTGTAGATACACATCACTACAGTCTAACCAAAGTTGCTAATCATTCACCTAGGCATTAACCCAAATATAGTCCCTTAAGCAATGGATCATATATATATAACCATCAAATATCGAAAAAGAATTAATATTAAAACATTAACCCTAATATACAATATCAGGTCATCATCAACATTTTAGTTAGATACATCATTAATATTAAATATAAAACGAGTATCTAAAATCCCAATTAAATCAAGACCAAGAAAAATATTGAGTCAGGCGCCCATCATCGACATCGACTCCATCGCCAGCTCCATTGAGGGCGTCAAGCCTCGTCCCTTTCAAGCCATCAAGATACTAGATTCTTGAATCTCCACTTGCCATTAGCATTTCAGTGACTATGACTATGACCTCCCCCCTTCGTAGCTGGTTGGCAATTGAATCTGTTGACTGGGATGGTAAAGATAATGGGGGGCAAGGCTAGGGGTGAAACATTTCGAGGTGTGACATTTCTTGATTGCTAGGGTTTTCGGGTTTTGGAATGTGGGTTGGGGGAGAAGCAAGTGACAAAATCAGTGTCACTAGGTTTGCAATAGGTTTTGGTTTGTAGTACGATTACGAGATCCATAGTTTGTTACCTTGAACGCTAGGTTGTACGGAGGGGGTATGATGAGTTGGGGCTCTCATGTGAGTAACTAGAATACGATGAGTTTGGACTATATACATGTGTATGTGCGCATGTGGTAATCGAAACTGGAAGAAAATTAATATATAAAACTATTAGCTACATTAAATATAGGAGTGATGATGAGAGTTTGAAGAGAAGTTCATGGGTTAATGAATATAGGTGCTCATTTCATAGTTCTAAAAAGCGGTAAAAACCCAGTTTAAACGATCCATTTAAACAAATTTTGAGCCCACCGTTCTGTTTAAGGCGGAAACAGTGGTTGAAAACGGGTTCTTTCTTTACTATTTAAAAACTGGCCATAATGGGTAAAAATGGGTTAATCTGGCGCTAAATATGTTCGGGTTTAAATAGTTTTTTTTAAAAAAATAGAAAAAATGTTTTAAAACTAGATCATTACCTATATAACGAACCTGATCTGTTACACTTTACAAGTTTCCTTAATTTTACAATGAACTTATGAACTATCAAATTTATTTTTATTTGTGCATATGATGTCATTTGATGAACGCTTTAATATTCAATATTTTCCACAGATTTCCCCTATAATTCTGGAGACACACACACACACACACACTTCATATTCTTATTTATAAAATATTTTTATATTAGAAATAGAAAAACCGTTTCCCCATTTAAATCCCGTTTAATCGGAAAAAGTACCCAACTGTTTTGATCCCGTTTCTGTTTTTTATAATCTTGGTTCATTTTGAAGATATACAAAAAATTGTTTGCAGAATGCTAGATTAAGAGATCTTGGTCGAGGACCCACCATAAATTGAATTGCGAGATGCGGATCGTGGTTTGGAGGGGGATCACCGAACAAAATCTTGGAAAGGGGTTTTTTATAGTGGGGCAAGCTTGTAAATGGAGACAGCAGGGAGCTTGCACCCAACCAAAGAAGGAAAGGAAAATAAGAAAAGGGAGTTTTGTTGGGGGGAACTATTATTTAGTTATTACAATAGGAGATATTTTCCTTATACATAAAAAGGGAAAATAGGGTTTTTTGAAAATACAACCCCTGTGTTATAATTGATTTTTTTATATTATATGCTTTTTTTTGCGAAACTATTTGCAAAAAGAGGACGGTTGCCAAAATAATTGCGCTCGGGGACTCAACAACTAAACTCGCCGTTACCAACAACGAGTTTAGTTATTTCGTGCTCGCTGTTGGGAACGGCGAGTGTAGTTCTATTTTTTTTTAGAAACTCGTTGTTTCCGACGAGTTTAGTTCAAAATTGTCAAATAAGACTCGCCGTTCCCAGCAGCGGGGTATTTACATGGAACTCGCCATTCCCAACAGCGAGTTCAGTATATTTTCCTCGCCATTGGGAACGAGCTCTTCTATGGATTTTTTTCGAAAATTCACCAAGTTAACATAGAGTTTCACACATTCAGTTTCTGTGAAAAATCAAAATCAATAGACTCATCGTTCCCAACAACGAGTTTAATATAAAGAACCTCGCCGCTGGAAACATCGAGTCTTGTTTGAAAATTGTGAACTAAACTCGCCGTTGGAAACGACGAGTTTCTAAAAAATATTAGAACTACACTCACCGTTCCCAACGGCGAGCATGAAATAACTGAACTCGCTGTTGAGAACGGCGAGTTTAGTTGTTGAGTCCCCGATTGCAATTAGTTTGGCAACTGTCCTCTTTTCGTAAAAAGACATAAAATAAAAAATATCGTTATAATTTCTAGGGGTTTTTTGACGATACCATTGGTCTGTAAAAATGTACTTGGGGGTTTGTTGATAACTTTTATAATTCCTAGGGGTTTAAGTATTAGTGTGAAATGTCAAAAGGGGTTAAAGGGAATAATTACCTTCATAGCGAGGGGCGAAAGGAATTTCCCCTTTTTCATATCCGGAGAATTATTTGTTGGCTCAAGTCTCATGTCATACAGTCTATCTGGATTGTTTATTTACTGAAATTTTGTTTTGGTGATATATGAATATACTAGGTTTGCCCGTTGACACGTGCCTACAGCACGTCTTCGGAACGGTGCACCTTGTTTGATCATATAAAATAGTTTTAGAGGTCCAGCAAATTAATTGAAGTAGCAAACATATTATATGAGAAACTTTTGGGGGTCCAGCAAAAAACATATTATATGATTTTTTTGATTTTTTTGAATTATTTTAAAAGTTTTTTAATTTTAAATTTTTTTTAAAACTTTTATTTTCTTAATTTTTTGAATAGAAAAGGGAGGAAGAGAGAGAGAGAGAAAAAAAATAATTAAATAAATATAGGAGTTGTTTGGGGTGGGGGATTTGAATTTGAGTTTTGGGGGGAAACTTTTAGGGGGAAAAATATGTTTTGTGAGGTTAGATCTGAGCCTTTGATTTTTGGGAAAATTGAAGGAGAGCCACTTGATAGCTTTCTTTGTATTTTATTATATAGATATTTGTCAATGTTCTAAAAACCAGTTTTGGCGGCCACCTAGGCGGCGCCTAACTGCTAGGCGGTCCCCAGGCGACTCGACTAGGCTCTAGGCGTTTGAAAAAATTGGTTTAGCCTATTGGGCAGGTCTAGGCGGGTCCAGACGGATCCATGCGGGTCTGGGTGGGTCTGGGCGGTCTAGGTGGATCTGGGCAGCCTAGGCGGATCCGAATCATAAAATAGAGCTTAACCCGATCTGACCAAATCCGGACCCATTTAAAAATAATTTCCGGGTCTAGAAGGAGTTAGACACTTGGTTCATATTAGTAGTAATAGTAGTAATAGTTCTTAGGTGGTGTCTTTACTTGTAGTAGTAGGTGTGGTCTGGTTGTTTGTTTTTATCTTGAGGATTTAGCGTTATTATTCCTATATCAACTTATCAATGAAACGGGATGACAACAATCTTCCTATATTCAAAAATATATATACTTATATAGCTACTACATATTTCAACAATAATCCGATTAGGAAGAGATGACTTCTTTATTTTTTCCCCAAAATTGTTTTCATGGAACACACAACCCAACATTACAAATTGTAAGTTGGAGTTCACTGAAAACCACTAGTACAACACTGTTTACCTCCAAGATAATCTACCGATGCTTTTGATTATGAAATATAAGTCAATCCATATTTCAAAAGAGATAGACTAGAACTAGTATAATAGTTTAATTTTTTGATACATCTAACTAAGACATTAAAAATTATGATGGGAAGCAATACCTTATCCTGGCAAATCATTGCTCTACCCAAATCTGTTACCAAAACCAACACCTTGATGCAATTGTGTCTTTTAGACTATCTAAAGCTCATCTTGCAATAGCAAGGAGAAAAATCAGGAGTAAAAATGAAGAGCAATAAAGAGTATGATAATGCATGATGGAACTACAAAACAAAACCAAAAGATAAATTTGGGCAAAAATAAACTAAACTAAAATAAATAAATAAATAAAAAATGCCTAACACCTAGCTGCCTAGGCCCCGCTTACAAGGTCTAGGCACTAGGCCCCCATCGACCTCCCGACTACCGCCTAACGACTTTTAGAACATTGATATTTGTTTGAAATAACTATTTATACATCAAATTGTTTTACAAAATACGACATGATATGAATACACCAATAAACATGGAAAACATTATACACTAGTATCCGAATTTAAAAACTTCGTACATTGAGATCTGGAGGTTAAAATATTAGTTTTTGTCATGCTAGAAGCACCTCTGGCATGAGAACATTTTGAATTTGATCCACATGTTAGTGCTTTCTCACATTGGCATTTGTATTTTGTATTAGGGAAGGTACGATGACAGCATTAAAGAATGCTCAAAAGCATTGAAGCTGAAACCTACATATACGAAAACATTACTGAGAAGAGCAGAGGCCCATGAAAAACTCGATCACCTTGAAGAGGCTATTACTGGTATGTTAGGAGGTTTAATGTTATATATGCATTTCACCATAGTTCTTTGAGATAGTTACTATTTGTGCATTTTCGCTATGTCACTCCTATTTTGTTTCCTCCCAAATATAGTTTGCATTCCTTTCTTTTATCTGATAAGCTCTTCTAAGAGCATGAGTCACCTTTTGATAATTTTTCTTTTAGATATGAAGAAGGTCCTTGAGCTAGATCCTTCAAATGACCAAGCAAGAAAAACCATACGGCGGTTAGAGCCATTGGCTGCAGAAAAGCGTGAAAAGATGAAGGAAGAGATGATTGGTATGCACTGCTCATAACATTCTAATTGTTACTTTCTGATTTACATATCTTTAATTTGCTTGTTTACCACTGCTGATTTCTAGTACCTTCTATTTAGTGCGTCATTGTCTCTCTCTCTGTTTTTTTTTTCCCCTTCTCCTTAATTAACTTGTACCCTTAAATTGATATCGTTGATACATTACAGGGAAGTTGAAGGAGTTGGGAAACTCTGTTTTGGGGCGTTTCGGAATGAGCGTGGATAATTTCAAAGCCGTCCAGGACCCGAATACTGGGTCATATTCTATACAGTTTCAACGCTGATCATACATACAGCAGCAAGTAGGGAGATGAGAAATTATTGCAAAAAAAAAAAAAAAAAAATCTGAAAAAATGTATATTCTGACTGAAATATGAACTCACTGATTTATCCTTGTTGGATGTTATTTTAAACTGGATGTCTTCTCGTTTCATTCTGAACAAAGATGGAATTGTATTTGGCCCTTGTTCCTGCTTGATTGTCAACAGTGTTGTACGGGATGATGTGTGTGCCGTCTTTTTAAATTTATGTTTTGGTGCCTATTTTTTTATTAATATTAAATTTACGTTCCTGCGTCAGAATTTTTTAATTTATGTTTTGGTGCCTATTGTCATATTTCTTCTTCTTGTAGATTATCTTGAGAAACAGACATAAGTTGAGCGATCTCTGAATCAATATGGTAAAATAATTCTATCCAAACAGCATAACTACAGAATTTGTGGAGCGAGCCCTGGGAACCTTTTTCCTCCATTTAATAATGTTAAGACAATCCAACCGGGGGCTGCAAAAAGCCCGGATTGGTTGGAATATGCTTATTTGGAGTCCTCCAACTTCAACCGCACCCCTCCATTTGTAACTCCATTTCAATTTCTCTCCCTTTAACAAATTCTTTTACTTGTTTTAAAGTAATTATAAAAATTATAAAAATTAATTTAATAATATAATATATAATATAATTAGGGTTTTTTCCATATGGGTCACTAACAAATATTTTAATTTCATATACCTCACTCACAAATATTTAATTCCATATAGTACCTTTGAGTACCTTTGAGTGAGTTATATGGAATTAAATTTTGGTAATAAAAGTGATTATTTTGAATGAATTTCATATTGTAAGTGAGTTATATGGACTTAAGTATTTGTAAGAGCAACCACAATGGTGTTTCTCATATTTGAGAAAATGACACAAATATAAATAGGAAATAGGCGTGATGTCTGTAGGGTCATTTGCTAAAAAATTCTCAAAAAATAACTAGACGAAACAACTTGTATCGTTTAGACCGATGAGTAAAAAAAATATATTTAAAAATGTTTCAGTTAATAATGTTTAAGTTAATTAACTATTGATAAGATATTAAAATAGTTAAATTGAATAAATTAAATATTAAAATATATACTAATCTACACTAATCTACCTAAACACCTAATATTAAGCTAAAAATGTGGGACATGTTGTCCCGTCAAAGCCATTTTTGGCTTCAAACGGGACGACGTGTCCCGTTTGACGATTTTTCAGATTTTTTTTTCTTTCTCCAGACGGTATATGGACGGTACAACATGTACCGTCTGATCATTAAAAAAAAAAGGTCAGACGAAACAACTTGATCCCATTATAAAAAAAACAAAGGGACGGAACAACTTGTTCCATACCCTATATTTTGAGAATCGCCAATTCGTTTCTCAATTATGAGAACGAACTGTAGCGTATTTGCCATAATATGGCAAAATAGAAAACGACTGCAGTCCCAACTTTCTCATATTTTGAGAATATGGCAATTATAGGAAACGATTGTGGATGCTCTAAGTGAGGAATATGGAATTGAAATATTTGTTAGTGACCCATGTGAGAAAAACCCATATAATTAATATTAACTAGTAATTTACACGTGCGATGCACATCTTAATAAATATATATTTTTGAAGTAAAAATTTTGACGTATCCTGACCTCGAACCTGAGACCTCTTAATAAATTATTTTAAAATAAAATAAAAACTCTACGTAGTGAAGACTCGAACCTGAAACCTCCTTCATATTAGTTATATACGTGCGTCACATGCGTTGATAGATTGACAAATGACACTAAGGCCTTCTCCCATTATAATATTAGAGATTAAAGATATTACTACATAATATAAAATAATGATTTTAGAATAAAATAAACATCTATATAATAAAACACAAAGAAAGCTATCAAGTGGCTCTCCTTCAACCCCTCAAAATCAAAGACCCAGATCTAACCTCACAAAACACATTCCCCCCCCCCCCCCCCCCCCAAAGTTTTCCCTAAAACTCAAATTCAAATCCCCCCCAAAACAACTCATTTATTTATTTAATTATCTCTCTCTCTCTCTCTCTCTCTCTCTCTTATATATACATATGGAAATATGGACATTTGTACCGCAATTTATAGTTATTTTTCAACATATACTATTGGAAACATGGACTTTTATTTACAACTAATTATTGTCATACTATTCAAACTTGAGCTACATAATTGTTGATTTACTGCTTACAAGGCTTTTCATATGCTGTATCGTTCTGGAGACGTGCCGTAGGCACGTGCCCACGGGCAAATCTAGTACATAAATATATTTAATTCATTTGGGCTGTTATAGAGAAAACATATGCATGAATAAAAAAATACATAAATGAGAAAAATAAAATACATGAAAATCACTAAAATTCTGGTAGGTCATCTCCTCCATATCCACCTATTTTGTAGTCATGTATTCTGTATTGGCTTATGCATACTGTCCTCCTACATATCCATATCGACTAGTGAAAATTTCAGGATTTGAGGTATATGAAGAGAAACCTCCGATTGCGTTTCTATTTACGATTTGTTGTTTATTTTGAAAATACTCACGTTCTGCAGGATCAATAATAACATCCAGGTTAACTAACATAATTTCTCTCTCAAGATGGTCTCATTGAAGATCTAATTTTTTTCTTATCATTTTCAACTTTAAAAATCATAATATGGTGCATGGACGCTCTATCCTTTGCCCGTTGTTCTTGTCCACTTTTTAAAATCTTCAGGATTTATTGATTTCCTTTAGCAAGAGTTTCAATGTTATGATTCTTTTCAGTTGCTTGCCTCCTCATCTTTTCTTTCTTTCTTCCTATAGGCCGACTAGTTGAATTTTCGATAGGCGATTGCTCGTTGTCGATAGAAGTATATCCTTCACTATCTTCATTTAAATAGACGATTGGAGAGTTTGAATCAGACCCTTGAGATAAGCTAATCTTCAAAGTTCCGGACATTGCATGAGACCCGACATTTGTATTAGCCCATTTCTCTGCATCCTTCAGAATCGATCAAACATGATCAAATTGAAATCCTTTATTCTCTTCTCGATCTTCTCTAAATAAGATCCTAGCACGTTTAGTATACTACAAAAGATAAATAAATAAGTATAATAATGTTAGAAAAAGAGTTTACTAATCATAATTTATATAATTCATATACTTACAATGTCAAGTTCAGAAGCACCGCTTGGGTTGAGGCGCTCAACTTGTCGAATGCATCCTCGATATTTACTTATTGACTTCATAATTGATGCCATACGACACGAGAAACTTTTGACTCCTTTGTCCAGTGTAAAAGTTGGACCTCCTCTTATAGTCTTATGGAATAATATACTTGAAATTCGCTCCCACAATTTGTCTTTCTTTTGATTGGCACCTAATACTGGGTCCTGTGATGTTTCAAGCCATGCAGGGCATAAGATTTGATCTTCTTCTTGTAAGAATGCTTTTCCGAGAATGGAAGCCATAAGTTAAGGGGAAAGAGTTGTGGAGGAGGAAGAGTTTGTGATGGAGGAATGAGTTATGTGCTAATATTTATAGAGCAAAAACTAGAGCAAAAAATAGAGAATCCAATGCTGGTGGATAGGACAATCACATTGATATATCTGAAAATCCAATGCTGGTGGATATGACAACTGCATTGATCTGTGGGTATGACACCCACATTGATATTCGGTATGGGAATCCAATGTTGGTGAATATGACAAACAAATTGATATTCGGTATGAGAATCCAATGCGTTCATATTCATCAGCATTGGATTCTCATACCAAATATCAATGTGGTTGTCATATCCATTTTTTACAACCATATTGATACGTATGAGAATTCAACGGTGGTGGATATCATAATTGTTGTTGTGCGGAAGCAAACAATATGTAAATTCTTTTAATGAAAACAATAAAAATCCAACTTTTTTACTTTCGCTGATGTTGACCATTGCAAACTATTGCTAACTGTGAGATCTGATTGTCGGGGATGGATCTGGTCACTCCTATGGATCAACAAAACTGTCTGAAACACCAAGGTTGGCCCCAGTGACAGACCTTTCGACGCCCAAGTCAGAAAACTTAGAAGATATAAGAGTTATGAGAGCGGAACCTCATTTCTGAAGAGGTCGAGAGGTATATATAGTAGCTAAGGGGGCCAGTTTTAAGATATTGGATTTATCTCTACTTCTCCGTGTTTTGAATAAGTTGGTTATCCTCTCCCATGTAAAGAGATCGAGTCAGGACTCTTTTCTTGATAAAGAAATAGAGTATTCCAACTCTCTCTTAAGTATGGAGAGATAGAATCAGTTACTTTCTAGAGATAAGGGGGTTTAAACTAGGTTCTTTTGATGAACCTGAACTCCTTTGCGCTAGGGCTGCTTTTGAAGCCCCCATTGCAGGCTGGATCGGGTTGATGGGCCTGAAAGTGGCCCGACTCCTTCTATTGGGCCTGAGTCTGCTAAAATTTACCGTTTTACCCCCACAGGCTTTAGGATTCCTGCACGATATGAACAATCCCGATTTTGTTCTATTTTTACCCACATCAATAACCGCATTGATATTCGGTATGAGAATCCTTATATAATGAAACTACATACATTTTTCAGCATCCATTTGTCCTATTTCTCCAAATTCCCTCTTCAACAATAAACTATGGAGCTGAGCCATTACATCTACCTTCTTCTTCTGATAGTGATGAAACCCTTTCTCATTACATTGAAGAATGGGAGGAAGAACGACACAGTGGGAGAAGGAGGATGAAATCTTGGCTCGTGTATATGCCTCAAACAAGGAAATAATGGCTTATCTTTTTGAAGAGGATGAGTGACCAAAGTGTATCGGCATAGTTCCTTGTCATAAGGTAATCAACCGCAGGAGGGAAGAAGGTAATTCTCGATTATACAATGATGACTTTTCTGATAACCCCACATATGGTGCAAATCAATTATGTAGAAGATTTCGAATGCAAAGGAGGCTATTTCTTCGTATTCTCAACGCAATATGATAGCACGACAACTACTTCGTACAAAAAATGGATGGTGTGGCAAGCTTGGACTGTTTACTTTGCAATAAGTAACAACAACATGTTGCATGTTGGCATATGGAACATCGACAGATAGTACTGACGACTATGTAAGAATTCGTGAGTCAACTCTAATCGAGTGTTTGAAGACATTTTGCAGAGCAATTTTGAAAGTGTATAAAGATGAATACTTAAGGTCCCCCAATGTCGACGATGTTGCAAGGTTGTTACAAATAGGCGAAAAGCGGAGTTTTCCAGGAATGTTGGGAAGTCTAGATTGTATGCATTGGGAATGAAAAAATTGTCCAACGGCATGAGCGGAACAATACTTTGGATGTCAAGGAAGCCTAGACATTATTCTTTAGGTAGTAGCATCTTATGACCTATGGATATGACACACATACTTTGGATTGCCAGGCTCTAATAATGATATTAATGTATTGCAGTTCTCTGATTTATTCAACGACCTAACACAAGGGATTGCTCCTCCTGCTCATTATACAATTCAATGAAAGAATTACAATGTTGGTTATTATTTGGCCAATGACATATATCTAAAATGGACAATGCTTGTTCAAACCATTTCCAAATCCGAAGCTAAAAATAAACAATATTCTGCATTGATGCAAGAAGCATTATGAAAAGATGTGGAAGGGTCATTTTGTGTTCTTTAGTCACGATTTACTATCATTAAAGGGCTTACACATTTTTTTGGATAAACACACTTTGCATGATATCATGACTGCTTGCATTATAATGCACAACATGATTATCGAGGATGAACGCAACGAGCAGAAAGATATTGTCCTTTCTACTCCACCATCAATTCCGAATGTTGAAGACATGGAGATAAACGAAACCGAACGATTCCGACAGTTCCTTGCTCGACATAAGAAGTTCAAAGACAGAGAAGCTCACTTTGAACTCCGAAATGCATTAATTGAATATTTGTGGAAAAGAAATGGCAATGAAGCGATGTAACTTTCTTATTAAAGTTTTGATGTATTTCAATGTAGCGTGTTTATTTTACGTCAAATTTTCTAATATATTATTATTTCCAAAAAGCTTGATGCCTTGCAATTCTATATTTCAATGAATATTATCCAATATAAGTTTCATTTTGAAGGTATCGACAAGACCTTTTCAATGCTATAATTTTTATTAAATAATAATCAGTATATTTAAATTTATATTGATTTTAAGTCACTAGGATATAAATTAAAAAGGATACAAATGAGATAAGTAAAAGATTGTATGTTGTTGGAGGGGTAAAATAGGAAAAACGAAAAGGTAAATAGTGAAATGGAGGAGCCTCCAATATGGAGGCTTTTGGAGACCTTCTCCATTGGAGGAGGATTTCGAGTCCGGTTGGAGCTCCACCGGGCTGCAAAATGGAGAAATGCAGCCCGGTTGGAGATGCTCCGGGTGCTTTATTTCTCATATCTATAACAGAATATTCTTATAGAGATAAGAAAATAGAGCTCCACTCCAACCATACCCCACTATACTTAAGAAAATATATTTTTTTGGCCCAAAAAAGAGTTGTAAATTAGTTTTTTTGGAATAAGTTGTTACATTAAATTGCTTATATTAATAATCTATTTGGGAAAAAAATTATACTATTGGAAATGTCTCGCTGAGAGCTTTAAAATGATCCTAATATTAGTACTTTTTGGAACTAATTTTAAATTACGAACTTTTTACCTAAATTAACAATTTGGAGTAATCAAGCGTAAAATTATTTAGGAATTAATTTAATAATATAATATATAATATAATTAATATTATTATTATATAATATAAATTAGACAATCAGAATAAAATAAACAATCATTGATAAATTTAATCCGTTCGCGCCATCACAATGAAAACATAAGCAGAATTGGAAAGTACAAAGAGAGAAAAACAAAGTTGATGAAGAAAAACAAATTACATAAATAAAGACATATAATGTACATGAAACACTAAAACTCTGGTTTGTCATCTCTTCCGTATCAACCATGTCTGTAGTCAGGTATTCCGAATTGATTTCTGGGATATCCACCTCCTGCATAATGTCCTCCTACATATCCATCTTGACCATTGAAAGTTTCATGTTTAGAGGTATTTGATGAGGATCCTCTAGTTGTGTTTTTGTTCAAAGTTTGTTGTTTTTTATTTTGAAAATACTCACGTTCCACAGGATCACTAATAGCATCCGGGTTAATTAACATAATTTCTCTCTCCCGTGACTTGTGTTGAAGATCTATTTTTTTATTTTTTATTTCATTTTCAGCCTTTGTCATCATAATCATGTGCATGGATGCTCGATCATTTTCCCACTGTTCTTGTCATATTTTTAAAATCTCTATTATTTCTTGATTTCCTTTAGTCAAAGCTTCAATATCAATATTCTTTGCAGTTTCTTTCTTCCTTCTTATATGCCGACTAGTTGAATCTTCCATTGGAGATTGCTCGTCATCGAAAGGAGTATATTCTTCATCGTATTCATTTAAGTTGATGATAGAAGAGTATGAATCAGATACTTGAGATACTCTGGTCTTTGAAGTTTTGGAAATTGCAGGAAACCCGATGCTTGTAATTGCCATTTCTTTGCATCCTTCAGAATTGACCAAACATGCTCAAATTGAAATCCTTTTTTCTCTTTTGGATCTTTTGCAAATAAGATCTTAGCACGTATAATACGCCAAAAAATAACAAGAAATTAGTATAATAAACTTAGAAAAGAGATTCTTAACCATAAATTATATAATTCATATACTTACAATGTCATGATCAGAAGCACCGCTTGGGCTGAGGCGCTCGACTTGTCGAAGCATCCTTGATATTTACTTACGACCTTCATAATTAATGTCATACGACACGAGAGAGATTTCTGACTCCTTTTTCCATTGTAAACGTTGGGCCTCCTATCATTGAATAGAGCCGATATTTGTTCCCATAACTTATCTTTCTTTTGATTGGCACCCAATACTGGGTGGTCTTGCGAGATTTCAAGCCATGAAGCGCACAAAATTTGATCTTCTTCTTGTAAAAATGATTTTCCACGACTACGGGCCAAATTTTGATCTTCCTCTTGCAAATGTGATTTTCCACAACTTCCAGCCATAAAGTAAAGGGAAAGAGTTGTAGAAGAGGTACGAGTTGTAGAGAAGGAAAGAGTTGTGAAGGAGGAATGGAGTATACCAGTTAAGGTAATGCTTGACTTTTGAGTGACTACTTTTGTGAGAACCCCACATATGGGGCAAATCTATTTCGTAGAAGATTCCAAATGCAAAGGAGTCAATTCCTTCATATTGTTGACGTAGTACAAGAGCACGACAACTTCTTCGTACAGAATACGGATGGTATCGGTAAGCATGGATTGTCTATCTTACAAAAAGTAACAACAACATTTCGCATGTTGGCATATGGTACATTGACAGATACTACTAACAAAGATATAAGGATTGGTGAGTCAACTGTAATTGTATGTTTGAAGTGGTTATGCAGGGCAACTGTAAAAGTGTATGGAGATGAATACCTGAGGTCCCCCAATGCCGGCGATGTTGCAAGGTTGTTAAAAAAAGGCTACGAACGAGGTTTTCCACGAATGTTGGGAAGTCTAGATTGTATGCATTGGGTATGGAAAATTTTTCGAACGGCATGGGTGGGACAATACTCGAGGAGGTCCGACCAGTATTTTTGAGGCAGTTGCATAATATGATCTATGGATATGACACGTATACTTTGGCCTACCAAACTCTAATAATGATATTAATGAATTGCAGTCATCTAATTTGTTTGATAACCTAACACAAGGTATTGCTCCTCCTGCTCATTATACAATTCAAGGAAAAATTATGACGTAAGTTATTATTTGGTTGACGGCATATATCCGAAATAGTCAACAGTTGTTCAAACTATTTCCCAATCCAAAGATAAAAAAAAAAACAATATTTTGCAATGAAAAAAGAAGCATGTCGAAAAGATGTGGAGAGGGCATTTGGTGTTCTTCAGTCACGATTTGTTATCATCAAGGGGCCATCACGTTATGGGATAAACGAACTTTGCATGATATAATGACCGCTTGTGTTATAATGCACATCATGATTGGATGAACGCGACGAGCTAGAAGATGTTGTCATTTCAACTCCACCATCAGTTCCGAATGTTGAAGATATGGAGATAAACGATTCTGACGATTCCTTGCTTGACATAAGAAGTTATACGACAAAGAGGCTCATTTTGCACTTTGAAATACATTAATTGAACATTTGTGGGAAAGACACAGCAATGAAGTGATGTAACTTTTAATCTTGCAGTCTTTCTATATTTGTAATGAATGTTGTTTATTTTTAATGAATGTTGTTTACTATCGGATAATCGGATTGAGTCTCAGATTAATTTGAAAATTTTA